>NC_069456.1:4215720-4253220 GCF_026875155.1 Cherax quadricarinatus
CTTTAGGACATAATAAAGACAGTAGAACTATATACAAAAGATGAGGTAATCAGTCCCCCGGCCTTGGAGTTAGTGTTTCCACAGCATCGTGGTGGAGGAGAGTCTGGAGCAAAGGCAAGAAGACTGGCGCTTTTTTAGGCGTCATGAATGGGAGGGGCAGCAGATGTTGCACATGTGTCTTAATTTTCATATTGTCGGTATTTTATACCTTTCTTGCACAACTTGTCAGACAACTGCAACATCATGGAATCTTGGTTCAGAGGACATCTACAAAAACCTTCTTCACGGCTGCTGCAACTAACCCATCTCTTTGGGAAGGACCTACTTCACTGGGGAATCCCGCCTACCAGGGGACTGCCTCGTCTGCCCCCCGTCCCATTCACTGACGCCTATAAAAGCGCCAGTCTTCTTGCCTTTGCTCCAGACTCTCCTCCACCACGATGCTGTGAACACTAACCCCAAAGGGCCGAGGGACTGATTACCTCATCTTTTGTATATAGTTCTACTGTCTTCCTATTATGTCCTAAAATCTGATTGATAAAGCCACTGGATGGCGAAAGTCTACTACAATAAAGATATCCAGATGTTGCACATGTTTTCTTAACTTTCATAGGGGTCTTACCTAACAACAGTTAGGTATCTTTATTTCGAAACGTTCGCCTGATGAGAGTAGACACATGTGCAACATCTGGGTATTTTTATTGTAGACGTTTTCGCCCATCCAGTGGCTTTATCAATACAAATTCCAGGACATAACTTGAAGACAGTAGAACTATGTACAGAAGATGAGGTAATCAGTCCCTCAACCTACACAGTAGGCTTCTTCAGTCGAGTACAGAAAAGTTGATAGAAGCAGAAGATACTTGAAGACGATGTAATCAGTCCATCACCCTTAAAGTTTTGAGGTGGTCAGTCCCTCAGTCTGGAGAAGAGCATTGTTCCGTTGTCTGAAAAATATGAAGTTGAAGTAAACGAACGAACGAAAGTTCAGGTAAGATCCCAAATGGGATGAGCGGGGAAGACGGGACAGACGAAGAATAGTGCTGGAGAGGAGTGTTCTTAGTCGTAGAAATAGAGCCAGGGTTTAAAACCCAGCAGCAAAGGCGATCGGGGGGACAGATATTGAAAAGAGAAATTCCGGGTTCTTCTGTTGGGACTCCGGTGGGGTGAGCTGGGAGTAAGGGACTTGCGACCTTTAGAGCTAGAGAGGAGTGCAGAACTGAGTCATGTCTTAACCAAAAAAGCTAAGGCGAACGTGGGTCAAGAATGGTAACCTGTCTTAGAAGGTACCTGTCAGCGGATCCAAGGTTATTTGTAAGTAGGGTTAGGAGCAGGATCATGCAAGGAGTAGAAAAGGTTGTGTTGGTTTGTGGGTCTGCGAATGTCTTCGTCAAGGAGAGAGGTCCAGTAGTCATGTCGTGTCTCAAGTTTGTCTATCTGTCTGTCGCTGAGCTCTTCCAGTACAGATTCAGCGCAGGGACGTCTAACTGGGCATGGAGAGACTCGCTTGTGGCGAAGTCCCCCATCTGACATCAAGCACCCGGGCGCAGCGCCTTGTTCTGGACACGCTGCAGTTTAAGTAAGTTTGTTTTTGCTGCAAGAGAGAGGGCTAGAGAAGAGTAAGTTATCAGAGGACGTATTAGGGATTTGTAGAGGTGTAGTTTGGTGCGTTGAGAGGCATGTTTCAGCTTGTAGAGGCCCGAAAGGGGCCCTTACTAGCTATTGCATACCTTGAGTGAATGTGTCCGTGAAAACGAAGAAGGTAGTCAAGTTTAACGCCAAAGGCAGTGACAGATTGTGTGATAGGGAAGTAAGTGGGGGTTTGTCAGCTGTTCTGAGTTGGGACAGTAATGGAGGATCACGTTTCCTGTAGTTAAAATACGTAATGCTGGATTTTGCTGCTTGGGTTTTGATCCTCCATTTTTGTTCCCAGATGGCTATCCTGTCAACCTCATTTGTGTTTTGTGTGTGAGTGTATCTATATTGGCATGAGTGATAACTTGTGTAATGTCGTCTGCATAGGCTAGTGTGATGGAGTTGTGGTATATAGGTGTTGGAATGTCGTTAGTTGTATAAAATGTAGAGGGTAGGGGAAAGGACAGATCCATCACTTTAAGGGTGATGGACTGATTACATCGTCTTCAAGTATCTTCTGCTTCTATCAACTTTTTCTGTACTCGACTGAAGAGCCTACTGTGTAGGCGAAACGTTTCGAAATAAAGATACCTAACTGTTGCCCTATGTGTCTTACCTAACAATCTGTCGGTATTTTATACCATTTAATGTTCATTCTGCAGACACTGCAAACACAAAGGGGATCTTGGTACAGACCATCAACTTCGACAATCTCTACTAGTGGAACGGCTGGGGTTTTTGGGGGGACCTGCCCTCCCAACGCAACCTACGTCTCACCTCCTGGCCCCTATAAAAGGCTCCATCCTGTCACTTCAACTTCATATTGTTTCAGACAACGGAACAATGCTCTTCTCCAGACTGAGGGACTGACCACCTCAAAACTTTAAGGGTGATGGACTGATTACATCGTCTTTTAAGTATCTTCTGCTTTCTATCAACTTTTCTGTACTCGACTGAAGAACCTACTGTGTAGGCGAAACGTTTCGAAATAAAGATACCTAACTGTTTCATATGTGTCTTACTAACAATCTTTATTGGGAACGTTTCGCCATCCAGTGGCTTTATCAATACAAATTCTAGGACATACTTGAAGGCAGTAGAAAATATGTACAGAAGATGAGGTAATCAGTCCCTCAACCTAGGAGTAGGTGCGAACAGCACCCTAGTCGTGGAGATTCTGAAGCAGAAAAAGAATCCTGGCGCTTATATAGTAACGGGCAGGTGAAGCAGGCGAGGGCAAATTCACTGGTAGGCGGGGTTTTCCCCCGTGGAAGTAGGTCCTTCCCAAAAGAGATGGGTTAGTTGTAGTAGTAGTTGTCGTAGTCGTGAAGGTTATGTACATGTCCCCAGAATTAAGTTCCATGAGTTGCAGTGTCTGACAAGTTGTGTACGAATGGTATATAATACCGACAAGATGAGAGTAAGACACATGTGCAACATCTGGGTATCTTTATTGTAGCGTTTCCCCCCATCCAGTGGCTTTATCAATCAATACACTGGGGAATCCCGCCTACCAGTGAATTTGCCCTCGTCTGCTTCACCTGACGTTACTATATAAGCGCCAGGATTCTTCTTCTGCTTCAGAACCTCCACGACTATGGTGCTGTTTTGCACCTACTCCTAGGTTGAGGACTGGGACTATACCTCATCTTCTGTACATGTTCTACTGTCTTCAAGTTATGTCCTAGAATTTGTATTGAAAAGCCACTGGATGGCGAAACGTCTACAATAAAGATACCCAGATGTTGCACATGTGTCTTACTCTCATCTTGTCGGTATTAATACCATTCGTACACAACTTGTCGACACTGCAACATCATGGAATCTTAATTCTGAGGACATGTACATAACCTTCACGACTACGACAACTACTTCTACACTAACCCATTTTCTTTGGGAAGGACCTACTTCCACTGGGGAATCCCGCCTACCATGGGAATTTGCCCTCGTCTGCTTCACCTGACGTTACTATATAAGCGCCAGGATTCTTTCTTCTGCTTCAGAATCCCTCTCCTAGGTTGAGGGACTGATTACTCATCTTCTGTACATAGTTCTACTGCCTTCAAGTTATGTCCTAGAATTTGTATTGATAAAGCCACTGGATGGCGAAACGTCTACAATAAAGATACCCAGATGTTGCACATGTGTCTTACTCTCACCATTATTCCTGGTTTTTAGCTGGTTCGACCCCTCAGTACTTTTTTAAAGTCTCCCTTGTTTATGCCCGTCATCCACTTATACACTTCAATGATATCTCCCCTCATTCTACGCCTCTCCAGAGAGTGGAGATTTAAGGCTTTAAGTCTATCTTGTAATAAAGTTGTAGAATTACCGACAATTATTGTAAAGTAAAAGACACAAGTGCAACTTATGTGACTTTTTATTGTGGCAACGATTTCGCTTCCAGGAGCTTTATCAAGCCATTACTAACAATACATGGACAACAGAGGGCTAATATAGGATCAGAGCGTGAATATAGTGTGTACCATTCGATGTTCACTAGTGGTAGTAGTTGTAAGTGTAGTGACAAAGAATTACAATATGGTAGAGCAATTAATGGTACATGAGTAAAAGGATATAAAAGCTATTACTTGGGTAACTTAAAATAGGTTGTCAAATATAGATGGAATGAGGCAGCTTGTTTCAGGTTCACACTCTCTGTGCTTTGTGTAGTATAACAGGGAGAGGACTATGTGATGGCAGGGTTTACTGTTTTCAGGGAGGATTCTTTAAGGACTTCGGAGATGGTGTAGCTGCGTTGTTTTGTTTAATTGTATTCGAAACAGCGATACAGTGCTGGTTCGAGGCACTTGTGTCTGCGGAAATTAGTTCTTTGATCATAATTGGCGTCTCTGAATTTCTGAGATGATGGAGGGAATTTCGGTGTTGTACCGGCGTTGTTCAGGTTATCGTTACTACATGCGTAAATGTGTTTCATTGTGGCGGGTGTCGAGGTTTCTGGCTGTTTTCCCCTACGTAAATACTTGTCACTGGCCTCCTCAGGGTATAGTGTAAACTCCTGCATTGACTGGTTCGTGTGCTTGGATTTTGTCCTGGTTATATCCTTTATTGAAGTGCTAGAAGCGATTGGTGACTATGGTGTTAGCTTGTGAAAGTACTTTTGAGACGTTCAGTGCAATCTGACTGTTGGGAAGAATTATAACTTTGCTGGAGTGGTGTGATGCGTGGAGAAATTTATGATCTGAAGCGCTCTTTTCTGGCAGTCTTTGATGAAGATAAGAAGGAAAATGTACTCTGTGAATGTTGGTGAATGTATGTTACATCTCCTCGTCAAGAAAACTCAGGTCTACAAATTCGGTATGCTCTTAGGGAAATAACCGATGATGATGCCTCTTTTGGTCTGGTATCTTGACTGGAATAGAGTGTTGAGATATTTATATTGGTTGGGTTTCCGATAAACTTGAAATCTTAGGTTGTTGTTCTACTTTGTGAATGAGGGACGTCGAGGAAGGTAGCTTGTCATTGACTCTTCTTCTAATTGTAAACTGGATCGCCGGTTCAATGCGTTGAGCCTTGCCTGATGATCCCGTACATCAAAACGTTTTGGAGTTATTTACGAGGTCATCGTCCACGTAACGTAACAAGTGACGCTTGAAGAGGATGATGTTGGCGAAGTGTTCGGACTCTAGGTGTTCCATTGGATAATTTGGCTAGGATCGGCACTTATGGGGGACCCCTTTCCCATGCCGTGGTTTGTTTGTTGAGGCTTGTTTTGAAACGAAAAAACTGCTTGAATAATTAAACACAGAGTTCAATTAAGTCAAACAAAATTCCGGGAGGTTAGAGGAAGATTAAGGTCCTGATTGACTTGTACGTCGTAGTACCTCGATGGCATTTTTTGGTAGGTACTTTGTGATGAGGGAAGTCACAACCAAACTGCTTAGTTTCTTGTTAAGGATGGAGAGGTTACGGATGCGGTTGGAAGGTCCCTGAGTGTTTAAGATGAGCGGGGCTATGGTCCCCAGAAGGCAGACGAAAGATTTTGGGCATGAACTCCTGTAGTTTTGTGGAGCATGCTAGATTCTGACGTGATTGGTCTGAGAAGGAATATTGTGTTTATGGGCTCTTGGGTAAACCATTACATGTGTGCTGGTTTAGGGTTGCTTGGTAACAAGTACAGAAGTTTCTTCCCTTCTCTAGTGCGTTTGAGTATTGTCTGGTTTGTATAGAAAATCTTTGGTGAGCGTTCCACTGTTGAGTGTGATGTGTTCGTCTGTAGATTGATCATTCAAAAGGTCCTATCATTTTCGTGTTGTATGTCATGGTGTTGAGGATGACGACTCCACTCCTTTGTCGGCGGTGTGTGACCGATAATGTTGGGGTTCGTTGGCGAGGTTCTTAAGGGCAGTGATGTATCGTCTAGGAAGATTAGAAGTAGAAGGTTCACATAAAGCTGCAGTGAGAAGGCGCTGTATATAACCCTTCTGGAAGTTGCTGTCACTGTGTCTATGGTTCCTGGTAACTAGATTTAGTTGATAGTTAGGTTTGCGTATGTTGGTGGTAAATTTGAGTCCCAGACTCAGTGCTTGTTTTTCGTAGTCGGTTAAGGTGCGTGACGATAAGTTGGGACGTGAATCCCTGATAAACATTTCCTTCCATTGACTGTTAGAGCAGAGGTACTGAAGTTTGCGATTGAGTTTGATCTTCTGTTGGAGGTTAGCTGTGGTGACTCAGGTGACCTCAACCGCATCCGTAACCTCTCCATCCGTAACAAGAAACTAAGCAGTTTGGATGTGACTTCCCTCTTCACAAAAGTACCCACCAAAAAAGCCATCGAGGTTCTACGACGTAAAGTCATTCAGGACCTCTTAATCTTCCTCTACCTCCCTGGAGATTGTGTTGACTTTGTAATCTTGAACTCTGTGTTAATTCCAACTGTTTTTCTTTCAATAACTCTAGCTTACACTATCCACCAAACCAACGACCCACGGACTACCCATGGGAACAGAGAGGCGCCTCCACCCCATAAGTGCCGTCTACGCCAACTTATACTGGACACCTAGAGTCCGAACACTTCGCCAACTCTCCACTGACTCCCTCGCCCAGCAGACACTCCATTGGTTCCGTTACGTGGACGATGTCCTCGTAATAACTCCAAACAACGTTTTTGCTCCTGTACGGACCCCGCCCTACTCATTCAGGCAAGGCTCAAAGCAGCGAGAGTGTACCGGCCGACACCAACCACCCCGCCATCCTCCTCGCCATGAAGAAAGTCCAATGACAAGTACCTTTCCTGACGTCCTCATTCACAAAGTAGACAACAACCTAAGATTTCAAGTGTATCGGGAAAAACTCCACAATAAAAATGATTACACACTTCTATTCCAGTCAGATACCAACTGACCAAAAGAGGCATCATCATGGGTTTTTCTAAGGAGCAACCCCCCTTCCACCTCCGAATTGTAGTCCCCCCCCCGCCCCACCCCCGCCCTTTCTTGACGTAGGAGTGTATATATATCACCAAACATTCACAGAGTTACATTTTCCTTTATTTTTTCATCCAAGCTGCATAGAAAAAAGAGTCTTCAGATCATAATTCCCACGCATCAAACACCACTCCCAGCAAAGTTATAATTCTTCCCAACAGTCAGGTTTGCCACTGAACTCTCAATGTACTTTCACAAGCTAACACCAGAGTCACATCGCTTCTAGCATTCAATAAAGGATATAACCAGACAAAATCCAAGCACACGAACCAGTCAATGCAGGAGTTTACACTATACTCCTGTGGAGCTGTTTTGGTGTGAAAGATTTATCGTTAGGTGAAACAGCAGAAACCTCGACACCCGCCTCAATGAACGCATATTACCCCCGCTGTAGGAAGATAACCTGAACAACGCCTGTGTTTACAACGAAATTCCTCCAATCATACTCCATCATCGAAATCAGAGCCTACGCCCCAATTAGTGATCAAAGAAACTAATTTCCGCCAGACGCAAGTGCCTCGATCAGCAATGATCGCTGTTTCGAATACAATTAAACAAAAACAACGGCCAGCTTCACCATTCCGAAGTCTTAGCAAGAATCTCCTGGAAAACAGTAAAACCTGCCATTCACATAGTCTCTCCTGTTTTTACTACACTAGGCACAGAGATTGATAACACTGAAAACAAGCTGCTCATTCCAGTTCTGTATTGGGCCACCAATTTTTATGTTACCAAGTAATAGCTTTTATATACTTTTACTCATGTACGAATTAATTGCTCTTCCATTATTGTATTACTTTTGTCACTACCATACTAATACTACCACTAGTGAACATCGAAATGGTACTCACTAGTATTCACCTCTGATTCCTATATTATACCCTCTGTGTCCTGGTATTTTTGTAATGGCTTGATAAAGCTCCTGGCAGAGCGAACGTTGCCACAATTAATGTCACATTAGTTGACTTGTGGTCCTGTTACTTTACTAAAGTCTATCTTCCATACGGAGGTTCCTTACACAGTAAAATTCATTTTTAGTCATTATTCTCTGTATGTTTATCTAATGAATCTATGGTCCATCCTGTAGTAAGGGACAAAAACTGAGCGCATAATCTAAATGAGGCTCACTAGTGATGTATAGAGCTGTTAAAAAACTTTTGGATTACTGTTACTTTTTTACTTCTTGAGATATCCAAGTAATCTGTTGGCCTTGTTGCGCACACGAGGCACTGCTTGTCTGGACTTTAGAAGTCTGCTTACCATGACTCCCAAGTCTTTTTCACATTCTGTTATGACCAAGCTCTATCTTCACCATAGATTATAGCTTAGAGGGTTTTTTTCATTACCAAGGGAAGTACCTTACACTTATCCACTTTAAACTTCATCTGCATTTTCAGACCCCAAGACATTAATTTGTTCAAAATCGTCCTGGAGTTCATGATATCCTCCTCAGAGTGGAATTATACGGCCTATCTTCTGTATCATCAGCAAACTTACTCTTGTCACTAGTAATCCCTTCTTCAAGGTCATAATTTGTAGATGAATGTCCAGAGAACCGGATGTTGATAAATTAGGACACAGTGCCAACTCTTGGTTATCTTTATTGAGGAAACGTTTCGCCACACAGTGGCTTCATCAGTCCATAAAAAGGAGAATACTTGTAGAACAGGAGGAGAATGAGGTAATCAGTCCTCAACTTAAGTCGATGTGGTCAGTCCATCAATCTTGAATAAGTGTGTTGGGACTATTCAAGATTGTTGGACTGGCCACAGCGACTTAAGGTTGAAGGGACTGCTTTACCTCATTCTCCTCCTGTTCTTCAAGTTTATCCTTTGATGGACTGACTGATGAAGCCACTGTGTGGCGAAACTGTTTCTCATTAATGATACCCAAGGTTGCACATGTGTCTAATTTATCAGGTCATTCATTGTAAATTATGACTGGATGAGGGCCTAATAACTGATCCTTGTGGAACGCACTAGTGGACTAATTCCCCATTCAGATTTCACTCCAATAATGGTAACTCTCTGCTTTCTATTGGTATAAAGCCATGCCTCAATCTCCAGGCTAGAACTTTACCTCCTTACCATGAGCTGCCACTTTTCTTAAGAGTCTCTTGTGAGGCACTCTGTCGAAGGCTTTACTTAAAATCCAAATAAATCATTTCCTTATCACTGTCAACTGCCTTCAAAATTTCTATTGAAGAACGTCAGGTAAGTTTGTCAGGCAGGAACGGACCTCTCGTGAATCACATTGCTGAGATTCATTTAATCAAGTTATGTCTTCAATGGTGAATTATGATAAGTCAGCTATAATTGATTCTAATATCTTGCCCACTATAGATGTCTGGCTTATTGGACGGTATTTGAAGGAGTGGATTATCCCTGATTTGATTATAGGAAACCCACATTAGCCATCTTCCACAACTCTGGCACAAACTTGTAAGGATGGTCGCATTGTATAACTCCGATATTGGCTGACTACGCGCTCCATCTTGCAATCCTTAAGTACCTTGAAAACAACTCATCGGGGTCCCGGGGACTTATTTCTTATTTCAGTTTGTCTATCGGTTTAATAAACCTTGTCCCTGTGAAAGTAATATTAGTTAAATTAAATTCATCAGGAAACTAATTAATTGGTAATTACTGGAATCTCATTTACATCTTCCTGTGTAAAAACTGACAAGAAATAGTCATTAAATAAGGAACACATTTCAGTTCATTATCCGTCAGCTGTCATTCCCAGATTTTCAGAGGTCCTACTTTTTCCTTCACCTTCGTCCTTATACACTTGAAAGTATACCCCTTTGGATTTGTCTTTGATTCATTAGCAACCTAATTTCATTAGTCATGTTTAGCCTTTCAATCGCCCTCTTTACTTCTCTTTTAAGCTGAAACATATTGGTCAGTAGGTTAACCTCTCCTCTCTGATGCGCCTATAAATTCCATTTTCTCCCCTAATAATGCTTTAGCCTCCTGTTAAACCCATTTGGGATCGTTATTATTAGACATAATTTCTCTCTGGGGAACTGTATATACTCTGGGCACTGTGTACATTATTAAGAAAACAATCATAAAAGCAGGACTGCCTTCATATTCATAAGTATGATTATCGTCAATAAAATTCATTAGCAATGATAACCCCAATCAAGATTAGGACAGATGTTCCCTAAGTCCATTTATTCGGCAGAAAACGAAAATCGGGGATTTTTACTGTTTATCATTTTTTTGCATCCCAATTAATGCTAAAAAGTGTGGATGTGGTGATCACTTGCGCCAAGCCTTCGTTGATTCCAGATTATTCACGAGTGATCCTTTAAGTGACAAGACTAGGTCTAGCAAATTATTACCCACTGTAGCTCATGTTCACTCTGTTTCAGAAAACAGTCCTGAACTTGTTTCCATAAAGTCACTGGACTCTAGATTACCTTGTCAAAGAATTCAGTCAATTTGACTAAAGTTAAGTTCCCCTACTTATGACTATGTTACCTGTGTCACAGAAGCCTAACAATTTCGTACCAAAGAAGTCTCCCTCTATCGTGATCCATGCCTGGTGGTCGTATATTACACCTAGAATTAGTTTTTCTTGACCTCACGAACTCTACCCAAACAGTCTCTGTTATGCTCATCTATTTTTATACCTGTTTTTATGCAACAATATATTTTCTCCGAACATACAATGCAAACTCCTCCCACCCTTACCATTTCATCTTCTCCAATTTGAACAACTTAAATTCCACTGAATATTACACTCAGCAGTCATATCCGATCTTTAAAAATTATACACGTTTCAGTAAATGGCACTGATTCCAAAGTTCCCAGCACATGCTACAAAGTGTTGTTTCATTTATTTTATTTCTTGCACTTCGACTGTTAGCATAAAATTACCATCAACGTTGTTTTTTCTTCTGACACATTTTTCCTATTCATCTTTGTTTGTACACTATTTCTGAAATTATCATTACCATAGTACTCCATGACAGTTACTATTAAGATTCTTATATATCAGAGCATAAGTCAAATATATCCATACTCATTATGAATCATTTCTAAACCCTTACCTCTAACTAATCCTAGTTAAAGTCCTAATCAACCCCTCAACTGAGTTTGCAAGAAAACCACACTGCCCTGGATAGTGAACCCATCCCTGGCTATACATGTCATTTCGGCCATAGAAGTGTCCCAGTTGTCAATGAATTGGTACGCATTTATCCTTACAGTGTTTATCCAGCCAACAATTAATACCAATTGCTCTGGAAAACCATTCATTTCCAATCACCTCTTCTGGCAAAATGCCACATATAAACAGGGCGCCCCTTCTTCCCTAATTATGTCTATAGCTGTTTCCTGACTTTGTAACTAAATCCTCATTCTAGCTGCCTATCATTGCCTCCTGCACTGAGGCAATATTAGCGATGATCCCATTACCGTTCGTGATGTTGTCAATTCGAGCCAATGTTGTCAAGCCAGGCAAATGTTGTCAAGCCCTATGTCCTTTCTAAATCTAAACTTATCTATTTAAATCATTTCAGCGGGTTTCCTTGGAGAGATATCCTCAAGCCGTGTTAATATCCCCTTTATTAAACCTATCTTTCCCACTTATACACTCAATCAGCGTCTCTCCCATCATTCTTGTCTAACATTTTGAATGTAACTTACGAGTCTTCATTTCTTTCTTCATTATGGAAGATTTCTAATGCCTAGTATTATTTTAGTATCCTACGCTGAATGTTTTCTACGAATTTATGTCCACTTCTGTAATCTGGAGACAGAATTTGAGCTGCATTATCTATGTGAGGCCTTACTAATGGTTGTATAAAGCTGCAGTATTTCCTCTGGACTCTGTTTGCTTACACTTCTTGATATAAATCCGGTAATATATTTGCCTTATTTCACGTACGATGAGGCATGCTGTCTTGGGTTAAGGTTGCTGCTCACCATAACCCCCAAGTCCTTCGCAATCTGTATGGTAAGTTCTACATTATTTAACTTTATAGGTGCTAGGGTTATGACACTCCCGAGCTTCACTAACTTGCATTTATCTACATTGACTGCATCTGCCACTTTTCTGACCAAGAGTAGAGTTTGTCTAAAATCCTCTGGAAGTTCCCTAACATCTACGTTTGAATCAATTATATCCGACTATCTTTGTGTCATCGGCGTATTTGCTCATATCACTAGTAATTCCCTCAGCAGTTCATTGATAATAATTATAAAACAACAACGGGCCTCCAAGGATGTTCCCTGTGGAACGCCACTTGTTACAGATCCCCACTCGGATTTAAAAACCCCATATATGGACACTCTTGCTTCCTGTCTGTGAGCCATGACTCGACCCACGAGAGCACTTTTCCCCAATGCCCATGAGCTGCACTTTCTTTATCTAGTCTTTGGTGCTGAACTCTATCAAAAGCCTACTAATAAATCTAAGTAAATAAATATCAAATTCTTTATCTGGTCAACAGCTCAAAAGCTTTACTGAAAGAAAGTTAATTTTAGTTAGACAAGACCGGCCTCTTGTGAATCATGTTGAAGTATCATTAATCAAGCTTTGCTTATCGAGATGGCATTCTTATTAATCTCAGCTATAATTGACTCTAGTAATTTGCCTACCAATTGAGGTCAGCTTATGGGCGGTAATTTGACGTACGACATGTCCCTGTTTAAAAATAGGAATTACAATAGCCGTCTTCATATCAGACACTACACCTGTTGATGAGATAATTAAAATTATTTGTTATGTCACAGAGTTCCATTTTTGCATCCTTAAGAACCTTTGAAAAAACTCATCTGGACCCGGGATTATTTTGTTTCAGTCGGTCTATCTGACTTCACAACCATTTCACTAGTGACTGTGATGATTAACTACTTTATATTATTCTGTCCCCACTATAGAAATTAATTACTGGTATGTATTAGTGTCTTCCGCGTAAAAATAGACGAGAAAATAATTATTTAAAATCGAGCAATTTCATCTCTTTGTCACTAAGTGCCCATGGTTATTTTTAGGGGACTATCTTATCTCTACTTTTTGTTCTTATATTACCTGGAAAAATACTTTTTGGGTTAGTTTGAGAATCCCTAGCAACTTTATTCTTCTTGTCCCTTTTAGCTTTTCTTATCCCCTTTTAATGTCCCTCTTAATGTCAATATAGGATTCTTAAGATGTCACTCACCTCTGTGATACGCCTTATATATTCCTTTCTTATGCCCTGTAGATATTTCAGCCTATTTATTCATCCATTTTGGTCATTTCTATTTGATCTAATTTCTTTATACGGAATAAACGTCTTTGAGCCTCAGAAAACTGTCATATTGTTAGCCTCTCTTCGTTACCCAGTCTACAGATGATATAGTGTTCTCTAAGCCATCGTATTCTATGCGAAAATTGGGGACTGTTACTGAAGTTATCCCTAACTATCTACTTCCATTCATGCCTAAATGTAATTAATTTGTGGTTGCTAGCACCAGTTCCTCTGAAAACTTCTAAATTATTAACAAGGGATTCAGTGTTTGGCAGAACTAAGTCAAGCAGGGTTATTACCCTTGTAGGTATCTGTCACAAAATGCTTCAAAAAAACAATCCTGAACTACTTCTATAGAAGTAGTATGATTCTTAATTCCCAGCAAGAAATTCCAATCAAATATGACTAAAGTTTAAAGTCTCCTAGGAATACTAACATTATCGTGCCTTGTGTGCCCTACATTTTCCTCCTATAGCAGTCTCCCCTGTCCTATCTAAGTTTGGGGGACGGGTATATTCACACACTAAAAATTATTTTTTCATGCCCTCTGATAATTATTTCAAACAGGACTCTGTATGTGTTACTTCAGACTTATGTACCTGTTTTTATGAACAGTTCAAGTGATCTCGGGACATACATGCCACCCAACCCCCCTTCCCGACACTTCTATTACTTGGAACACTTTAAAACCTGATGTGACATCCGCAGGCATGTCCCGACTTTGAATTTAAACCACGTCTCAGTAATGGCAAATACATCAATGTTTCCTGCTCTAGCAACGAGTCTCAACTCGTCCAATCTTTTTCCTAGCATGCGTACTATTTGTGTATATATATTTAAAGATCCTCACTCTCTCCTTTACCCTTACCTGCTCCTTTCTGTTATTCCTCTAAACCTATTTCTGTCCTTGCAATTTGTGCCATGGTTTCCAATATCTACCTCATTTTTGCCTATTACTAGTTCTCCTTGTACTCACTTTTACTACACTGCGGACTGACTGTTTTTCCCGCCAAAAACCATTACCACTAACTATTCCTAGTTTAAAGACCTAAAGCTCCCTCCACTGCAGTTGCCAGTGACTCCCACCCCAGACATATTAAGTGAACCCCAGCCCTGCATACATCGTCATTTCTGCCTTAGAAGGCGGTCCAGTTGTTAATGAATGTTGACCGCATTTACCTTACAGTATTTGTCCAGCAGCAATTGACACACAATTGCCCTGGAACAACCATTCTTTTCACCAACTCCTCTCTCCTTGGCTCAAAATACCACATATGACAGGGTTCCCACCATTCTTCATTATTCTTATTGGGACCTATAACTGCTAAAATCAGGTCTTCACTCCTACGTCTGCCAAATCGTTGCAACCAGCACTGAGAACAGATAATAGGATTGCTCCCATTACCTCTCATGATGTCTTCCAGGACGGCTAACAATATCCTCCATCCAGCCCCAGGAATGCAAACTCTCTGTCTCCTACTCCTGTCCTTCAAGCAGAACGCCCCTATCATATACCTACTTGGCTATCCCCAACTACAACAAATTTCTTACCTTCCTTGGTGTCGTTTGTCGTGAACGTTCCCAGTAATCGACTCACATCGTCAGGTAGCACTGAGAATGTATAGATGTTTCCACAACAGTTTCCACGGGGGGTCCCCCCCCCCGGGGGGGGGGACAGTTTCTTTCTTCTCAATCGTTTCTCCCTTTCATTCGTCTTCTTGATCGTCAACTTCGTTCCTGCTGTCCAGCCACTGACAGTTTCCTTTCTTGACCTGAGGACTGAAAACAGGAGGACTACTACGAATCTTCTTGTTTTCCTCAGTCAGTCGCCGAATCTCCATCTTTGCCATCCTCAATTCTTCCTTAAGCTGTTGGTAAAGTTGCTCGATGGAGGGCATCTTGCTTCAATTCGTAGAGAGCGCGCAAACAGGTCTTCACAGAGCTAAGTACACGTCACCACTGAGCTAAGTACACGTCACCACTGAACTAAGTACACATCACCACTGAGCTAAGTACACGTCACCACTGAGCTAAGTACACGTCATGTACACGTCATGTAAGGGAGGATAACAGTTCTTAGCTGGTAATGAGCGGAAGTAAAATGACAGCCATTGGCTGTTTATCACTTGAGGGATTTAATACAATTAGGACTTTTCTCTGAAAAGTGATAAACACAGGTTGCAAAATCTTCACATCTCCCTTTCTCTCTCTCTCCCTTTCTCTCTCTCTCCCTTTCTCTCTCTCTCTCTCTCTGAAAACACAAAAAATGGTGTCAGTCTCTTACTTTAGGAAGAGACTTGACTTTCAAATGAGAAAAATAAAACGCACACTGTTGAGCAATCCCCAACATTAGTTCTGACAAATTATTGGCAAGACTGCCTCACCTCGCTGCTACCAGCTGGAGGCGCCAGTATATAATCCTGCCTTACGCATTTTACTTCAGATTATCATCATGTCCGTAACTGTCGTGTCCAGTGCTGTTCATGCTCACACCAGCGCTTAACCATGCGCGTGTTCATATGCAAATAGTCTGTGCCTTCTGCCTTTAATAGTGCTGGCGGTTCTCACCGCACAAGAAACTGGGCAGTATCTCGTGCTAACTTCTGTATTGCTGCTTATAGATATTCACTGCGAAAATAGAGCTATAAAAAATCAGTCTTAAGAGTTTAAAGGGTTTGAGTGTTTGGTTCACGTTGATTCCTCGGGCGGAGTCACCAGACTGTCAGCTAACGCTACCTGGCCAGCGCTGGCTAACACATTCAGACGTCGGATGCCTAGTTCCATCTACCTTTTGTAACGTCAGGAATTTGCACGCCTTGCATTCTCTCACCCAAATTTACCTCGACAAGTGTTGTAAGAACCGTAGCAAGGTCCTGCGGGCTGCTTGTCAGGATTTAACCCATGGAGGGACTTTAGGATAAAAATGATGAACTAGAAATAAGGAAAATCTTGGGTAAGATGCATGCCCAGAATATACCAAAAAAATTCCATGAGCATCCCACTCGCATTAACCTCCGACTTTAAAAGAGCTGCAAATACTGAAAAACTGGAAAATCTAAATTGCTGTGGAGGGTTTTATTAAAACTACAGTGCAATAACTGTTGTTGAGAATCATGTTCAGAATCTTTCATAGTTATGCTGTTTTTATTTAGTATTATATTTCAGTGACAAGAAATGTTGATATTACAAAGGGATTTTCACAGACCTGGTCTCTTAAATGAGGAAATATGTTTTAATGAAATATATATATTTGGAGAAGTCTTACTCCCAGAGAGAGAGAGAGAGCTGTGACTTGACCCCCTACAACCACATACAGGTGAGCGCACGCCCACTCCCACCACATCTGAGTTTGTGAACGACTCTCTCGAGATTAAGCTTCGGAAACACAAGACTCACTCACGGATGTCACGTGAAGAAACGACAGCTTGCACTGCAAGGACCACCAAGTCTCACTTAGGTCACCATATGAAGTAGATTGCCGTCTATCAGCAAGCACGCGGTATTCACTACCATCTACAACTACCCAACGCACCCTTGATGCACTCGCTACCTTATTAACACAAATTAACCTGTTTCACCGACTATTTCACCTTCCATTCGGACTCGCCCCTCACATCAGCTTCCACACTCCTGCCTTCGAGTACAGTTATTGAGGCTAAAACGTTGTGTAGTTTTAAAAATAGGTTAGATAAATACAACAGTGGGTGTGAGTTGGACCTGACTAGCTTGTGCTGCTGGGTCTGGTACAGTACTCCATCCTTGAGTGGCGATGACCAGACTGGGTGGGTCATTGGGATAATCCGGGGGGTGGATCATTGGTCTAACCCCACCACATGGGGGGGGACATGGACTACTCCGCATGGGTCAGTTGACTGTTGCATGTTCTTCTTCTTATCTTCTTAGCACCAAACTTCCCCACAGTGCTGCATAACCCATACGGGTTTGCGATATCATTTTTGAAGCATGATAATAGGTGGAATTTATTTACACTCCCACCTTACTCCCACCGTTCTCTCAGCACTCTCCCACCTTGCTCCCACACTCTCCCACCGTGCTCACCACTCTCCACCTTGCTCCACTCTCTCCCACTTGCTCCCTAACTCTCCCACCTGCTCCCATCAACTCTCCCATCTTGCTCCCACACTCTCCCACCTTGCTCCACACTATCACACTTGCTCCCACACTCTCCTACCTTGATCCTCACACTCTACTCCTTGCTCCCACACTCTCCCTCCTTGCTCCACCACTCTCCACCTTGCTCCACCTCTCCCACCTTGCTCCCACACTCTCCTCCTTCTCCCACACCTCCTCCCACCTTGCTCCCACCTCACTCCACTCTCTCCACCTTACTCCCACACTCTCCACTACACTCCCGAACTCTCCCACCTCGCTCCCCACTTCCACCTTGCTCCGCACTCACCCACCTTGCTCCCGCACTTCCCACCTTGCCCCACACTCTCCACCTTCCGCACTCTTCTCACTTACCCCACATTCTCCCGCCTTGCTCCCGCTCTCTCCCACCTTGCTCCCGCACTCTCCCACCTTGCTCCCGCACATCTCTCGCCTTGCTCCCGCACTCTCCCGCCTTGCTCCCACTCTCTCCCGCCTTGCTCCCACTCTCTCCCGCCTTGCTCCCACACTCTCCCGCCTTGCTAACGCACTCTCCCGCCTTGCTAACGCACTCTCCCGCCTTGCTAGCGCACTCTCCCGCCTTGCTAACGCACTCTCACGCACTCTCCCGCCTTGCTCCCACACTCTCCCGCCTTGCTCCCGCACTCTCTCACCTTGCGCCCGCACTTTCCCACCTTCCGCCCGCACTCTCCCACCTTGCTCCCACACTCTCCCACCTTGCTCCCACACTCTCCCACCTTTCCACCTTACTCCCACACTCTCCCACCTTGCTCCCACACTCTCCCACCTTCCACATTATTCCCACACTCTCCCACCTTGCTCCCACACTCTCCCACCTTCCACCTTACTCCCACACTCTCCCACCTTGCTCCCTCACTCTCCCACCTTACTCCCACACTCTCCCACCTTGCTCCCGCACTCTCCCGCCTTGCTCCCGCACTCTCCCGCCTTACTCCCGCACTCTCCCACCTTGCTCCCACACTCTCCCACCTTGCTCCCACACTCTCCCACCTTGCTCCCACACTCTCCCACCTTGCTCCCACACTCTCCCACCTTGCTCCCAAACTCTCCCACCTTCCTCCCGCATTCTCCCACCTTGCTCCCGCACTCTCCCACCTTATTCCCACACTCTCCCACCTTGCTCCCACACTCTCCCACCTTCCACCTTACTCCCACACTCACCTTGCTCCCTCACACTCCCACCTTGCTCCCACACTCTTCCACCTAACTCTTACACTCTCCCACCTTGCTCCCGCACTCTACCACCTTGCTCCCACATCTCCCTCCCCCCTCACTCCCACACTCTCCCACCTTACTCCCACACTCTCCCACCTTACTCCCACACTCTCCCACCTTACTCCCGCACTCTCCCGCCTTGCTCCCGCACTCTACCGCCGTGCTCCCGCACTGTATCGCCTTGCTCCCGCACTCTACCGCCTTGCTCCCGCACTCTACCGCCTTGCTCCCGCACTCTACCGCCTTGCTCCCGCACTCTACCGCCTTGCTCCCGCACTCTACCGCCTTGCTCCCGCACTCTCCCGCCTTGCTCCCGCACTCTCCCGCCTTGCTCCCGCCTCTTCCCCCTCCCCGCCTTGCTCCCGCACTCTCCTCCGCCTTGCTCCCGCACTCTCCCGCCTTGCTCCCGCTCCTCTCCCGCCTTGCTCCCGCACTCTCCCGCCTTGCTCCCGCACTCTCCCGCCTTGCTCCTGCACTCTCCCGCCTTGCTCCTGCACTCTCCCGCCTTGCTCCCACACTCTCCCACCTTGCTCCAACACTCTCCCACCTTGCTCCCACACTCTCCCACCTTGCTCCCACACTCTCCCATCTTGCTCCCCAACACTCCCCACCTTGCTCCCACACTCCTCCCACCTTGCTACCCACACCTCCCACCTTGCTCCCAAACTCTCCCACCTTCCTCCCGCATTCTCCCACCTTGCTCCCGCACTCTCCCAACTTATTACCCACACTCTCCACCATGCTCCCACACTCTCCCACCTTCCACCTTACTCCCACACTCACCTTGCTCCCTCACAACCCCACCTTGCTCCCTCACTCTTCCACCTCACTCTTACACTCTCCCACCTTGCTCCCGCACTCTCCCACCTATACTTCCGCACTCTCCCACCTTGCTCCCGCACTCTCCCGCCTTGCTCCCGCATCCTCCTCGCCTTGCTCCCGCACTCTCCCGCCATGCTCCCGCCACTCTCCCGCCTTGCTCCCGCACTCTCCCGCCTTGCCCGCACTCTCCCGCCTTGCTCCCGCACTCTCCCGCCTTGCTCCTGCACCTCTCACCGCCTTGCTCCCGCACTCGTCCCGCCTTGCTCCCACACTCTCCCACCTTGCTCCCACACTCTCCCACCCTCTCCCGCCTTGCTCCCACACTCTCCAACCCTCTCCCGCCTTGCTCCCGCATACTCTCCCACCTTGCTCCCCACATCCCCACCTTGCTCCCTCACACTCCCACCTTGACTCCCTCACACTCCCGCCTTGCTCCCGCACTCTAACCGCCTTGCTCCCGCACTCTACCGCCTTGCTCCCGCACTCTACCGCCTTGCTCCCGCACTCTACCGCCTTGCTCCCGCACTCTAACCGCCTTGCTCCCGCACTCTACCCGCCTTGCTCCCGCACTCCTCTCCCGTCTTGATCCCGCACTGCTCTCCCGTCTTGATCCCGCACTCTCCCGTCTTGATCCCGCAATCTCCCGTCTTGCTCCCGCAATCTCCCGTCTGGCTCCCGCAATCTCCCGTCTGGCTCCCGCACCCTCCCGCCTTGCTCCCAGCCTCTCCCGCCTTGCTCCCGCACTCTCTCTCCCCGCCTTGCTTCCCGCACTCTCCCGCCTTGCTCCCGCACTCTCCCGCCTTGCTCCCGCACTCTCCCCCCCTTGCTCCCGCACTCTCCCCGCCTGCTGCACCTCCCGCATCTCCCCGCCTTGCTCCCGCACTCTACTGCCTTGCTCCCGCACTCTACCGCCTTGCTCTCGCACTCTACCGCCTTGCTCCCGCACTCTACCGCCTTGCTCCCGCACTCTACCGCCTTGCTCCCGCACTCTACCGCCTTGCTCCCGCACTCTACCGCCTTGCTCCCACACACTCCCGTACTCTCCCGCCTTGTTCCCACACTCTCCCACCTTGCTCCCGCACTCTCCCACCTTGCTCCCGCACTCTCCCACCTTCCGCACTCTCCCACCTTGCTCCCGCACTCTCCCACATTGCTTCCTCACTCTCCCACCTTGCTTCCTCACTCTCCCACCTTCCACCTTACTCCCACTCTCCCACCTTGCTCCCACACTCTTCCACCACTCCTACACTCTCCCACCTTGCTCCCACTCTCTCCCGCCTTGCTCCCGCACTCTCCCACCTTACTACCGCACTCTCCCACCTTGCTCCCACACTCTCCCGCCTTGCTCCCACACTCTCCCGCCTTGCTCCCGCACTCTCCCGCCTTGCTCCCGCACTCTCCCACCTTGCTCCCGCACTCTCCCGCCTTGCTCCCTCACTCTCTCGCCTTGCTCCCGCACTCTCCCGCCTTGCTCCCGCACTCTCTCCGCCTTGCTCCCGCACTCTTCCCGCCTTGCTCCCGCACTGTCCCGCCTTGCTCCCACACTCTCACCACCCTCTCCCGCCTTGCTCCCGCACTCTCTACCACCTTACTCCCACACTCTCCCACCTTGCTCCCTCACACTCCCACCTTGCTCCCTCACACTCCCACCTTCCTCCCTCACACTCCCACCTTGCTCCCTCACACCCCACCTTGCTCCCATACTCTCCCACCTTCCGCACTCTCCCACCTTGCTTCCGCACTCTCCCACCTTGCTTCCGCACTCTCCCACCTTCCACCTTACTCCCACTCTCCCACCTTGCTCCCACACTCTTCCACCACTCCTACACTCTCCCACCTTGCTCCCACTCTCTCCCACCTTGCTCCTGCACTCTCCCACCTTACTTCCCGCACTCTCCCCACTTTGCTCCCGCACTCTCCCACCTTGCCACACACTCTCCCGCCTTGCTCCCGCACTCTTCTCCGCCTTGCTCCCGCACTCTCCCGCCTTGCTCCCGCACTCTCCCGCCTTGCTCCCGCACTCTCCCGCCTTGCTCCCGCACTCTCCCGCCTTGCTCCTGCACTCTCCCGCCTTGCTCCCGCACTCTCCCGCCTTGCTCCCGCACTCTCCCGCCTTGCTCCCACACACTCTCCCACCTTGCTCCTACACTCTCCCACCCTCTCCCGCCTTGCCCCCCGCCTTGCTCCCGCACTCTCCCGCCTTGCTCCCGCACTCTCCCGCCTTGCTCCCGCACTCTCCCGCCTTGCTCCCGCACTCTCCCGCCTTGCTCCCGCACTCTCCCGCCTTGCTCCCGCACTCTCCCGCCTTGCTCCCGCACTCTCCCGCCTTGCTCCCGCACTCTCCCACCTTACTTCCGCACTTTCCCACCTTACTTCCGCACCCCTCCCACCTTGCTCTCGCACACTCCCACCTTGCTTCCACACTCTCCCACCCTCTCGCGCCTTGCTCCCGCACTCCCTCCCACCTTACTCCCACACTCTCCCACCTTGCTCCCTCACACTCCCACCTTGCTCCCTCACACTCCCACCTTGCTCCCACACACTCCCACCTTGCTCCCACACACTCCCACCTCACTCCTACATTCTCCCACCTTGCTCCCATACTCTCCCACCTTCTGCACTCTCCCACCTTGCTCCCGTACTCTCCCACCTTGCTTCCGCACTCTCCCACCTTGCTTCCGCACTCTCCCACCTTCCACCTTACTCCCACTCTCCCACCTTGCTCCCACACTCTTCCACCACTCCTACACTCTCCCACCTTGCTCCCACTCTCTCCCACCTTGCTCCCGCACTCTCCCACCTTACTTCTGCACTCTCCCACCTTGCTCCCGCACTCTCCCACCTTGCTCCCACACTCTCCCGCCTTGCTCCCACACTCTCCCGCCTTGCTCCCACACTCTCCCGCCTTGCTCCCACACTCTCCCGCCTTGCTCCCGCACTCTCCCGCCTTGCTCCCGCACTCTCCCACCTTGCTCCCGCACTCTCCCGCCTTGCTCCCGCACTCTCCCGCCTTGCTCCCGCACTCTACCGCCTTGCTCCCGCACTCTCCCGCCTTGCTCCCACACTCTCCCACCTTGCTCCCACACTCTCCCACCCTCTCCCGCCTTGCTCCCGCACTCTCGCACCTTGCTCCCACACTCTCCCACCTATCTCCCTCACACTCCCACCTTGCTCCCACACACTCCCACCTTGCTCCCACACACTCCCACCTTGCTCCCACACACTCCCACCTCACTCCTACATTCTCCCACCTTGCTCCTACGCTCTCCCGCCTTGCTCCCGCACTCTCACGCGTTACTCCCGCACTCTCCCGCCTTGCTCCCGCAACCTCCCGCCTTGCTCCCGCACTCTCCCGCCTTGCTCCCTCACACTCCCGCCTTGCTCCCTCACACTCCCGCCTTGCTCCCTCACACTCCCCCTTGCCCCTCACACTCCCACCTTGCTCCCTCACACTCCCACCTTTCCCTCGCACTCCCACCTTGCTCCCCGGCACCCCACCTTGCTCCCCCCCACTCCCACCTTTCTCCCACACACTCCACCTTGCTCCACACACTCCCCACCTCCTCTACATTCTCCCTCCTTGCTCCCACACTCTCCACCTTCCGCACTCTCCCAAACCTTTCTTCGCACTCTCCCACCTTACTTCCGCACTCTCCCACCCTTTCTCCGAACTCTCCCCCTTGCTCCCGCACTCTCCCACCTGCTCCCGCACTCTCCCACCTTGGCCCCGCACTCTCCCGCCTTGCTCCCGCACTCTCCCGCCTTGCTCCCGTACCTCCCGCCTTTGCTCCCGCATTCTCCCACCTTACTTCCGCACTCTCCCACCTTACTTCCGCACTCCTCCCGTCTTGATCCCGCACTCTCCCGTCTTGATCCTGCACTCTCCCGTCTTGATCCCGCACTCTCCCGCCTTGCTCCCGCACTCTCCCGCCTTGCTCCCGCACTCTCCTGCCTTGCTCCCGCACTCTCCCGCCTTGCTCCCGCACTCTCCCGCCTTGCTCCCGCACTCTCCCGCCTTGCTCCCGCACTCTCCCGCCTTGCTCCCGCACTCTCCCACGTTACTTCCGCACTTTCCCACCTTACTTCCGCACTCTCCCACCTTGCTCTCGCACTCTCCCACCTTGCTCCCACACTCTCCCACCCTCTCCCGCCTTGCTCCCACACTCTCCCACCCTCTCACACCTTGCTCCCGCACTCTCTCCCAACTTACTCCCACACTCTCCCACCTTGCTCCCTCACGCTCCCACCTTGCTCCCTCACACTCCCACCTTGCTCCCACACACTCCCACCTTGCTCCCACACACTCCCACCTCGCTCCTACATTCTCCCACCTTGCTCCCATACTCTCCCACCTTCCGCACTCTCCCACCTTGCTTCCGCACTCTTCCACCTTGCTCCCGTACTCTCTCACCTTGCTTCCCCACTCTCCCACCTTGCTTCCGCACTCTCCCACCTTCCACCTTACTCCCACTCTCCCACCTTGCTCCCACACTCTTCCACCACTCCTACACTCTCCCACCTTGCTCCCACTCTCTCCCACCTTGCTCCCGCACTCTCCCACCTTACTTCTGCACTCTCCCACCTTGCTCCCACACTCTCCCGCCTTGCTCCCACACTCTCCCGCCTTGCTCTTGCACTCTCCCGCCTTGCTCCCGCTCTCTCCCGCCTTGCTCCCGCACTCTCCCGCCTTGCTCCCGCACTCTCCCGCCTTGCTCCCGCACTCTCCCGCCTTGCTCCCGCACTCTCCCGCCTTGCTCCCGCACTCTCCCGCCTTGCTCCCACACTCTCCCACCTTGCTCCCACACTCTCCCACCCTCTCCCGCCTTGCTCCCGCACTCTCGCACCTTGCTCCCACACTCTCCCACCTTTCTCCCTCACACTCCCACCTTGCTCCCTCACACTCCCACCTTGCTCCCTCACACTCCCACCTTGCTCCCACACACTCCCACCTCACTCCTACATTCTCCCACCTTGCTCCTACACCCTCCCGCCTTGCTCCCGCACTCTCCCGCCTTGCTCCCGCACTCTCCCGCCTTGCTCCCGCACTCTCCCGCCTTGCTCCCGCACTCTCCCGCCTTGCTCCCTCACACTCCCGCCTTGCTCCCTCACACTCCCGCCTTGCTCCCTCACACTCCCACCTTGCTCCCTCACACTCCCACCTTGCTCCCTCGCACTCCCACCTTGCTCCCTCGCACTCCCACCTTGCTCCCTCACACTCCCACCTTGCTCCCTCACACTCCCACCTTGCTCCCTCACACTCCCGCCTTGCTCCCTCACACTCCCACCTTGCTCCCTCGCACTCCCACCTTGCTCCCTCGCACTCCCACCTTGCTCCCTCACACTCCCACCTTGCTCCCACACACTCCCACCTTGCTCACACACACTCCCACCTCACTTCTACATTCTCCCACCTTGCTCTCACACTCTCCCACCTTCCGCACTCTCCCACCTTACTTCCGCACTCTTCCACCTTACTTCCGCACTCTCCCACCTTGCTCCCGCACTCTCCCACCTTGCTCCCGCACTCTCCCACCTTGCTCCCGCACTCTCCCGTCTTGCTCCCGCACTCTCCCGTCTTGCTCCCGCACTCTCCCGTCTTGCTCCCGCACTCTCCCGTCTTGCTCCCGCACTCTCCCGCCTTGCTCCCGTACACTCCCGCCTAGCTCCCGCACACTCCCGCCTTGCTCCCACACTCTCCCGCCTTGCTCCCGCCTCTCTCCGCCTTGCTCCCGCACTCTCCTGCCTTGCTCCCGCACTCTCCCGCCTTGCTCCCGCACTCTCCCGCCTTGCTCCCGCACTCTCCCGCCTTGCTCCCGCACTTTCCCGCCTTGCTCCCGCACTCTCCCACCTTGCTCCCGCAGTCTCCCACCTTGCTCCCACACACTCCCGCACTCTTCCGCCTTGCTCCCGCACTCTCCCACCTTTCTCCCGCACTCTCCCACCTTGCTCCCGCACTCTCCCGCCTTGCTCCTGCACTCTCCCGCCTTGCTCCCACACTCTCCCTTCCTCTCCCACCTTGCTCCCTCTCTCTCCCCTCTCCCACCTTGCTCCCTCACTCCCACCTTGCTCCTTCACTCTCCCACCTTCCTCCGCACTCTCCCACTTTGCTCCCGCATTCTCCCACCTTTTCCCACACACTCCCACCTTGCTCCCACACTCTCCCACCTTACTCCCACACTCTCCCCCTTGTTCCCTCACACTCCCCACCTTGCCCCTACACTCTCCCACCTCACTCTTACACTCTCCGACCTTGCTCCCACACTCTCCCACCTTGCTCCCGCACTCTCCCACCTTCCTCCCACACTCTCCTGCCTTGCTCCCACACTCTCCCGCCATGCTCCCACACTCTCCCGCCTTGCTCCCACACTCTCCCACCTTGCTCCCACACTCTCCCACCTTGCCTCCCCCCTTGCTCCCGCACTCTCCCGCCTTATCCCCCACCCCCCCGGGTTGCTCCCGCACTCTCCCCTTGCCCCAACTCTCCCCCCTTCCCCCACACTCCCCCCCTTGCTCCCGCCTCTACCGCCTTGCTCCCCCACTCTACCGCCCTTTCTCCCCACTCTACCGCCTTTTCCCCCACTACCCCGCCTTGCCCCCACACCCCCGTACTCCCCGCCTTGCTCCCGCACTCTCCCCCCAGCTCCCGCACTCTCCCACCTTTTCTCCCGCACCTACCCCCTTTCCCCACACACTCCCCTCCCCCCCTTGCTCCCGCACTCCTCCCGCCTTATTCCCCCTCCCCCACCTTGCTCCCGCACTCTCCCACCTTGCTCCCCCCTCGCCCACCTGCTCCCGCCTCTCCCCCCTTGCTCCCGCACTCTCCCGCCCTTGCTCCTGAATCTCCCCCCTTTCTCCCCCACTCTCTGCCTGGTCCCGCACCTCCCGCCTTTCTCCCCCCCTCTCCCCCCCTTGCTCCCCAACTCTCCCGCCCCTTTCTCCCCCCTCTCTCGCCTTGCTCCCCATCTCCCCGCCTTGCTCCCGCACTCTCCCCCTTTCCCCCCCGCACTCTCCCCCTTGTTCCAACCTCCCGCCTTGCTCCAGCACTCTCCCGCCTTTCCCCGCACCCCTCCCCGCCTTGCCCCGCACTTTCCCCCTTGCTTTCCCCACTCCCCGCCTTTCTCCCGACCCTCCCCGCCTTTCCCGCACTCTCCCGCCTTGCTCCCGACTCTCCCCCCCTTGCTCCCAACTCCCCGCCTTGCTCCCCAACTCTCCCGCCTTCTCCCGCCTCTCTCGATTTGCTCCCGCCTCCCCGCCTTTCTCCCGCACTCTCCCGCCCTTTCTCCCGCACTCTCCCGCCTTGCTCCCCCCCTCCCGCCTTGCCCCCACTCTCCCGCCTTGCTCCCCCACTCTCCCGCCTTTCTCCCGCACTCTACCCCTTCCTCCCCACTTCCCCCCTCCCCCCGCACTCTCCCACCTTGCCCCCCACTCTCCAACCTTTTCCCACCTCCCCACCTTCCGCACTCTCCCACCTTCTCCCCCACTCTCCACCTTCCGCTCCTCCCAAATTTCCCCACTCTCCCACCTTTCTTCCGCACTCCCCCACCTTTCCCCCACTCCCCACCTTTCTCCCCCATCGCCCACCTTTCTCCCGCCTTCCCACCTTGCTCCCCACTCTCCCCCCTTGCTCCCACACTCCCCACCATGTTCCCGCACTCTCCCGCTTGCTCCCCCTCTCTCCAGTCTTGCTCCCCACTCCCCGTCCTTTTCCCCCACTCTCCCCCCTCTTGTCTCCACTCCCCCCGCCTCCCGCACTCTCCCCCTTGCCCCGCACTCTCCCGCCGCTCCCCCCACTCCCCCCCCCTTTTTCCCCATCTCCCCCTTGTCCCCCACCCCTCCCGTCTTTCTCCCGCACCTCCCGTCTTGCTCCCGCACCTCCCTCTGCTCCCGCACTCTCCCGTCTTGCCCCGCCTCTCCCCTCTTCCCCCACTCTCCCCTCTTGCTCCCGACTCTCCCGCCTTTCCCCGCACCTCCCCCTTGCTCCCGCACTCCCCGCCTGCCCCGCATCCCCCCCCCTTTCTTTCCCCCACCCCCCCCCTTGCCCCGCACTCTCCCCCTTCCCCCGCACTCTCCCGCCTTGCCCCCACTCTCCCCTCTTTCCCCCCCACTCTCCCGCCTTTCTCCCCCACTCTCCCAATTGCTCCCCCCCACCCCAACCCTCCCCCTTGTCCTGCACTCTCTCCCCACCTTCCCCCACATTTCCACCTTACTCCCACACTCCCCCTTGCTCCCTCACACCCCACCCCGCTCCCCCCACACCCATCTTGCTCCCCACCTCCCACCCTTTCTCCTTCAAACCCCCCACCTTTTCTCCCCCACCCCTCCCCACCCCACTTTTACAGTCTCCCCCCTTTCTCCCACACTCTCCACCTTTTTGCACTCCCCCCTTACTTCCGCACTCTCCCACCCTTACTTCGCACCTCCCCCCTTGCTCCCCCCTCTCCCACCTTGCCCGCACTCTCCCGCCCTTTCTCCCGCACTCTCCCCCTTCTTCCGCACTCTCCCCCCCATGCCCCGCACTTCCCGCCTGCCCCGCAAACCCCCTTCTCCCCCCCCCCGCCTTTCTCCCCCACTTCCCGCCTTGCTCCCGCCGCTCCCCCCCGCCTTGCCCCGCCTCTCCCGCCTGCCCCCCGCACTCTCCCGCCTTGCTTTCCCCCACTCTCCCGCCTTGCCCCGCACTCTCCCCCTTGCTCCCGCACTCTCCCACCTTATTCGCACACTGTCCCACCTTGCTCCCACACTCTCCCCCCTTCCACCTTTCTTTCACACTCTCCCACCTTGCTCCCCCCACTCTCCCGCCTTGCTCCCGCACTCTCCCGCCTTGCTCCCGCACTCTCCCACCTTGCTTCCCACCACACCCCCCACTCTCCCGCCTTGCTCCCGCACTCTCCCACCCTTTCTCCCGCACTCTCCCACCTTGCTCCCACACCCCTCCATCTCCCACCTTGCTCCCACACTCTCCCACCTTGCTCCCACCCACTCGCACTCTCCCGCCCTTGCTCCTGCACTCTCCCACCTTTTCTCCCCCGCACCTCTCCCCACCTTGCTCCCACACTCTCCCACCTTGCTCCCACACACACTCGCACTCTCCCGCCTTGCTCCCGCACTCTCCCACCTTGCTCCCGCACTCTCCCACCTTGCTCCCACACTCTCCCATCATCTCCCACCTTGCTCCCACACTCTCCCACCTTGCTCCCACACACACTCGCACTCTCCCGCCTTGCTCCCGCACTCTCCCACCTTGCTCCCACACTCTCCCATCATCTCCCCCTTGCTCCACACCTCTCCCACCTTGCTCCCACACACTCGCACTCTCCGCCTTTCTTCCGCACTCTCCCACTTGCTCCCACACTCTCTCACCCCACTCCCACACTCTCCCACCTCACTCCCACACTCTCCCACCTCACTCCCACACTCTCCTATTACTCCCACACTCTCCCACCTTCCACACTCTCCCCACATTACTTTCCCCCTCTCCCACATTACTCCCACCACTCTCCCGCCTTGCTCCGCACTCTCCCGCCTTGCTCCCGCACTCTCCCACCTTGCTCCCGCTCTTCTTTCCACCTTGCTTTCCGCACTCTCCCACCTTACTCCCACTCTCTCACCTTGCTCCCCACTCTTTCCACCACACCTAACTCTCCCACCTTGCTCCCCACTCTCTTTCCCACCTTGCTCCCACACTCTCCCTTCTTACTTCCGCACTCTCCCTTCTTTCTTCCGCACTCTCCCCCTTGCTCCCCACTCTCCCGCCTTGCTCCCACACTCTCCCGCCTTGCTCCCCACACTCTCCCGCCCTTTCTCCGACTCCCCCCTTCCTTTACTTCCGCACTCTCCCGCCTTTCTCGGCGCACTCTCCCCCCTTGCCCGCTCCCGCACTCTCCCCCTTGCTTCCCCCACTCTCCCACCTTGCTCCCACACTCTTCCACCACACCTACACTTCCCACCTTGCTCCCCACTCTCTCCCACCTTTCTCCCCACTATCTCCCTTCTTACTTCCGACTCTCCCCTTGCTCCCGCACTCCCCACCTTGCTCCCGCACTCTCCCACCTTGCTCCCACACTCTCCCGCCTTGCTCCCACATCTCGCCCGCCTTGCTCCGCACTCTCCCGCCCCTTTCTCCTGCACTATCCCCCCTTGCTCCCGCACACTCCGGCCTTGCTCCCGCAACTCTCCCCCCTTGCTCTCGCACTCTACCGCCTTGCTCCCGCACACCTCTACCCGCCTTGCTCCCCACTTTTAAACCCCCTTTCCTTCCCGCACTCCCCCCACCTTGCTCCCACACACACCGCACTCTCCCACCTTGCTCCCGCACTCTCCCGCCTTGCTCCCGCACTCTCCCCCCTTGCTCCCGCCTCTCCTCCCGCCTTGCTCCCGCACTCTCCCGCCTTGCTCCCGCACTCTCCCGCCTTGCTCCCCGCACACTTCCCGCCTTGCTCCCCCACACTCCCGCACTGTCCCACCTTGCTCCCGCACTCTCCCGCCTTGCTCCCACACCTCCCCCGCACTCTCCCGCCTTGCTCCCGCACTCTCCCGCCTTGCTCCCGCACTCTCCCCGCCCACTCACCTTGCTCCCGCACACTCCCTTTTTGCTCCACACACTCCGCACTTCCCACCTTGCTCCCCCCACTCTCCCCCTTGTCCCGCCTTGCTCCCACACTCTCCTACCTTCTGCCACTCTCCACCTTCCGCACTCTCCCGCCTTGCTCGCGCACTCCCCCCTTGCTCCCGCCTCTCCCCCTTGCTTCCACCACTCCCGCCTTGCTTCCACCACTCTCCGCCTTGCTCCCAACACTCCCCCCTTGCTCCCACACACCGGCCCCCTCTCCCACCTTGCTCCCGCACTCTTCCACCTTGCTCCCGCCTTGCTCCCACACTCTCCTACCTTCTGCACTCTCCCACCTTCCGCACTCCTCCACCTTGCTCCCGCACTCCCCACCTTGCTTCCGCACTCTCCCCCTTACTCCCCACTCTCCCACGTGTCCCACACTCTTCCACCACTCCTACACTCTCCCACCTTGCTCCCAACTCCCCCTCCCCCTTGCCCCCCACACTCTCCCATCTTCTCCTGCACTCTCCCACCTTGCTCCCGCACTCTCCCACCCTTTCTCCCGCACTCTCCCCCTTGCTTTCCCGCACTCAAAACCCCCTTGCTCCCCCCCACTCTCCCGCCTTTGCTCCCGCACTCTCCCCCTTGCTCCCCACTCTCCCTCCTTGCTTCCTGCACTTTTCCCGCCTTGCTCCCGCACTCTCCGCCTTGCTCCCGCACTCTCCCGCCTTGCTCCCGCACTCTCCCGCCTTGCTCCCGCACCCCCTCTCCCACCCGCCTTGCTCCCACCCTCTCCCACCTTGCCTCCCCACGCTTCTCCCACCCTTACTCCCACATTCCACCTTTCTTTCTACACTCTCCGCCTTGCTCCGCACAATCCCAACCCTTGCTCCCACACACTTTCCCCCCCTCACTCCTACATTCTCCCGCACTCTCCCACCTTGCTCCCGCACTCTCCCCCCCTTGCTCACCGCACCTCTCCCACCTTGCTCCCGCACACTCCCTCCTTGCTCCCGCATCTCCCCACCTTGCTCCCGCAGTCCTTACCGCCTTGCTCCCGCACTCTCCCGCCTTTCTCCCGCACTCTCCCCCCTTGTTCCCGCACTCTCCGCCTTGCTCCCCCCACTCTCCCGCCTCACTCCCACACTCTCCCACCCACCTCCCACACTCTCCCACCTTTACTTCCCACACTCTCCCACCTTCCACACTCTCCCACATTACTCCCCACTCTCCCGCTTGCTCCCGCACCCCTCCCGCCTTGGGTCCCGCACTCTCCCCCTTGCTCCCGCACTTTCCCGCCTTGCTCCCACACTCTCCCCCCTTGCCCCAACCCTTTTCCCCCTTGCTCCCACACTCTTCCCACCTGCTCCCACACTCTCCCACCTTGCTTCCGCACTCTCCCACCCTTCCACCTTACTTCCCACTCTCTCACCTTGCTCCCACACTCTTCCACCACCCCCTACACTCTCCCACCTTGCTCCCACTCTCCCACCTTGTCCCAGACTCCCTTTCTTACTTTCCGCACTCTCCCACTTGGTTCTGCACCTTTCCCCCCCACCTTGCTCCCGCCTCTTCCCCCGCCTTGCTCCCACACACTCGCACTCTCCCGCCCCCTTGCTTCCGCACTCTCCCACCTTCTTCCCACACTCTCCCACCTCACTCCACACTCTCCCACCTCACTCCCCCACTCTCCCACCTCACTCCCACACTCTCCCATATTAACTCCCCCACTCTCCCCACTCTCCCACATTACTCCCACACTCTCCCCATTACTTCCCCACTCTCCCCCCTTGCTCCGCACCCCCCGCCTTGCTCCCGCACTCTCCCACCTTGCTCCCGCCTCTCCCACCTTGCTTCCGCACTCTCCCACCTTACTCCCACTCTTCACCTTGCTCCCACACTCTTCCACCCACACCTACACTCTCCCACCTTGCTCCCACTCTCTCCCACCTTTCTCCCACACTCTCCTTTTACTTTCCCCACCTCCCTTCTACTTCCCCACTCTCCCACCTAACTCCCAAAATCTCCCCCCTTGCTCCCCCACTCTCCCGCCTTCCCCCCCCCTTCCCCGCCTTGCCCCGCATTCCCCTTTTTACTTCGACTCTCCCGCCTTTCTCGGGCCACCTCCCACCTTGCTCCCGACCTCCCACCTTGCTTCCGCCTCTCCCCTTCCCCCTTACTCCCACCTCTACCTTGCTCCCACACTCTTCCACCCCCCTACACCTCCCACCTTGCTCCCCCCTCTCCCCACCTTGCTCCCCCCACTCTCCCCTTTTTATTCCGCACTCTCCCCCTTGCTCCCGCATCTCCCACCTTTCCCCATTCCACTTGCTCCCACACTCTCCCCCTTGCTCCCACACTCTCCCCCCCTTGCCCCACACTCTCCGCCCCTTCCCTGCACCTCCCGCCTTGCTCCCACCACTCCCGCACGCCCACCTTGCTCCCGCACTCTCCCGCCTTCTCCCCACACCTCCCGCACTCTCCCCCCTTGCTCCCGCACTCTCCCGCCTTGCTCCCGCACACTCCCCCCCTTGCTCCCACCACCCCGCCTGTCCCACCTTTCTCCCGCACTCTCCCACCCCTTGCTCCCCCTTGCTCCCACACCCCCCTACCTTCGCACTCTCCCCCCTTCCCCCTCTCCCCCCTTTCCCCGCACTTTTTCCCCCCTTGCTCCCGCACTTTCCCGCCTTGCTTCCCACACACTCCCCCCTTGCTTCCCCCACACCCCGCCCCTTTTCCCCCACACCCCCCCTTTCTCCCCCACTCGCGCATCTCCCCCTTTTCCCGCACTCTCCCCCCCTTTCCCCCCGCTTGCTCCCAACCCCTACCTTCCCGCACTCTCCCACCTTCCGCACTCTCCCCCCTTTCCCCCCACTCCCCCACCCCTTTCTTTCGCACTCTCCCACCTTACTCCCCCCTCCCCCGTCTCCCACACTCTTTCCACCCCTCCTAAAATCCCCCACCTTGCTCCCACTCTTCCCACCTTGCTCCCACACCTCCCATTTTTCCCCCTGCACTCTCCCACCTTGTTCCCGACTCTCCCCAAACCTTTCCCCGCACTCTCCCGCTTGCTCCCGCACCTACCGCCTTTTTTTCCCGCACTCTCCCCCCTTTCCCCGCACTCCCCTCCTTGCTCCTGCACTCTCCCGCCTTGCTCCCGCACTCTCCCCCCTTTGCTCCCGCACTCTCCCCCCCTTGCTCCCGCACTCTCCCGCCCTTTTCCCGCACTCTCCCCCCTTTTCCCACCCTCTCCCCCTTGCTCTCGACTCTCCCCACCTTACTCCCACCTTCCACCTTACTTCTACACTCCCCACCTTTCCGTCCAATCCCCCTTCTCCCCCACACTCCCCCCTCACCCTAATTTTCCCCCCCTGCTCCCGCACTCTCCCACCTTGCTCCCGCCCTCTACCGCCTTGCTCCCGCACTCTCCCCCTTGCCCCCCACTTCCCCCTTTCTTTCCCCCACTCTCCCGCCTTGCTCCCCCACTCCCCGCCTTGCTCCCGCACTCCCCCCTTGCTCCCGCACTCTCCCCCCCTTCTCCCGCCTTGCTCCGCATCCCTGCACTCTCCGTTTTGCTTCCCCACTCCCCACCTTGCTCCCGCACCCTCCCCCCCTTATCCCCCCAAATTTCCCCCTTAAATCGCACACCTCCCCCCCTTGCTCCCTCACACCCCCCTTGCTCCCTACACTTTCGCCTTGCTCCCCACTCTCCCGCCCGCTCCCGCCTCTCCCGACTCTCCCGCCTTGCTCCCCCCCACTCTCCCCCTTGCTCCCGAAATCCCCCCCCACCTTACTTCCCACACCTCGCACCCCGCCCCTCACACTCCCACCTTCTCGCTCAACTCCCACCTTCTCCCACACACTCCCACCTTGCTCCCCACACCCCACCTTCTCCCACACACCCCACCTTTCTTCCGCATTCCCCCCTTGCCCCGCACTCTCCCCTCTTTCTTCCGCACTCACCCACCCTTCCCCACTCTCCCACCTTGCTCCCGCACTCTCCCACCTTGCTCCCCCACTCTCCCGCCCCCTTCTCCCGCACTCTCCCGCCTTTCTCCCCCATTTCCCACACTCTCCCACCCCCTCCCCCCTTGCTCCCCCACTTTCCCCCCCCCTTATCCCCCATTTCCCCCTTACTCGCACACTCTCCCCCCTTGTCCCTCACACTCCCCCCTTGCTCCCCCACACTCCCACCTCTCCCCCACACTCCCACCCACTCCACATTCTCCCACCTTCTACCCCCCCAAAACTCCCCCCTTCCGCACTCTCCCCCTTACTTCCCCACTCTCACACCTTTCTTCTGCACTTCCCCCCTTTCTCCCCCACTTCCCCCCCCTTGCTTTTCCGCACCTCCCACCTTTCTCCCGCACTCTCCCACCTTTCCCCGCACTCTCCCCCCTTGTCCCGCCTCTCCCCCGTCTTGCTCCCCACGTCCCTCTTGCTCCCCACTGTCCCGCTTCCTCCCGCACTCTCCCCTTGCTCCCGCATTTTCCTTGCCCCGCACTCTACCCCCTTTCCCCGCACTCTACCGCCTTGCTCCCCACTCTACCGCCTTGCTCCCAATCTAAACCCCCTTGTCCCGACCTAACCCTCTTGCTCCCGCCTTGCTCCCGCACTCCCCCCCTTGCTCCCCCCCTCTCCCCCTTGCTCCCCACACTCTCCCACTTTTTGCACTCTCCACCTTGCTCTTGCATCTTCCCCCTTGCTTTCCCACCTTCCACCCGCTTCCGCACTTTCCCACCTTGTCCCCCCCCTTTTCCCCTTCCACCTTACCCCACACTCCCCCCTTGCCCCACACTCTTCCCCACTCCTACACCTCCCTCTTTCCCCACCCTCTTTCCGTCCCCCCACTCTCCCACCTTCCGCATCCCCACCTGCTCCCAAAACTCTCTCGCCTGCTCCCACACCTTTCCCGCCTTGCCCCGCTCTTCCCCCTTCTCCCGCCTTTTCCCCCACTCTCCCCCCCCCTTGCCCCCCGCACTCTTGCCCTTTCTCCCGCACTCCCCGCCTTCCCCCGCACTCTCCCGCCTTGCTCCCTCACTCTCCCGCCCTTTCCCCCGCACTCTCCCGCCCTTCTCCCGCACTTCCCCCGCCCTTTCTCCCCCCACTCTCCCGCCTTGCCCCGCATCTCCCGCCTTGCCCCCACTTTTCCCCGCCTTCGCCCCACCTCACCCCCCTTGGGCCCCCCACTCCCCGCCTTTCTCCCGCACTGTCCCCCTTTTTTCCCCCACTCTCCCCCCTTATTCCCCCAAACCTCCCACCTTGCTCCCACACCTTTCCCCCTTCCACCTTTCTCCCACACTCTCCCACCTTTTTCCCACACCTCCCATTGCTCCCGCACTCTCCCAACTTGCTCCCAACTCCCCCACCTTACTCCCGCACTCTTTTTGCCTTTTTTCCACACTCCCCACCCTTTCTCCCACACTCCCCACCTTACTTTCCCCCACTCTCCCCCCTTGCTCCCCCACTCTACCGCCTTGCTCCTGCACTCTACCGCCTTGCTCCCGCACTCTACCGCCTTGCTCCCGCACTCTACCGCCTTGCTCCCGCACTCTACCGCCTTGCTCCCGCACTCTACCGCCTTGCTCCCGCACTCTACCGCCTTGCTCCCGCACTCTACCGCCTTGCTCCCGCACTCTACCGCCTTGCTCCCACCTCCACTTCTCCCGCACTCTCCCACACTCTCCCACCTTCTGCACTCTCCCAATTTCCGTACTCTCCCACCTTGCTCCCGCACTCTCCCACCTTGCTCCCGCACTCTCCCACCTTGCTCCCGCACTCTCCCACCTTGCTTCCGCACTCTCCCACCTTTCTCCCACACTCCACCTTGCTCCGCACTCTACCACCTGCTCCCGCACTCTCCCACCTTGCTCCCACTCTCTCCCACCTTGCTCCCACACTCTCCCTCCTTACTTCCGCACTCTCCCACCTTGCTCCCGCACTCTCCCACCTTGCTCCCGCACTCTCCCACCTTGCTCCCGCACTCTCCCACCTTGCTCCCGCACTCTCCCACCTTGCTCCCGCACTCTCCCACCTTGCTCCACCCTCTCCCACCTTTCTCCCACACTCATCTTTCTCCCACACTCACCTTACTCCCACACTCTCTCACCTTCCTCCCGCACTCTCCCATTTTGCTCCCGCACGCTCCCACCTTACTTCCGCACTCTCCCACCTTACTTCCGCACTCTCCCACTTTACTTCCGCACTCTCCCACCTTACTTCCGCACTCTCATCTTACTTCCCCACTCTCCCACCTTGCTTCCCCACTCTCCCACCTTACTTCCCCACTCTCCCACCTTACTTCCCCACTCTCCCACCTTACTTCCCCACTCTCTCACCTTGCTCCTGCACTCTCCCACCTTGCTCCCACACTCTCCCACCTTGGTCCCGCACTCTCCCACCTTAATCCCACACTCTACCACCTTGCTCCCTCACTCTTCCACCTTGCTCCCACTCTCTCCCACCTTGCTTCAGAAAATTTCTTGACACACACTGCTGTAGCAACAAAAAAAATATAAACTCTGCTGGATATGAATAATCAACAACACTGGGTATTCGTGAATCAAGGACAAGTTTTCCTGAGAGACTCAGAGGTGACGAAGAATGAGCGGGACCTGAACTCTTATTACGTACATTAAACACTTCAGCTGTTACTTGCTTGAGGACATTACCGTACACCAAGTCAGCCCAAATCTGTCTGCAACAGATGTCTCTCAATTTTTTAATACAATGTGAGAAAAAATATGAAATGCTGATTAAGCAAAGGTTTATTTTTTTCCCTCAATAAGTCACAGCGAAACAAACTGGTGAGGAACCTGGACGAAGAGGATCAAAGAAGAGTTTTGGTGATCGGTATGAAGGCTTGTGAGGGAGCATCGTCAAGCTTGAGAGACGCATTCTGGCGTCTTCATGACGATGATCATAATGAATTGTGAGAATCTTCCTAGGAACAGGAACAGTTACTGACGATTCAATTAACTGTGATGCCGTAGAGGTTAATGGCTTAGTAGAAATACGTGATGTTCACGCTAGGGAATCTTCAGATTTACATCTGTATCGAGAGACTCGTGGAGTTGAAGCTCGTGGAAGTGTCATCACAGTGAACTAACAACAGTCATTCATCAAAATAATATGCGTAATGAAAGTGACCAACTGACCAGACTAAACCCCTTCCTGACTTTGTGTGGAGAGGAAAAAAAAGATAAGAGTCTCAACTCGAATTTTGGTGACCTTGAGAAGCCAGTCTCAAGATCATCAGCTTGTTGTGGTCGGCAGTTACCTTCATAGTCTGACCTCGATCTGCAACGTACCAGGATGTCCTAAACATCTACCCAGCTTACGTAATGAAGCGTCATGGTAAGAATTCATTAATGATCTTCAATGATTCTCCGGAAACTCCAACATTTAAAATTCAGGAACAAAATAGTTTTGTCTGTTGA
>NC_069456.1:4258220-4265720 GCF_026875155.1 Cherax quadricarinatus
AGGTCAGTAATAACTAAAGGTTTACCCCTCCCTTATATCAGGCACAGAGCAACTCGCATCCCACGAAAGGTGATGGGTATTCACGTTTTTTTAAAGTTTTGAAGCAATTTTCGTGGGGGTGTGGTAGCCCGAATATTAAATCAGGAAAAAACAGCAGTTTAAGACCAAGTCAAGGGGAAGGTAGGGGAGAGACGCAGGTTTCCCTTCAAGCCAGCCCAGCAGACACTGCAAGAGACGTATCTGTAATGGATGGCAGCATGAACTGCAATACTCGTCACTTCCTTTTTAATACTAAGCCTCGAGGAAGGACAGGCATAAAACTCAAAATCAAAGCCCAGAGAGAATCTTTTATCTCCGAACTTTGATTATTATAAATATAGAATAGCCAATCACTGCTCGAAGAGAGAAATCCACACTAAATGGGGAGAGGCCCCGACAGTTTCACTGCAGGATAAGGTACTGAGCTGTCGGAGCACCATTCGTCCATATCTCCAGATATGTATCAAAGGAACATCCTCATGGGAGTTAGTACATTTACTATTTGATCAGGAAAGAAAGGCACCGTTTATTTTATTTCTTCCCAATGGCCCTAAAATAATTTAACAGCTTCAAAGCCTCCGGGAAGTTTTTTTTGTCTTTAGTTGAGTATAGGTCCATCTTCGAAGCGTGGGAACTTGCCTTTCGGATTGACCCTCCACAGATTGTGCCCATTAGGTCACCAGGTACTGGGGATGAAGCACCAGCATTGTGCTCCTTGCTCCTGTTGTTGAGTTGAATGATTTACGAAGTACTACAGCCGTTTCGTTATTAAATAATAGTTTTAACACAAGTTTTTATATTGTATAACTGTCATTATTAACAATTTCAGTTATCTTCGCAATTTGCTATTAATGTAAACTGTTATTTGAATGAATTTAATCGTATTACATATCTCAAACAATATAATCAAAACATCATATAAAGTGGCAGTGGAAAGGGGAGCTTGAGGGGACTTAAGTCCCCCATAAAAATTTTCTCAGCTCCTAAACTCCCTCTCAAAATATAATAATACACTTCACAATAATCCTCCTAGCCTAATTCTAGATAGCCCTCTCTCAGTCCCCAGTATAAAAATTCTAGTACTGCCTTTGATCTTATGTTTGTTAGTCAAATTTGTAAGTAAAGTCTAAATCACAGCAAAGTTCGACACAATGGATATCTCCCTACTCTGTTCGCCGAAATATGAGGTGCTGGATTCTTAGGCATTCAGGCCACTTACCTCCCACCACCCAGGTAGGATGATCGAGGGTGGAGGGACTAGCTCCCAGCATCATAGTAAAGGAAGGGTGGTACTTTTTGCTAGAGGTATTTGACCTCTTCTCACTAGCGTAAGCAGTGCTATCGTAAGAAGGCACTTTCTCTGATGGAGAACTAGGAGAACGTTACCGCAGGCACACAGATCCCACTGCTCTTTGAGAGAACACGATAGTTCTGCTAAATGGAAGCCCAGCAGTGTGGTCCCTACTGGAGAACCACTATTTTACAGGCGATTCAGTCTCTCATTGACAATCTTACTCCTACATGGAAGGCAATTACTTAGAGGGGACGGCAGCTTAGTTCCCTTTATACGAGCTGAGGGCAGGGGCCAATATACAGGAGTCACTGGTGCCCACTTCCCCAACCAGGGGTGCTACTTGACACCCCTTGGCAGCAGCACCCAGTGTTCCCAGAGAGAAAGCCTGACCCACCCTTAGTGTTACACAAAGCAAGCTTCCGTGGAAGGGAGGGGGGAGACAGCTAGTGCCAACCAGGACTACAGGTGGAGTCGCATGCGGGTCAACCAAAGACGAGAGGCAAGCCTGTGGAGGACCCAGTTGCCTCTATCCCACAGCAGCAGGAAGATCCCCAAAGTAGAAGGGACCTGACAAAAAACAAATGCATAAAATTGCATCCAGCTAAAAATTTAGGATAAATATTGGGGAGCTCTGGGTTATTAGTCAGGCCAATCAAACCCTATTATACGGGAAGGATTCTTCATAGGTTCCTCATTCAGTACAAACTGTCTGGAGGGAGTTAAGTCTTTATGGAACGACCCCGTTTCTTTTCAGAGGAGTCCATCTCAGAGGCCCATGAACTCTCTTCTTACGAGTAGGTACAGAATCTTGCCCTCGGTGGTCTGGCCGACTTTTGATGTGGCAGAGAAACTGACCAATGGTTCTGTTAAAGGCACAGGCCAGTGCTTGTGATATTTTCCTGGGAACAATGGAGGACCAAGAAGCACACGTCCCAGCGGTAGTGTCAGAAGGACGTCCACTGAAGTAGCATTAGAAGTTGACCCCTTTGCGATAGGGTTAGAAACTACCACCCGAAGGAGATCCTGGAATAGCATTCCAAGGAATGAGTCAGAACTGCATAAGGGAATTTTGTTCCAGTTTCCATACCCAGGACCTTAGCAGGGACTGAAATCGGGCGTTACCAAAATGGGGGAAAGGGAGGGGAAGGTAGACCCGTGATGATCTAGATGAACGATGAGACCATCTGCAAGGTGCCAGACTGAGGGCGTTGTACTCGGGTCCAGCAAGGATAAAAGGGGCCCCACAATGCAGGAGACCTACCACCACCACCACAGCATTTGCCCGCCAACTGGCTTCTGCAAAATACGATAAAAGAGCACACGCTGTCGTATAACATACACTCTGTCCCCTCCATCACAAGTCACAACACCGCACTTCTGCTGAAGGGACGTGGGTGGGTGGGGGGGGGAGGAGAGATGTAATCAAAATACAAGCCTCGTACATTCTTGGAAGCTGTAAGAATTCTGATGAATCCCCTCCTGAAGCCTGGATACAACAACACGTGACGAATTAAACTATTAGTGTCATTAGCATTCAAAGCCTCGTGCTGCCGGGGTGTCAAAGCTCTATAATTTTGACGAAAATCATTCAGATATCCCACGAAAGATACAGCTGTTGGAGTTTTGCTTTCTCCGAGATCTGCATGTGATAACTTAAGACTGACACTTCGGATCAGTTACAAACTTTCAGCATTAGTGGATCCCACTTAAGATGTTTCGAATTGTTACTGGTCTGTGAGAGTTACTTTGTCAAATATTTCTTAAAAAAAAAAAAGTGTTTTAACTTGAGAATGTTTTTTTTTTAACTTCAAACCTGAAAGTTTGACTACAGTTTAAGATGGTGTAGGTGAACAAGGCTAATTTTATAAGTTAGATTTCAATGCAATGACTGGGTAACGACTTTTCTGAACGGTCCATCAAAGATTGATGGACTGAACACATCGACTCAAGGTTGAGGGACTGATTACCTCATTCTCCTCCTGTTCTTCAAGATTCTCCTTTGTATGGACTGATGAAGCCACTGTGTGGCGAAACGTTTCCTCAATAAAGATACCCAAGAGTTGCACATGTGTCTAATTTATCATCAAACTTTTAGTGTTGGTGTTTTATGTTTCGAGAAAAGTTTGTGTTGTACAGCATTTAAAGTCAAGAATAACTACAAAGGTAATACTTATAATCAAAATTTACCTTTTATGTCAGTTTCAACTGTGGCAAATTTAATAGATTTTACCCTGGGATCTATGATACACAATTGTATATGTAAAAAAAAATTATTTCTATCAGATTTGCTTATTTTGAATTATCACTAATAACTATATCGTAATAAGACAATTACAAACACTACCTTGTGAGTTTTAAGTCTCGCCTGCCAGGAGTTCGAGTTTCACCTCTTGATTTATTACCATTATTGACAATTTAGGAAATATACATTAGTTCTGTATGATATTTGATGTAGTTCAGTGTGCAGTTATATATGGAACAAACTTTGTACCACATTACAGCAGTACCATGTGCCTTGGTACTCTGGGATCATTAGGGGGGAGGGTTACGGGATCCAGGAAATACCTACCTTGGGTCATTGAGGTTCAGGGGGGAGGGGGTCTGGAGCTCCCCGATACTAGGTATGTCTCATGAATCACGCAGCGACCAACACACATCTATACACAAATAACCCGCACATAAAAGAGAGAAGCTTACGACGACGTTTCGGTCCGACTTGGACCATTGACAAAGTCAGTGTGACTTTGTCAATGGTCCAAGTCGGACCGAAACGTCGTCGTAAGCTTCTCTCTTTTATGTGCGGGTTATTTGTGTATCGTTCCAGTCACGGTATTGTGCCTTTTTGTTATTTAACACACATCTAGTTTAGAAGTGCCACTCCTAACAGCGGGAACCACAGGCTGTAAACTGCCAGATGTACTAGCAAACTGCTCACTGTAAACTCTGCAGTATAGAAACTAATAAGCTTACTTTTCCCTACAAATTTACCTAAACCCTTGAGTGGTATATTTCTACATGTAGTCATCTGATACAGCCAGTTAGGTTGTACCTGGCCGGGACAACTGCTGAAACATGATCGTTCTGGTCTGAATCGATTGTTGATATTTGAGGAAAATTTATAAAGTAACAATCATTGAAGTGAATGTTGAGGCTTATTTCACTTCTCTTTAATGACCCACACTGATGAATACACCACTGGTGTTAAATTTAATGACCCACACTGATTAATACACCACTGGTGTTAAATTTAATGACCCACACTGATGAATACAACACTGGTGTTAAATTTAATGACCCACACTGATGAATACACCACTGGTGTTAAATTTAATAACCCACACTGATGAATACACCACTGGTGTTAAATTTAATGACCCACACTGATGAATACACCACTGGTGTTAAATTTAATAACCCACACTGATGAATACACCACTGGTGTTAAATTTAATAACCCACACTGATGAATACACCACTGGTGTTAAATTTAATGACCCACACTGATGAATACACCACTGGTGTTAAATTTAATAACCCACACTCATGAATACACCACTGGTGTTAAATTTAATAACCCACACTGATGAATACACCACTGGTGTTAAATTTAATAACCCACACTGATGAATACACCACTGGTGTTAAATTTAATAACCCACACTGATGAATACACCACTGGTGTTAAATTTAATGACCCACACTGATGAATACACCACTGGTGTTAACTGCTGATCATTGAACATTAAAATGGTATAAAATACCGACAGGTTGTTAGGTAAGACACATATGCAACAGTTAGGTATCTTTATTGTGAAACGTTTCGCCTACACAGTAGGCTTCTTCAGTCAAGTACAGAAAAGTTGATAGAAGCAGAAGATACTTGAAGACGATGTAATCAGTCCATCACCCTTAAAGTTTTGAGGTGGTCAGTCCCTCAGTCTGGAGAAGAGCATTGTTTCATACTAGAAACGAAACGTTTCGGTAATAAAAATACTCAAATGAAGCCTGGTCTGGGACGCGGAGACTTGGTCTAGGACCCGGAGACTTGGTCTGGGACCCGGAGACTTGGTCTGGGACCCGGAGACTTGGTCTGGGACCTAGAGGCTTGGTATGGGACCTGGAGGCCTGGTCTGAACTGGAGGCCTGGTCTGGGAACTGGAGGCCTGGTCTGGAAACTGAAGGCCTGGTCCGAGACCTGGAGACCTGGTCTGGAACTAGAGACCTGGTCCGAGACCTGGAGACCTGGTCCGAGACCTGGAGACCTGGTCCGAGACCTGGAGACCTGGTCCGAGACCTGGAGACCTGGTCAGAGACCTGGAGACCTGGTCAGAGACCTGGAGACCTGGTCAGAGACCTGGAGACCTGGTCCGAGTCCTGGAGACCTGGTCCGAGTCCTGGAGACCTGGTCCGAGTCCTGGAGACCTGGTCCGAGTCCTGGAGACCTGGTCCGAGACCTGGAGACTGGTCCGAGTCCTGGAGACCTGGTCCGAGTCCTGGAGACCTGGTCCGAGTCCTGGAGACCTGGTCCGAGTCCTGGAGACCTGGTCCGAGTCCTGGAGACCTGGTCCGAGACCTGGAGACATGGTCCGAGACCTGGAGACATGGTCCGAGACCTGGAGACATGGTCCGAGTCCTGGAGACCTGGTCCGAGTCCTGGAGACCTGGTCCGCGACCTGGAGACCTGGTCCGAGACCTGGAGACCTGGTCTGAGACCTGGAGACCTGGTCCGAGACCTGGAGACCTGGTCTGAGACCTGGAGACCTGGTCCGAGACCTGGAGACCTGGTCCGAGACCTGGAGACCTGGTCCGAGACCTGGAGACCTGGTCTTGAGTTTCGAGAGTTTCACTACTCTCGGAGCCCTGCCATGTAATCTCCGGTATTTGTATATGTGGTTGATTTAACTAAAATACTAAATTTGAGGGTAACAAACGGAACTTGACGACCAAAAAAAAAAAATAAAAACTTATGAAGACAGGCTGATGGAGGTAATTTTGAACTCAAAGACGTAGACTGAGGGGGCGGGGGAGTTGAGGTCAGTGTACACTTAGAAAACAAATTAAAAAAAAATAGGAGATATAAATAACGCGTTGAAAATAGCTAACGAAGCCGGGAATAGCAGCAATGGATTCAAGATGGACAACTCTAAATTTGGAAAGGATAGAGGTAAATAATGATTTGACAAGAGTTAGTGAAAAACGCCTAGGTGGCGTCACTGAGGCGAGAACGTTAGGTAGCTTAAAATATAGGTTGGACAGGTGCACAAGTGGTTGTGTGTGAAATGAACCTGCCTAGCATGGGCCAGTACGCCTACTGCAGTGCCCCTCTGTTCTTATATAATGTTTTTGTGTTAGCCAGTAGCTAGGACTGGACATTAGCGGCATCAGTTGTGCTGCCTGTAACTTGTACACAACCAGACAATTCTTTAATACCTAAAATAGGGACTGAGGTAAACTCAGCGTACACATACACACACACAGAGAAATGCACACCTTAGTGTATATACCCTGCAGTTCACGTATTAAATGATTAACTAATTATAAACGGTACTAGTGAACAACTTACCTCACATGTTGCCGTCCGAGCGCACACTTGATGACAACATAGTTGATGGTTCCTCGTAGATCTGTCAGATTATGTCGTGGTTATTAACCAAGACATGAAGATCACTTATAACATACCCTACCAGCGGTGTGCGAATGATAGATCACTTATAACACACTCGTACCAGTTTAGTTAGTTTAATATCTTTTTTATACACGCCAGACCCATCCTGTGGGTGGTAGTCAAAAGATTACAGAGGTACATAATGGGTCCAGGGACCAGACCGCAAAGTTTTGATAGCTGAACAAGTTACAGCGGTAATGAACTATACACCAGTACCAGTCTTGTGGGTATCAACGAACACTGACGGAGGGGGGGAGGGGGAGGAACACCAGAACACACCTTCGCCTGCCGTGTGTGTTCCCACACTGACGCCGGCGTAGTCTCGGTGCTTCAGAAACACCCAGACATTTTCCTAGGCTGCTTCAGAGGGTTCATTGCAAGGGAATGAATCCCGTTCAAACGGTAAACAGTATCTTAGGGATCCAGATAATCTTGGCTGTTAGAACACTGGTCAACTGCAGCCTTAATGACCCTGGTACCGTTGCTGGGTGTCGAACCCCAA
>NC_069456.1:4270720-4328220 GCF_026875155.1 Cherax quadricarinatus
AGTTCTGATCATCTGGGCCACTTCAGACGATTCTTAAAACCCTGCCACAATGTTCTTGAGACCTTTGTCGAACCCTGAAATTCAATAACACTTAAGGCCCCAGTTATGTGTATGTGTGTGTAATATTTACCTCTCCAGCCATTTTATTTTCTGAAGGACGTGGTCCTCTGGGCGAATTTTCCGAAACAAAATGACGCCAAGTTTAAGTGGCACTAAGCCGCCTCTCTAGGCCGACGACTTTCTGGGGTCGACGCCTCTCTGATTCGATGCCTGTCTGGATCGACTCTTTTCTGGATCGACGCTCCAGGACTCTACTACCATCAAAGATCATCAAAACAAATTCTGGCCATCTGTGATGCGGAGATTCTATAATATACATGCGATTAAACCTTCTATGTGATTTTGTAAAATATAGTTAGTGTGCTCTGAAGCATACTGTGAATCCAATGTGTTTTGTTAGAAAACATTAGTGTGATCATATAACAACCAGAAATGGTGGAGAAAACTCAGCCGAACGTGCTTAACCTGACGAATACCTAATCAGGTGTGTGTTGTTCTATAGGCCAGTGTTACATCAGGTAAAAGTTGTTTTATAGGCCAGTGTTACACCAGGTGTGTTGTTCTATAGGCCAGTGTTCCAACAGTTGTATGTTGTTCTATAGGTCAGTGTTCCAACAGGAGTGTGTTCTGTAGGCCAGTGTTCCAACAGATGTGTGTTGTTCTATAGGCCAGTGTTCCTTCTGCTGCAATAGGAACATGCGTGCTTCTCAATGCATTTAGCTTCAGCTAAAAGACCAAGTTTCTCTCCCATTGCTCTCAGTATCTTGTTAGAATGTCATGTGTCCTTCACATTGTTTTCACTATTTCGTCAGTGAACTGTATGTATCTCCTAGTGTCTTGACAAGTCACGTGCCGTCTACGTTGCCCGGGCCATGTCTTCCTCCTAATACCTCGTCAGAGAGCCGTAGAGAGAGGATGGGAGAGCGAGGTGGGAGGGCCTCCCAACTCTTCGAGCACAATGAGCAGGGTGACACTGGGAGAGGGAGCCGGCACTCACACTTCATGGCCACTGTAGCGTGTAGTGGTGGTCATGGCCCGCTGGAGGTCCCGCAGCAGTGCCACCTGCTGCCTCTCACACCTCATGCTCTACCTACATTGTTGCCAGAACAGGTAAAATACAAGTGTATAAATAGCAGTAAGAATTCCACCCTCGAAGCTGTTGTTTCCTTGACAAATCTTTTCATTTTTCATGAGCACAACAAAAGTCAACATGTCATCTAGTCTTTAAAGTTTAAAGTGATCCTGAAACTCTTTATTCTGTGCTAGTAATAATGTCAATAAATTCGCTTAATAATAACCTTAGTCCCAGGAAAATGTTACCCACACGAGTGTTGAACCTCACAGGAAAAAAAAAACTACTCTGTTCATTAAAGTAAATGTACAATAAGTTTACATAAATGAGAATAGGCTGGTGAGATCAACTTGTAAAGAACATTACTCCAAAGCACAATTAATTTGAGCTATTAATCTACCATATTACACTCACAAATCTATTCAACACAAAATTAAATATTTGGCTACTGGGATCACCGAGACACGTGAACCTCTCAGTGATGCCGTAATAATGTGCTTGTTAACTTGAGTCAAGCAAAGGTGTACAGTGCAACCACGTGGTATCGACCTAAACTATGGAAAAGGCTCCATTGTTTTTCATGCTCGATCTAATTGGCCTAAGAATTACAAAATGTTATACAAATATGAGTCAAGAAAATTCACAAAATTCCGTCTTCCTGGTCACAGTTAAGGTTCTTCAGCCACAACTCACACCTCTGCAGTTCAGTTGTTAACAGCAACGCACGCATGCGCGCTCACACGCGCACACACTAGTTAATGTCTGAGGTCCAGCAATATTCCCATCCATTATTTTAACTCCTTGAGCTGAGAACGGAGTGATGTGCATAGCAGCAGAGAGGACACTCGGGGGCCTACATGACAGCGTTAGTGACCACCAGGAAGGTCCTCTGCAGTCTTTACTTCACTACCTGACAGCCAACACACATCTAGATGCTCCATATTTACCTTACCGGCACATAGCTGATCTTCAAAGGCCGTGAGACTGTACGCAGGGAAGTTGTGGATGATGGAGCAGTGTTGTTGTTATGTCTACACCAGCGCCACCGACGGTCAGTCGCCACACTACTCAGGAGTCAGTCATTGACCGATATTCGTTTTTTTTTTCATTTTTTAACTGTGACTCTGATAATTATTCTTATTGACAAGTCCTTTTACATTAAAATATTGTTCCGCAGGGGCCATTATGAAGCGCAAAGTGGTGAAGCAGCTCACAAAACCTGGAAGCTTTGGTAGGACTTCCAAGCTGCGGTGTTCTTGTCAGTGTACTCCAGACAGTCCTGTGGCAGCGGCGTGAGGGAGTTCACGGTGGGGGGAGTCCTGGGACTGAGGGACTGACTAGACCCCAGCGACCCCGCTGAACCCAACGACGAGGTCCCCAAGGAGGACACCAGAGAGGAAGATCCAAGGCTTGAGCCCAACCCAGACCCTGACGAATGAGTGCCCATCTGCTGGCCTCCGCCGCCGCCTCCCATGGTGTTGAGGGAGGCCATGGAACTCACCTGTCAAACACACACAAACATAAACACATACAGTTAGTGTTTCTTTTATATACAGTAAACCCTCTTATAAAGCTCCGCAATAGAATGCGATTTTTTGTTGCAAATGCAACTGAAAAAAGTGAGTTCAAAACTGAACAACACATAATGTGAACGCACGGCCACCTGCTGTTCAGTTTTGAACTTATCAATTCTATTTACAAACAAAGTGTAATATATATATATATATATATATATATATATATATATATATATATATATATATATATATATATATATATATATATATATATATATATATATATAACTGCTAATTTTTGTTCTAACATAACTTGAAATAATATAATTCTAGAGATCAGCATCTGGCTACTTAGGAACATAATGCGACTCTTGTAAGCAGAAAAGTGATAATCTTTGTAGTACACAAGTTTTGGGTTAAATTTGACTATTTAAGAAACCTTCATATCAAATGTGTAGTTTCGAAAGCAGATAGTAATAATATATATTATTATTATTATTATTATTATTATTATTATTATTATTATTATTATTACGTACCGGGACGTTGATCTGTGAGTGTGACATAGGAGTGAGGTAGTCCATGTTAGTGTAGTAGGAAGGTGTTGCGTAGCTCTGATAGCAGGCCGCAGCAGCAGCTGCTTGCTGGCTCACGCCGCAGTAGCCGCCGCGGTCAAGGCACGGCGGGGTCATCAGGTCTCCCATGGGCGCGATGGACGCTGACCCCGCCGAGGGGATGGCGGCCGGCGACCAGATGGGGTTGTAGGATGTAGGGGCGGTGGAGGATGGGGTGAGAGGCAGGGGCGGGGCTGAGCTGACGGAGGGCGGGGGAGAGGGCGGCGAGGTGTCCCTGTGGCCGCCACCTGTGGGTGGCGGGGAAGCGGTGCCGCCCACGCCCGTGGTCTGCGCTGAGGGCTGCGTTGTCTGCGTGGAGGGTGGTGGGGACTTGGCTACCTTCTTGGCTCTAGGGGTCTTCTCTGCTCCTGCCGCCTGCTGTTTCTGCTGCTGCCGGCACTTGGCTCGCCGGTTCTTGAACCAAACCTGTCAATAACATGAACAACCAAAGTCACAATACCGTGGCTAGAACAATTCACAACTAACCCACAATACCGTGGTTGCAACAATTCACAACCCACAATACCGTGGTTGTAACAATTCACAATCCACAATACCGTGGTTGCAACAAGTCACAACTAACCCACAATACCGTGACTACAACAATTCACAATTAACCCACAATCCCGTGACTACAACAATTCACTACCTACAATACCGTGACTGCAATAATTCACAACCTCATTACCGATGGTACAACAGTCCACAACTAACTCTATTCAGGGCAGCATGGATGGAGGGCAGCAATGATGGAGGGCATCAGGGAATGGAAGGCAGCAGGAGTGGAGGTTTCAGGGGTGGAAGGCAACAGGGGTTGGGAGGTATCAGGGGTGGAAGGCAGCAGGGGGCAGAAGGTATTAGGGGTGGAAGGCAAGAGGGAATGGAAGGCAGCAGGAACGGAAGGTAACAGGGGTTGGAAGGTATCAGGTGTGGAAGGCAGCAGGAGGCAGAAGGTATCAGGGGTGGAAGGCAGCAGAGGGTGGATGGAAGCAGGGGGTGGAAGGCAGAAGGTGAGAGGCAGCAAGGGGGGAAGGCAGCGGGGAAAGGAAGGCAGCAAGGAGTGGAAGGTAGCAAGGGGTGGAAGACAACAAAGAAGACAGCAAGGAAGGCAACGGGGAGTGGAAGGCAGCAATGGGTGGAAGGCAGCAGGGAATGGATGATAGCAGGGAGTAGAAGGCAGCAGGAGAAGGCAACTGGGGGTGGAAGGCAGCAGGGAATAGAATGCAGCAGGGGGTGGAAGGCAGCAGGGAGTGGAAGGCAGCAGGGAATGGATGGCAGCAAAGAACGGGTCACCAGGGGCGGACGGTAGCAGGACGTGGAAGGGAGCAAGAAGCAGAAAGCAGCAGAGAATGGAAGGCAGCAGGAAATGGAAAACAGCAGGAAATAGAGGACAGCAGGAAGTGGAAGGCAGCAGGGAATGGAAGGCAACAGGTGGTGGAAGGCAGCAGAGGGTGGAAAAAAACACGGGATGGAAGGAAGCAGGGGGTGGAAAACAGTAGCGGTAGAGGGCAGCAGGGGCGTTAGGCAGTATAGGGGAAGTCAGAAGTAGAAGGCAGCAGGGGGTGGAAGGCATCAGGGAGTGGAAGGCATCAGGGAGTGGAAGGCATCAGGGAGTGGAAGGCATCAGGGAGTGGAAGGCATCAGGGAGTGGAAGGCAGCAGGGAATGGAAGGCAGCATGGAATGTAAGGCAGCTGGGGGTGGAAGTTAGCAGGTGTGTAGGGCAGCGCGTGCGGAAGGCAGCAGAGGTGGAGGTCAGAAGTGGAGGGCAGCAAGGGGTGAATGGCAGCAGAAGGGGTTTTTTAAGGCTGTAGGGGTGGAGGTTAGAAGTGGAGAGCAGCAGGAGGTGGCGGGCAGCAAGGAGTGGCAGGCAGCAGCAGGGCGTGGAAGGCAGCAGCAGGAGAATGGAAGGCAGCAGGAGGAGAATGGAAGGCAGCAGCAGGAGAATGGAAGGCAGCAGCAGGAGAATGGAAGGCAGCAACAGGAGAATGGAAGGCAGCAGCAGGAGAATGGAAGGCAGCAGCAGGAGAATGGAAGGCAGCAGCAGGAGAATGGAAGGCAGCAGCAGGGGAATGGAAGGCAGCACCTGGGGATCCATACATTAAAGCTGCACTCTTGCTGCCTCTTCCTCGCCGCCGGCCGCAGCTATGTTACAACCACGTGTTCCCTGCCTGATGCACGTCAGACGCACGACTGTCGTACACTAAACGTACGTCAAACGTACTTCAGGGGTACACAAGGCATCCCTCCCTTACGAGCGTTAGACATCATTAAGACATCCTTCTCGCGTTTCTTAGACGTACGTCTGATGTCGTAGATGTAGAACAGCCATGTAAGAGATGTCAGGCGTACGTCCGACGTCCAGTCGACGCCTCAGCTCTGAGCTATGTTGCTCCCAGCCTCCCCTACTTCCCGACAACCTTGCTCTAGCGGGTGTGGTCTGGTTTTATGGGGGAAGGAGCACTCTGCTAATGAGACGAAGGGGGTCGTGCTAGGGCCGTGCTGGGGCCGTGCTGACATGACTTGCGGTGGGCGGAGTACGTGACCGCCTCCGTCTACGTCGGCTCTGCCGCCGCCCCCTCTACCACCACTACCTCCAGCTCCTCCTTCGTCTGCTCTCCCTCCTTCCCTCCCTCCAGTCTCCTCCTTTCAGTGGAAAGGGACATGCCGAGAGGCTAAGGGCTCGACAGGGCTAAGGGCGAAGAAAATTAGGGGGAAGAAGAGACCTAAGGGAGGAGAGAGCTAACGGGTAGAGATCTTGGAGGAGAGGGGTTGACTAGGGGTAAGGGAAGAGAATTAGGGGGTGAAGGGGACATTCATGGGAATATGGAACAGGAGGTACGGAGTAGATGGGGAGGGGGTTAGGGGGAGGAGGTTAGAGGGAGGAGGGGAACGGGGAGAGGAGGGGAGTGGGGGAGGAGTTGCTCGGATAAGAATTCGGTCAGTTACAAGATGGTGGCAGTCACACCTGTGCTCTTACCTGTGTGACGCACCCTCAACCTATGTGATGGCTTGAGCTGCCGTCACGGCTGGTGGCAGCTGGCAACACCACCATCACAGCCGGTGGAAGCTAGCAACACTATCGTCACAGCTGGTGGCAGCTGGCAACACTACCATCACAGCTGGTGGCAGCTGGTACCTCTACCTACTTGCGCAAGCTGAGATCGGATATGGACCAGCTGGTCTGTACCTGGCCAAGATTTCTCAAAAAAATAACTTAACTCTCTATGAACCATAATTGTTTTACCTGAGGCAATTCCTTTTACACACAACAACTCATGACCACAGGCTCACCAATCAGCGAAGCTCTGGCGAATCTCTATACGGAATCAGCGGAAACCGGAATGTTCACGAACTTCATACCGAAAACGGTCACATGGCTTAACCATATGGACGATATTCTGTTCATTGTCTCCCTAGAGACTGAACCTCAACAGCATTCATCAGCCTCGACAGTATGGAACCATCCATTCACCCTAGAAGAGGAAGTTGATGAAAGCCTTCCTCACCTCGACATACTTCTCAATAAACAAGACAGTCACTTCGTAAAGAACGAAAAGGCACCACAATACCGTGACTGGAACAATACACAATTAACTCGCACATAGAAAGGAGCTGATGAAGACGTTGTGGTCCGACATGGACCATTGACATGTCACACTAACCTACTGGCTCCCTCATCTTCATGTGTTAGTGTGACTTGTCAGTGGTTGAAGTCAGACCGAAACGTCGCCATAAGGATCTTTCTCTTATGTGCGGGTCAGTTATGTACAGTCACAAAATATATTGAGGACCTACCAACAAGAATATGATACGCTGCCACTCCATGACCAAGGTGCCAAACGAGGGGTACTCATTGGCATATTTCTATGTATCTACAGGTTCAACAGCCCTGAATGTCTGGCGGACGAGTGCAACATTCTGTACTTGGTTAGTAGTTCCTGCCTCCTGCGTTTCCCAATATCATTTCCACCGGCAATGAGACGGATAACAGGATCGTTTCCATTACCTGACATGATATTATCTATCCTGTTATGTCTCCAACACCACCATCAGGGACACAATCTTTGCCTCAGGGACACTCCCTTTGCCTTACTTTATTTAATGATTCTTCCTTTGCTACAACCCACTTCCGATTCATTACTGCTAACAACCTCTTCATTGCTGTTAACCTACGTCCCTACACGATCATCCACCACTTTACTCATTATTATACATATCTAAACGATTTTTCGAGCTTTTTATTTCCTCCCTGAGAGGCAGAACCTCCTCCTCCTTCAACACCTTCAGCTCTGATTCTAAAGCACTGAAGAAGGAAGTCATGGTAACACCATACGTTCCTCACTAATTCCCCATGTACAGCTGCAGGCAGGTAGCTTGACCACTGACCACTGACCTCAGGAATTTTTTGTAGGAAAATTTTCAAATGCACGGGATCAATTTCTTCGCCCTTCTCTACATGTTTTCCAGCGCGCCTTAATGTCCATTCCGTAATATGGAGACCAGAATAGTGAAGCATAATCTATGTGACGTACAAAGGGTATATATATTATTTATACTTTTTGATTTGAAGCCAATAATTCTATTAGCTTCACTGCAAACATTAATGCATCGTTGTCTGGTTTTAGATTACTGTCAACCAGAACTCCTAATTCTTTTACGCATTTGGAATGTTTGAGATCTATATTAGTTTATAAGTTTTGTGGTTCTCTTCTCCCAGACCTAGAACCTCACATTTATTTACATCTGCCACTGCCACTTCCACCATTTCATCCAACTACTCAGATCTTCCTCGAGCGCACTAGAGTCCTCATCAGAATTTATCTGACGGCCTATTTTAGTGTCTTTGGCAAACTTGCTTATGCCATTATTTATTTCTTATGTCATTTATATATACTGTGAACAAATAGGGCCCAACACTGATCTCTGTGGAGCACCACTTGTGATGCGTCCCTGCTCTGATTTCTCCCCATTTATGCAAACTCTCTGTTGCATATAGCTTAACCATGCCTCGATCCAGTAAAAAAAATTTCCCTTCCTATTTTATGTGCCTTTATTTCCTTTAATAATGTGTGTTGAACTCGATTAAAGGCCTTACTGTTAGTAAAATCGTAACGAACAATTACGTTTTCTAAACGTCTCCCTAGGTATCTTGATAATTTTTTCTGCTGTCACTCCTCGTGCTGTAATCTATATGTTTCCCACACACACCCATAATTCTATTTTCTATCAATTTAGTCCTAGACACCTCAGCAATGACCCCCACGATAGAGTTGGCTAACACTACCACCTCTGCCCTAGAGAGATGTATCCCATCTCCTGCATACATACAGTGTTCACCAATGAAATTATCCCATTTGCCATTGAATAGGATTTCAAGCTCTTTGCAGTACTTGTCTAGGCAGCAATTTACACCACTTTCCCTAGACATAAATTCACTGCCCACTCCTCTTCTAGGCAAAATGCTACATATGATCAGGATCCCTCCCTTGGTTCTAATTAGATCTATAACTATCTTGTACTTAATTAGCAGCTCTTGTCTCCTGCCCTTCCCAGTATTTCCCCCAACACTGAGATAGTGGACTTTCAGTACCTGATATAATATTCTCCAGCTTGTTGACTAGGTCATCAACACCGGCTCCTGGGAAACACACCCTCTGTCTCACTTTCCTATCTTTGTTAAGGAAGGCACAGTTCATATATTTTACCTGTGAGCCACCGACCATAAGGATATTCTTACCTCTATTAGCAGAGGAGTTGATGGTAGCTTTATCTTCGTTAACCTCCGAAGTACATTCGTCGTGGAAAACAAAAGACATTTCCTACCTTCAGAACTGTTCCTTTAAACTTCCTCAATCTGAGGTTTCTTCCTTTACTAGAAACCACTCCTACTTGTTATTTCTACCAACCTGTTCCTCACTATTGGTAACCTGTTCCTCACCGCTGGTAACCTGTTCCTCACCTGAGGTAATCAGTCCCTCAGTCACTGAGGAACTGATTATCTCATTTTCTACTGTCTTCGCATATATTCTCTATCATGAATTAATAAAATTACTGGTTGGCGAGACGTTTTTTTTAATATTCACACTTGTTGCACATGTATTTAATTATTCAGCTACTTTAAATCTTACAGATATGTTAGTGTAAACGGTCCCTTCAATAAATCTTGCATACCACAACTTAGACATGTATAGACAGGCTAAACACTCTGAGAACTGTTGATGGCTACAACTCTAACTATGAGGTCATTGTGAAGATAGTGTGAATGATGTATATAGTCTATTTCATACTTTTAATAAGCACTGTTGCTCCCTCGTTAATGTTAACTAAAAATAATTCTCTTTGGCCCTTAGAGTTCATTCAGAACGAAGTCTACAGAATTATTTTTGGTTGTCATAAAACCACCAAGGTTCTTAATATAGGGAAGAAGTTTGGTGTTCCTAGTGTCAGTGAAAGAATTATTGAGAGTAACAGTGTACTTGGTATTAGAGTGTTAAGAGATACACCAGACAGTGCTACTATAAATCTTGCTAAATATCTAGAAGTAAATAAACGCAGAACTAAATGGATTGTGAAAACATGCATTTATATTAAGTTTCATAACTTGCATGAACTGTATCACTGTAGACAACAAGAGCATTTCACCCTCCATGGAAGTTGTGTTCATTTAATATCACATAGCAGCAAGACCCTCCCAGGAAGCTCATTGCTAGTAATCCCTTCCTTAAATTAGTGTCTACTGGCAGAGCTGCATCTGTTCTGGCTTCCACCTCCCTAGTTAAGAACTATAATAACCATGTGCAGTTTGGATAAAGAATTAACAACTAGGTGTCTACACTGTAAACTGAATTGTTTACCATCCTAAAGTTAACTATTAACAATAAACTTGACTTTTTGATTATTACTGACTGTATATCATCACTGAAGGTTGGTGACTCACACTGGAGAAGCCAGGTACATATATTAAAAAATATAGAGAATGAATCAATGTGCAATTCTTACTGGGTCCTTCACACAGTGAATTATTCTAATAAGAAAAACTAGCCAAAAAAAAAAAAAAATACCCGGAAGAAAAAAGAGTAGAAGATTGGTCTCTCTGTCTCTCTTTGTGAGTAAGAGAAAAAAAATATTAGAAGAAATTTAAAACTGAATACAGTTAGAAGTCTGAGTAATAATAATAATAATTATAATATCTTTATTTACTACAAGTACATATACAAGGTATACACACCTAGCTGACATCAGTGTGTACTACTATATAGAAAACCGCTTGTTATGCTGAGCATTTCGGGCAAATTAGGTCAGTTTTGTCCCAGGATGCGACCCACACCAGTCCACTAACACCCAAGTACCCATTTTACGGATGGGTGATTACAGACAACCGGTGTAAAAAAACACGTTCAATATTTCTACCCTCGCCGGGAATCGGAACCCGGACGGAGGCCCTCGCCGTGTGAAAAGCCAGCATTACTCACCAGGCCACATGAACGGTAATGGTAACATGAACGTAGACAAGTGCGTTTATGGAACAACTTCCATGTGAACAGACTGACTAATGTTGTAGTAGCCAAACTTATACTACTTGGTTACAAGTACTTCTGGCAGTTTGGGAGACACGCAGATGATCAAACCAAATACAAAGTATATGGTCAGGCTTATGGTCACTATCTTGAACACTATGTGCTTAATTGTCCACTTACTGAAGAATACAGAGACAGTATAGCAGCCTTTGTGATATATCATGGTATCTTATTAATAAAAATGGGATACCAGACATATTAAGCAAATATTTAAAATTTGCTTACAAGTAAAACAACTGTAGATAAAAATCCAGATGTGGCGCACAATAAGCCAGACTATCATCCCCAGGATGGATATATGGCGCACAATAAGCCAGACTATCATCCCCAGGATGGATATATGGTGCACAATAAACTAGCCACTCCAGTCCACTTCTTCCTTTCAAATAACAAGAGAGATGAAGCGAACGTTCCACTGACGGGGTGTACAGCACCTGTCTCCTCTGTCTCACTGCCTTGCAGTGCAGCATTCTGACGGGACTCTCACGCTGACACGAGCTCTGGTTTGAGACACGGTAATTAAGAGCGACCTCATTCAATCCAGCCCTTCACGAAGCTGGGAGAGGCCAGGAGAGGGTGGGAGAGGCCAGCTTACAAGATGCAGAGCTTGACTCAAGTAGGGGAGGCCGTCTTAAGTTTATGCACTTAACTTGAGAAGCAAGGAGGGAGGGAGGGAGAGAGGGAGGGAGAGAGGGAGGGAGAGAGGGAGGGAGAGAGGGAGGGAGAGAGGGAGGGAGAGAGGGAGGGAGGGAGGGAAGGGAGGCAGATCACATGGAATAAGGGAAGGGAGGGAGGGGGGGAGAAAGATGACTAAGAAGAGGACAAAGAAACTGGGGAAAACTTTTTATGAACAGAGAGAAAAAGAGGAAGAGAGAGGAGAGAGAGAGAGAGAGAGAGAGATGAGAGAGAGAGAGAGAAGAGAGAAGAGAAAGAGAAAGAGGAGAGAAGAGAAAGAGAAAGAGAGAGAGAGAGAGAGGAGAGAGAGAGAGAGAGAGAGAGAGGAGAGAGAGAGAGAGAGAGAGAGAGAGGAGAGAGGAGAGAGAGAGAGAGAGAGAGAGAGAGAGAGAGAGAGAGAGAGAGAGAGAGAGAGAGAGAGAGAGAGAGAGAGAGAGAGAGAGAGAGAGAGAGAGAGAGAGAGACTGGACCGAGCCTGGACAGATCTGTCATTTCAGCAGAGCCTTCAACACAGGAGGGATGTGGGTGGCCTCACTGTCATGTACAAGGCCAACACTTCCAAAGTGCCACACTTGGCTCCACTTCGAGGACAGCGAGAAGTGAGCTTCTACACAACAAGACGGGCAACAAGCAGCAAATTCCCTCTGACTGTAACCTTCTCCAGAACGTCACTTTATCTGAAATCATTTATTCCCAGGATGACTCGAGTCTGGAACACATTCGTACAGCATAATGATATCAACGAAATGAAATCATTTGACCAAATAAATTCACACGCCCACAGATGGCTCTAACTTCATCCTGGTCCCCATTATTATATCTCTTAACAATAGCAAGGCTTTCTACAGCTCTTAGCTTGTAAAGAAAGTTAGAAAACTTAACCTAACTTTGTAAAACCCAGTGTAAAGAGAGAGAGAGAGAGAGAGAGAGAGAGAGAGAGAGAGGGGGGGGGGGGGGCTTCAGGTACACTAGGACTGCATCTTCAAACTCGAGTCGTGTCAGAATGAACGATGGTTGACTATCCTAGATCGACTCTGTATGTCGACCGCTCACTGTGTGTGTGTGTGTGTGTTTGTGTGTGTGTGTGTGTGTGTGTGTGTGTGTGTGTGTGTATGTGTTTGTATGTGTGTGTGTGTTTGTATGTGTGTGTTTGTGTGTTTGTGTGTATTTGTGTGTGTGTATGTATGTGTGTGTGTGTGTGTACTCACTTAATTGTACTCACCTAATTGTAATCACCTAATTGTACTCGCCTAATTGTGCTTGCAGGGGTCGAGACTCAGCCCTTGGCCCCGCCTCTTCACTGATCGCTACTAGGTCTCTCTCTCTCTCTCTCTGCTTACTGAGCTTTGTCATACCTCGCCTTAATTAAAACTGTGTATGGTTCCTGCCTCCACTGCATCACTTGCTAAGCTATTCCACTTCCTGACGACTCTATGAAGAAATACTTCCTAACGCCCCTGTGAACTCGTCTGACTCTTCAGCTTCCAATTGTGATCCCTTGTTTCTGTGTCCCATCTCTGGAACATCCTGTCTCTGTCCACCTTATCTATTCCACGCAGTATTTTATGTCGTTATCATGTCTTCCCTGACCCTCCTGTCCTCCAGTGTCGTCAGTCCGATTTCCCTTAACCTTTCTTCGTAGGACATTCCCCTTAGCTCTGTAACCAGCCTTGTTGCAAACCTTTGCACTTTCTCTAATTTCTTGACGTGCTTGACTAGGTGTGGGTTCCAAATTGGTGCTGCATACTCAAGTATGGGCCTGATGTACACAGTGTACAGTGTCTTGAACGATTCCTTACTAAGGTATTGGAACTCTATTCTCAGGTTTGGCAGGCGCCCATATGTGCTTCCGAAGATGTGCTCGGTGTTATAGTCACCCCAAGATTTTTCTCCTTGAGCGAGGTTTGTAGTCTTTGGCCACCTAGCCTATACTCTGTCTGCGATCTTCTTTGCCCTTCCCCAATCTTCATGACTTTGCATTTGGCGGGGTTAAATTCGAGTAGCCTGTCCAGGTCACTTTGTAGTCCTACCTGATCCTCATCTGATTTGATTCTTCTTATTAACTTCACATTATCTGCAAACAAGGACATTTCTGAGTCTATCCCTTCCGTCATGTTCACATATACCAAGAACAGCACAGATCCTATGACTGGCCCCTGTGGAACACCGCTCGTCACAGGCGCCAACTGTGATACCTCATCACGTACCATGACTCGTTGTTGCCTCCCTGTCAGGTATTCTCTGATCCATTGCAGTGCCCTTCCTGGTATACGCGCTGATCCTCTAGCTGCTGCACTAATCTCTTGTGAGGAACTGTGTCGAAGTCCTTCTTGCAGTCCAAGAAAATGCAATCAACACACCCGTCTCTCTCGTGTCTTACTTTCCGTTACCTTGTCCGTGTTGTGTTGTGTGTGTGTGTGTGTGTGTGTGTGTGTGTGTGTGTGTGTGTGTTATAAATAATTTATATAAGAAACACATAAATAATAAAATTCCTATACAAATTATATATAAGAAAAATCAGGGAAAATCCTCAACAAATTATCAAGAGGCGGATAAATAATCTTTAAAATGATTTCACCGCAAGATTATTACCAATATGAAGAAGACTGGTATATAATACCCACAAGATGGAATTAAGACGACATGTACAACATCTGGGTATCTTTATTATAGACGTTTCTCCAGTCACTGGAGGGCGAAATGTCTACAATACACTCAGATGTTGCAGATAATTATCAAGATGATTATCAAGATAATTATCATGATGATTATCAAGATGATTACCGAAATAATTATCATTATGATTATCAAGATGATTCCCAAGATAATTATCAAGACGATTCCCAAGATAATTATCATGATGATTATCAATATGATTACCAAGATAATTTTCATGATGATTATCAAGATGATTACCAAGATAATTGTCAATATAACTGTAGAGAAAATTATGAGATTATTAACAAATTATTTACAAATAGAAATTATTTACAAAATAGAAATTATTAACAAAACAGAGAGAAATTATTAAGAAGACAGAAACAGATTATTAGGAAAACAGAGACAAATTATTTAAAGAAATATAAGATTTGATAAATTAATTACTGGTGAGGGAGGGAAGAAATTATTCTCTGGGGACTCGTAAACAAGTCCCCGGTGTACTGAGTCCTCCTGGTGGGTCCCCCTGGTGGGTCAACCTGGTGGGTCAACCTGGTGGGTCAACCTGGTGGGTCAACCTGGTGGGTCAACCTGGTGGGTCAACCTGGTGGGTCAACTTGATGGGTCAACCTGGTGGGTCAACCTGGTGGGTCAACCTGGTGGGTCAACCTGGTGGGTCAACCTGGTGGGTCAACCTGGTGGGTCAACTAGATGGGTCAACCTGGTGGGTCAACCTGGTGGGTCAACCTGGTGGGTCAACCTGGTGGGTCCCCCTTGTGGGTCAACCAGGTGGGTCCCTATGGTGGGTCCCCCTTTGCTGGGTCCCTTCTGGGTGTCCCTGCTGTGTCCCTCTAGTGGGTCCCCCTGCTGCGTCCCAAACATCTGGGTAAGCGTCAAACCCTTGTCTAAGATGTCGACAAACACTTATCTAAGATGTCGACAAACACTTATCTAAGATGTCGACAAACACTTATCTAAGATGTCGACAAACACTTATCTAAGATGTCGACAAACACTTATCTAAGATGTCGACAAACACTTATCTAAGGTGTTGACAATAATTTGTCTAAGATGTTGAGAAGCATTTTTTCGTCTAGATCAGTAGTGGGGCCGGATGAGACATGGTGGAAGGGGAACTTAGTGTAAGGGGACCAAGACTATTCAACAGCCTCCCACCAACACAAGGGGCATTACATGTCTTCAAGAGGGAGCTTGATAAGGTCCTCAGGCCGGTCCCTGATCAGCCAGGCTGTGGTTACTGAAAGTGGCCTGAAATAACAGCCTGGTTTATCAGGGCCTGATCCAGCAGTAACAGCCTGGTTTATCAAACCCTGATCCAGCAGTAACAGCCTGGTTTATCAGACCCTGATCCAGCAGTAACAAAGTGGTTTATCAGACCCTGATCCAGCAGTAACAACCTGGTTTATCAGACCCTGATCCAGCAGTACAAAGTGGTTATCAGACCTGATCAGCAGTAACAGGCCTGGTTTATCAGACCTGATCCAGCGTAACAAAGTGGTTTATCAGACCCTGATCCAGCAGTAACAACCTGGTTTATCAGACCCTGATCCAGCAGAAGCTCTGGTCTGGCCTCCTGGTAAGACGAGACGTTCATATCTGAACGTTTTGTTCAGTATCATACAAGTATTATTAAGTCATGTGGAAGTTCAGTCATGAAGGAAGTTGTCTTGTGCATGACCACGGTGCTGACACCTTCTTAATACTCTCACACAAACATATCAACCATATTGCATGATGAGAGGGCGGTGAGTGAGTGGAGTGGGGCGGTGAGTGAGTGGGCGGTGAGTGAGTGGGCGTGTGAGTGAGTGGGCGGTGAGCGAGTGGGCGGTGAGTGAGTGGGCGGTGAGTGAGTGGGCGGTGAGCGAGTGGGCGGAGAGTGAGTGGGCGGCGAGTGAGTGGGAGGTGGGAGCAGAAAGTAGAGAGTGGCTGTGGGTGGTATAGGAGGTTTGTGGGTTGTAGGGAGAATGTGTGTGGTAGTGTTGGTGGTAGTATGTGTTGGTAGTGTTGGCGGTAGTGTAGGTGGTAGTGCTGGTGGTAGTGTGTGTGTGGTAGTGTTGGTGGTAGTGTGTGGTAGTGTTGGTGGTAGTGTGTGTGGTAGTGTTGGTGGTAGTGTAGGTGGTAGTGCTGGTGGTATTGTGTGTGTGGTAGTGTTGGTGGTAGTGTAGGTGGTAGTGCTGGTGGTATTGTGTGTGTGGTAGTGTTGGTGGTAGTGTGTGGTAGTGTTGGTGGTAGTGTGTGTAGTGGTGTTGGTGGTAGTGTAGGTGGTAGTATGTGGTAGAGTGTGTGTGGTAGTGTTGGTGGCAGTGTGTGGTAGTGTTGGTGGTAGTGTGTGTGGCAGTGTTGGTGGCAGTGTGTGTGGTAGTGTGGGTGGCTGTGTGGGTGGCATTGGTAGTGTGGGTGGTAGTGTGTGTGTGTGTGTGTGTAGTATGAGTGTGCGGTAGTGTGTGCGTGTGGTAGTATGGGTGTGTGGTAGTGTGGGTGGTAATGTATGTGTGATAGTATGGGTGTACTCACCTAGTTGAGGTTGCAGGGGTCGAGTCCAAGCTCCTGGCCCGCGAGTGTGTTATAGTGTGGGTGGTAGTGGTATTGAATGATAGTATAGATGTGTGGTAGAGAGGGTGGTAGTGGTGTTGTGTGGCAGTATGGGTGTGTGGTAGTATGGGTGTAGTGGTATTGTGTGGTAGTATGGGTGTGTGGTAGTGTGGGTGTAGTGGTATTGTGTGGTGTATAGGTGTGTGGTAGCGTGGGTGGTAGTGTAGTGTGTGGCAGTATGGGTATGTGGTAGTGTGGGTGGTAGTGATATTGTATGGTAATATGGGTGTGTGTAGTGAGGGTGGTAGTGTGTGTGTGCGGTAGTATCGGTGTGTGGTAGTGTGGGGAGGGTAGTGTGGTGGTAGTATGGGTGTGTGGTAGTGTGAGTGGTAGTGTTTTGTGTAGTAGTATGGGTGTGTGGTAGTGTTGGTTGTAGTGGCATTGTGTGGTAGAATGGGTGTGGGAAGTGTGGGTGGTAGTGTTATTGTGTGGTAGAATTGGTGTGTGGTAGTGTGGGTGGTAGTGGTATTGTGTGGTAGTATGAGCGTGTGGTAATGTGGGTGGTAGTGGTATTGTGTGGTAGTATGGGTGTGTGGTAATGTGGGAGGTAGTGGTATTGTGTGGCAGTATGGGTGTGTGGTAGTGTGGGTGTAGTGGTATTGTGTGGTAGTATGGGTGTGTGGTAGTGTGGGTGTTGTGGTATTGTGTGGTAGTATGGGTGTGTGGTAGTGTGGGTGTAGTGGTATTGTGTGGTAGTATGGGTGTGTGGTAATGTGGGTGGTAGTGGTATTGTGTGGTAGTATTGGTGTGTGGTAGTGTGGGTGGTAGTGGTTATTGTGTGGTAGTGTGGGTGGTAGTATTATTGTGTGGTAGTATGGGTGTGTGGAAGTGTGGGTGGTAGTGGTATTGTGTGGTAATATGGGTGTGTGGAAGTGTGGGTGATAGTGGTATTGTGTGGTAGTATGGGTGTATGGTAGTGTGGGTGGTAGTGGTATTGTGTGGTAATATGGGTGTGTGGTAGTATGGGTGGTAGTGGTATTGTGTGGTAGGTGTGGTGGGAGTGGTATTGTGTGGTAGTATGCGTGTGTGGTAGTGTGGTTGGTAGTGGTATTGTGTGGTAGTAGTGTGGGTGGGTAGTATTATTGTGTGGTAGTATGGGTGTGTGGAAGTGTGGGTGGTAGTGGTATTGTGTGGTAATATGGGTGTGTGGAAGTGTGGGTGATAGTGGTATTGCGTGGTAGTATGGGTGTATGGTAGTGGTATTGTGTGGTAATATGGGTGTGTGGCAGTATGGGTGGTAGTGGAATTTGTGTGGTAGTATGGGTGTGTGGTATTGTGTGGGTGGGAGTGGTATTGTGTGGTAGTATGCGTGTGTGGTAGTGTGGGTGGTAATGGTATTGTGTGGTAGTATGGTGTGTGGTAGTGTGGGTGGTAGTAGTATTGTGTGGTAGTATGGGTGTGTGGAAGTGTGGGTGGTAGTGGTATTGTGTGGTAGTATGGGTGTTTGGTAGTGTGGGTGGTAGTGTGGGTGGCAGTGTGGGTGATGGTGTGGATGGTAGTGGTATTGTGGGTGGCTGTATAAGTGGCAGTGGTAGTATGGGTAGTAGTGTGTGTGGTAGTATGAGTGTGCGGTAGTGTGTGCGTGTGGTAGTATGGGTGTGTGGTAATATGGGTGTGTGGTAGTAGGGGTGTGTGGTAGTATGGGTGGTAATGTTGTGTGGTAGTATGGGTGGTAATGTGTGTGTGGTAGTATGGGGTGTGTGTTATAGTGTGGGTGGTAGTGGTATTGAATCGTAGTATGGATGTGTGGTAGAGTGGGTGTAGTGGCATTGTGTGGTAGTATGGGTGTGTGGTAGTGTGGGTGGTAATGAGTGTGTGTTGCAGTATGGGTATATGGTAGTGTGGGTGGTAGTGATATTGTGTGGTAATATGGGTGAGTGGTAGTGTGGGTGGTAGTGTGTGTGTGTGTGTGTGTGGGATAGTATCGGTGTGTGGTAGTGTGGGTGGTAGTGGTTTGTGTGGTAGTATGGTGTGTGTGGTAGTGTGGGCTGTAGTGGTATTGTGTGGTAGTATGTGTGTGTGGAAGTGTGAGTGGTATTGGTATTGTGTGGTTATATGGGTGTTTGGTAGTGTGGGTGGTATGTGTTTGTGTGGTAGTATGGGTATATGGAAGTGTGGGTGGTAGTGGTATTATCTGGTAATATGGGTGTGTGGAAGTGTGGTTGGTAGTGGTTTTGTGTGGAAATATGGGTGTGTGGTAGTGTGGATGGTAGTGGTATTGTTGTGGTAATATGGGTGTGTGGTAGTGTGGGTGGGTAATGGTGTTGTGTGGTAATATGGGTGTGTGGTAGTGTGGGTGGTAGTGGTATTGTGTGGTAACATGAGTGTGTGGTAGTGTGGGTGGTAGTGGTATCGTGTGGTAGTATGGGTTGCAGTGGTAGTGTGGGTGGTAGTGGCGTTGTGTGGTAGTATGGGTTGCAGTGGTAGTGTGAGTCATTGTTTGGGAGGTGGGGAGGGGGGTGATCGGTATACAAATTATAATTTTTTTAAATATTTCTGTATCTGTCAGCCTAAGTGTCAGTCTAGCACACGCAGTGTGTGTACTCACCTAATTATATTTGCATGGGTCGATCCATTGCTCCTGGACCTGCCTGTTAACTACCATCAATCATCTTTACTAATGCCTTTTAAGTCTCTTTTCATTATTACTTGTGAATCATGCATAGCCTTAGCCTCCTGCCATTAAAAACATACTGAACAACGTGAATCTCTTCCATAGTCGTGAGTGATGTGGGGGTCAGTCCCCAGCTCTCCTGCCGTGACGGGGCGCTTCTTTTGTTTACATCAGTGAGGTCATCTAATATATTTACGTCTCTGTTTCTTTGTTTACGTCACGTCTGGCTGGACTGATGTATCACCAGAGTGAATTCCATGCTGGGTTTATCTCTCCCCAAGTCTACAGTCAGAGTCTGGTGCCCACTCTGCTGATGGTAAGTCTCAGATTAGCCTATTGACACCAGTCCCTAAGATCAACCTATTGACACGAGTCCCTAAGATCAACCTACTGACACCAGTCCCTGAGATCAGCTTATTGACACCAGTTTCTGAGATCAACCTATTAACACCAGCCCCTGAGATCAACCTACTGACACCAGCCCCTGAGGTCAACGTATTGACACCAGTCCCTAAGATCAATCTATTGACACCAGTTTCAGAGATCAACCTACTGACACCAGTCCCTAAGATCAACCTATTGACACCAATCTCTGAGATCAACTTATTAACACCAGCCCCTAAGATCAACCTACTGACACCAGTCCCTGAGATCAGCCTATTGACAGCAGTCTCTGAGATGAACCTATTGACACCAGTTCCTGAGATCAACCTATTGACACCAGTCCCTAAGATCAACCTACTGACACCAGTTCATGAGATAAACCTATTGATATCAGTCCCTGAGATCACCCTACTGGACTCCAGTCCCTGAGATCAACCTATTGACACCAACCTCAAGGATTGTTCTTAAATTCAGGAGATCCCAATTGCAGTAGAGGTACTGTGCTTACCTCTACTCTGCTGTCCAGCAGGTTGAACTCTACCCACCTGTACTCTACTCTCCGGCAGGTTGATCTTCAGAGCGACTTCCTCCCTCATGAAGATATCTGGGTAGCGGGTCTTGGAGAAGAGGGACTCGAGTACGTCTAGCTGTGCCCTGGTGAAGGTGGTCCTCTCCCGGCGCTGTTTACGCGCCGGTGCTGCTGAAAAGTAAGAAGACAAGTCTGTCAGCGCAGCGCAGACTGGACTGGAGGACGTCCAGCTGCACCATGGTAAAAGTGCTCTTCTCTTCCAGAAAACGAGAAGACACATTCGTTAGCGCAGCGCAGACTTTTATAGTGAAGAATACGAATCTGTCAGAGCGGCGCAAGCTGGGGGCATGAAGGCAGGGATTTAGGCTTTAATTGGGAGAACGTTTCGCTCATACATGGTAGTGTACATACATGATAGTGTACATACATGTTAGTACATATACATGTTAGTGGATATACTACATGGCAGTGTACATACATGGAACTGTACATACATGGTAGTATACATACATGGAACTGTACATACATGGTTGTGTACATACATAGTAGTGTACATACCAGATAGTGTACGTAATATCTCTCCTTGGGTCTTGAGAGAGGGAGTAGATGCACTGTGTGTACCATTAACAATCTTCAACAACTCTGTCGACACAGGGCAACTGTCTGAGGCGTGGAAGACAGCAAATGTAGTCCCGATTTTTAAGACAGGAAACAGACAGGCAGAACTAAAATACAGACCAGTGTCGCTGACATTTATTGTATGTAAAGTTATGGAGAAAATCATCAGGAAAAGAGTGTTGGAGCACCTAGAAAGGAATGGACTCATACATAACCAGCACGGTTTCAGGGAAGGGAAATCCTACATGTGTACATTACCGGTACACATTACAGGTGTACATTACTATGTGTACACACATGGTAATGTACACCGCTATATAGCAAACAGTTTGCTTGACATGACAATAGATTCATTCATGACGCAAAACTTGCATGTTATGACTCTTTAATGATGCAACATTTGCATGACGTGACACTATCTTGACGCAAAGTTTGCCTGCCTTCATACAGTCATGTGACTATCCCAAGCATGAGTGTGAGATCACGGTGTTATACATTATACTAAGCATGACTGTAGGTATCCCAGCACTATAGACGCTGGTATCCCAGCACTATAGACGCAAGTATCCCACCACTATAAACGCAAGTCCCTCATTACTATAGACGCGGGTATCCCAGCAGTATAAACAAGGTGGTGGAAGGTAAACAAGAGATAAACAGAGCAACAGAGGCGCAGACAGCGCCCTCTATTTTACAAGGGTCTGCACTGAGATGGCTCCTGGGTTACTTCCTCTATATTTTCCGGGATTAGTTCTTCCTATGATTTTTTCCTCTTTATCTTGCGTGGGGAGGGAGGGAGGGAGGGAGGGAGGGAGGGAGGAAGGGAGAGAAAGGTGGTATGGGTATTGTATCGTGATTCCCTCCCTCTCGCTCTTTCCTCTCTCTCTCTCTCTCTCTCTCTCTCTCTCTCTCTCTCTCTCTCTCTCTCTCTCTCTCTCCCAGTCCCCTTTCCCTCTCTGTCTCCCATCCCTTTATTCACTCCATCACCCACCATCATTATTATTTATGATTAATATTGATCATGGTGGAGGTGCTGATACTTTGGATGGCTATACTGCAGACTCTCTCTCGTCTCTCTCTCTCCTCTCTCTTCTCTCTCTCTCTCTCTCTCTCTCTCTGTCTGTCTGTCTCTGTCTCTCTCTCTCTTTTTCTCTTTCTCTGTTATTTAGTCGAGATTACTGATGATATGGTAGTGGTGGCGCTGTTCATGGTGATGGTAATGTTGATGGTGTCGGCGGCGGCAGCGGTGGCAGCAGCGGCAGAGGCGGCGGCGGCGGCGGTGGCGGCGGAGGCGACGGCGGCAGCGGCGACGTCACTGCTGCTGCCTCCGTTGGTACTCTTACACTTCAGCCAGAGTCCGACACCTCCAACGGCTTCTGCGTCTCCTCCAACACCTTCGTCTCCTCCAACACCTTCGTCTCCACCGACACCTCCGTCACCTCCGTCTCCACCAACCCCCCCAACACCTTCGTCTCCTCCAACACCTTCGTCTCCACCGACACCTCCGTCTCCACCAACCCCTCCAACACCTTCGTCTCCACCAACACCTTCAGCTGCTGCAGTTCTCAGGCTTGCAGAGAGGAAACCTTAGCGAGTGTGTTGGGAATACTGTAGAAACCTTGTCTTGATGGAGGAGGAGGAGGAAGAGGAGGAGAAGGAGGAGGAAGAGGAAAAAGAGGAGTAGGAAGAGGAAAAAGAGGAGGAGGAAAAAGAGGAAGAAGCTGAGGAGGAGCAGGGGAAGACAGCAAGGTGATGTAACGAGTTTTGTGTGCCTGGCTAAATCTTCAATATATCCGACTGTTTGCAAATGTGTGTATGTGTGTGTGTGTGTGTGTGTTGTGTGTGTGTGTGTGTGTGTGTGTGTGTGTGCGTGTGTGTGTGTGTGTGTGTGTGTGTATGTGTGTGTGTGTGTGTGTGTGTGTGTGTGTGTGTGTGTGTGTGTGTGTGTGTGCGTGTGTGTGTGTGTGTGTGTGTGTGTACTCACTTATCCAATTGTGGTTGCAGGGGTCGATTCATAACTCCTGGCCCCGCCTCTTCACTTGTCCTCTCTCGCCGTGCTCCATGAGCTTTATCATACCTCTTCTTAAAGCTATGTATGGATCCTGCCTCTGCTACATCACTTTCCAGACTATTCCACTTCCTGACAACTCTATGGCTGAATAAATACTTCCTAACATCCATGTAACTCATCTGTGTCTTCAACTTTCAACTGTGTCACCTTGTTGCTGTGTCCCACCCTGGAACATCCTGTCTCTGTCCACCTTCTCAATTCCTCTCAGTATTTATTACCTTTAAAAAAATATTGATTTATCAATAAAATAATTTTTTTTGTGATAACATTAACTTGTTAACGATATTAATTTAACGATAAAATTATTTTGGTTATATTACCCGGCTAATATTACCTTGAAATGAGTAATATCATTCTGGTGATATTTTCCTATGATTAATATTAATTATAAGTATTACTGTCTATAATATTTCCTTAATATAAATATTACCTCATTAATAGTTATTTTATGATAATGCATTTGTAGTAATATGTAATATTGGTTATAATATTTCCCTTTAAATATAAATATACCATTAATATGTAATATAATATTATTAATATGTAATATAATATTATTAACATGTAATATAATATTATTAATATGTAATATAATATTATTAACATGTAATATAATATTATTAATATGTAATATAATATTATTAACATGTAATATAATATTATTAATATGTAATATAATATTATTAACATGTAATATAATATTATTAATATGTAATAAAATATTAATAATATACAATATCATATAATTAATATAAATATAACTGTTGTGAAAATATTTTTTATTCTCTAAAGTTCATTTAATCAATATATAATACTAAGAGTGATGTTTTCTATATGGTAACAAAGCAGAGAAAATATTCTATATAATATAGCCTCAGAGGTTATATTCCCTACAGAGTTACACGATTTTTTTAAAAATATATAGTGATAATATTTATATGTAATATGATTTTGGGGAAATATTACACTCGATGTAATGTGATTTTTAGGGTAATTTTATCAGTATGATAATATTATCAGTATGATAATATTACCACCATGATAATATTACCAGTAAGATAATATTACCAGTATGATAATATTACCAGTATGATAATATTACCACCATGATAATATTACCAGTATGATAATATTACCAGTATGATAATATTACCAGTATGATAATATTACCACCATGATAATATTACCAGTATGATAATATTACCAGTATGATAATATTACCAGTATGATAATATTACCAGTATGATAATATTACCAGTATGATAATATTACCACCATGATAATATTACCAGTATGATAATATTACCAGTATGATAATATTACCAGTATGATAATATTACCAGTATGAATATTACCAGTATGATAAATTACCAGTATGATAATTACCAGTATGATAATATTACCACCATGATAATATTACAGTATGATAATATTACCAGTATGATAATATTACCAGTATGATAATATTATCAGTATGATAATATTATCATACTGATAATATTATCAGTATGATATTATTACCATAATGATAATATTACCAGTATGATAATATTATTAGTATGATAATTATTGTCAGTATGATATTATTACCAGTATGATAATATTATTAGTATGATAATATTGTCAGTATGATATTATTACCAGTATGATAATATTATTAGTATGATAATATTATTAATATGATAATATTACCAACATGATAATATTACCAGTATGATAATATTACCAGTATGATAATATTACTAGTATTATAATATTACCAGTATGATAATATTACCAGTATGATAATATTACCAGTATGATAATATTACCAGTATGATAATATTACCAGTATGATAATATTACCTGTATGATAATATTACCAATATGAAAATATTACCAGTATGATAATATTACCAGTATGATAATATTACCTGTATGATAATATTACCAGTATGATAATATTACCTGTATGATAATATTACCAGTATGATAATATTACCTGTATGATAATATTACCTGTATGATAATATTACCAGATGATAATATTACCTGTATGATAATATTACCAGTATGATATTACCTTATGATAATATTACCAGTATGATAATATTATCAGTATAATAATATTACCAGTATGATAATATTATTAGTATGATAATATTACCAGTATGATAATATTACCAGTATGATAATATTACAGTATGATAATATTACCAACATGATAATATTACCAGTATGATAATATCAGTATGATAAAATTATCAGTATGATAATATTACTAGTATTATAATATTACCAGTAGATAATATTACCAGTATGAATAATATCAGTATGATAATATTATCAGTATAATAATATTACCAGTATGATAATATTACCAGTATGATAATATTACCAGTATGATAATATTACCAGTATGATAATATTACCAATATGATAATATTACCAGTATGATAATATTATTAGTATGATAATATTACCAGTATGATAATATTACCAGTATGATAATATTACCAGTATGATAATATATCAGTATGATAATATTACCAGTATGATAATATTACCAACAATGATAATATTACCAGTATGATAATATTACCAGTATGAAATATTACCAATATGATAATATTACCAGTATGATAATATTATAGTATGATAATATTACCAGTATGATAATATTACCAGTATGATAATATTACCAGTATGATAATATTACCAGTATGATAATATTACCAGTATGATAATATTACCAGTATGATAATATTACCAACATGATAATATTACCAGTATGATAATATTACCAGTATGATAATATTATCAGTATGATAATATCAGTATGATAATATTATTAGTATGATAATATTACCAGTAAGATAATATCAGCAGTAAGATAATATTACCAGAAAGATAATATTACCAGTAAGATAATACTACAAGTAAGATAATATTACAAGTAAGATAGTATTACCAGTAAGATAATATTACCAGTAAGATAATGTTACCAGTAAGATAATATTACCAGTAAGATAATATTACAAGTAAGATAGTATTACCAGTAAGATAATATTACCAGTAAGATAATGTTACCAGTAAGATAATATTACCAGTAAGATAATATTGCCAGTAAGATAGTATTACCAGTAAGATAATATTACCAGTAGATAATATTACAAGTAAATGATAGTATTCCAGTAAGATAATATTACCAGTAAGATAATGTTACCAGTAAGATAATATTACCAGTAAGATAATATTGCCAGTAAGATAATATTACCAATAAGATAATATTACCAGTAAGATAATATTACCCTAACTGTGATATTTCCACCTTTAGTATTTCCTTATAGTTAATAGTTATCACAGTGACTGTTATTAGTTATCACAGTGACTGTTCTTAGTTATTACAGTGACTGTTATTAGTTATCACAGTGACTGTTATTAGTTATCACAGTGACTGTTATTAGTTATCACAGTGACTGTTATTAGTTATCACAGTGATCGTTATTAGTTATCACAGTGATTGTTATTAGTTATCACAGTGACTGTTATTAGTTATTACAGTGACTGTTATTAGTTATCACAGTGACTGTTATTAGTTATCACAGTGACTGTTATTAGTTATCACAGTGACTGTTATTAGTTATCACAGTGACTGTTATTAGTTATCACAGTGATGTTATTAGTTATCCAGTGATGTTATTAGTTATCACAGTGATTGTTATTATTATCAAGTGATGTTCTTAGTTATCACAGTGATGTTATTATTACACAGTGATGTTATTATTACACAGTGATTGTTATTAGTTATCACAGTGATGTTTTAGTATCACAGTGACTGTTATTAGTATCACAGTGATGTTATTAGTTATCACAGTGATGTTATTAGTTATCACAGTGATGTATTAGTTATCACAGTGACTGTTATTAGTTATCACAGTGATTGTTATTAGTTATCACAGTGACTGATACTTAGTTATCACAGTAATGTTATTAGTTATCCAGTGACTGTAATTATTACCAGTGACTGTTATTAGTTATCACAGTGATTGTTATTATTATCACAGTGACTGTTATTAGTTATCACAGTGACTGTTATTAGTTTACCTATGATGTTATTAATAATCACAGTGACTGTTATTAGTTATTACAGTGACTGTTATTAGTTATCACAGTGACTGTTATTAGTTATCACAGTGACTGTTATTAATTAATCACAGTGACTGTTATTAGTTATTACAGTGATGTATTAGTTTCAGTGACTGTTATTAGTTATTACAGTGACTGTTATTAATCACAGTGACTGTTATTAGTTATCACAGTGATTGTTATTAATAATCACAGTGTTATTAGTTATTAGTGACTGTTATTAGTTATTATAGTAGCTGTTATTAGTTATTACAATGACTGTTATTAGTTATCACAGTTACTGTTATTAATTATCACAGTGACTGTTATTAGTTATTACAATAACTATTATTAGTTATTACACTGAGAGTTATTAATCATTACTGAGATAATTACAGTGACAGTTATTACAAGATACAATAAATTATTAATTATTTAATATGTAATTTTTGACAGGTATTCTTTAGATCTGTAATAATACAGTATTAAATATTTACCTTAAACGTAATTCCTGTTCTCATTCTGTGAATAACAATATTATAATATTATTCTGCGAATAATAATAATAATAATAATAATAATAATAATAATAATAATAATTATTATTATTATTATTATTATTATTATTATTATTATTATTATATAACTTTTCCTAAGTGTTTTAAGTACAAAGTATTATATAGGTAAGGAGCCTTTTAAGCCTTTCTTTTGTAACATCGATACCATGCCTAACCCTTCTAGGGTAGGGTAGGTGCCCGAGCCTTTAGCTTATAAGACTGTCATTCCCATTTGCCCCCTTGGGGCGGGGATGGCAGACCAGAGAGGCCTAGCTTGTGGCTAGGCCTGGGGACAGTAGGTCCCAAAGATGAGGAGGTACTTGTGCCTCCTCCCATGGGAGACTTAGGTCTCAGACACTCCCTAAAGAGGGAGCCAAGGCCGGGCCACCACTTGGACAAGGCCCGGGCCGGGAGAATACCGGCTAATCTTTAACTAACTAACTAATTCTTTTGTAAATTTTATGAAAATACATAGGTAGGCAGAGGCTTTTTTTTATCCCCGTCCAAATACCTTCCTTCACTGCCTGGTTGATCACAGGCGCGGGCAACCCAAAATATTTCATCAGCTATATAGTAAATTTGCTGATTAAGCGTGAGACTTTATCTCTAAATTACCATACCAAACAACTCTGGTGTATGTTATATTTTATTATATATATATATATATATATATATATATATATATTATATATATATATATATATATATATATATATATATATTCCTTCCAGATAGGTTGAAAAGGGAAGGAAAGGGAGAAGGGAGAAGATAGGGTGGGACAACGAAGATGGAAATTAACAAGGGAGGTCTCAAATTTCTCTGATGATGTACTCCTAACAACCCTTTATCCTCCCTATCTGTTCTCCCTCTTTATTTTCCCTCTCTGTTCTGCCTCTTTATCCTTCCTCTTTATCCTCCTCTTTTACCCTTTCTCTCTATTTTCCCTCTATCCTTTATCTCTATTCTCATTTATGCTTCCTCACTATTTTCCCTCATTATCCTTCCTCTCTCTTATCCTTTCTCTTTATCCTCCGTCTTTATTTTTTTTTCTCTATTCTCCCTCTTCATTCTTAGCTTCCCTCTCTATTGTAGTGTCACGGTAATTCTTCTTTTCTCTCTCTCTCTCTCTCTCTCTCTCTCTCTCTCTCTCTCTCTCTCTCTCTCTCTCTCTCTCTCTCTCATACTTGCTACCTCACCCGCGCTAAACCCCCACTGACCATCCTATACACACAACAGATGAAATAATCTGATGTCAACAGATTCCTGATGTTTGTACAGCGACTGCATCAAACTGGTCACTTGACAACGAGACAACCAAGTCAACAATAGTAGTAATGGTAGTAATGTTGTGATAGTCAGAGTAGAACTAGTGGGAACCACAAGTAGAACCACTGGTACACACAGTTCTGTGAGAGTGGAGTAACACCAGTAGTTTACGATAGTAATATTATTAATTTAGTATAAGTAGTTGTAACCCATTATCATCCACTTCCATCTCAACTGTGAATTCAATCCTATTTTTTTTTTACATTATGGTATGGTATTATTTTTTCCCCTTGTTTTCTTGTCTGCAGTGGCTGGAGGTAGTGGAGGATGGGAAGAGAGCCTTCTTCTTCACTATCCTTGTCTCATACATCTAGAGCAATTGGCGGCCCGAGGTTCGAATCCGGACCTTCTGAGTGTTGTAGTTGGAGCGCGGGCTTCAGGAGAAGCTTAGTTAAATAACAGGTGTTACCAGGTTCAGGATCAGGTGGCACACAAAAGCGGGATTAATACATTGTTCTATCTGAATGGAATGTATACACTGAATGGAATACAATATTCTAGTATAACTTAAACAGTTCATACAAAATGATGAGTACATTGCCCTATACTCGGATTTGTTGCTTTTCATGACTGCGTGTAAGAAATGTATCCGGGCCTTTGCATACATTGGTACTTGTCCAAGAGGACCTTTGTTCGTAGTAGTTGAGTAACTCTGATCTATAGAGTACAAGACTGTCTCAGTAGATAGCTTTGATGTAGACTCCCAGGTGTTTTGATGTCTGTCCTCTGTATTCCCATGTACTCTCTCTCCTCTCGAAAACGTAAGAAGGGACGAGTTGGAGGAAGATATATATATATATATATATATATATATATATATATATATATATATATATATATATATATATATATTTATAGAGAGAGAGAGAGAGAGAGAGAGAGAGAGAGAGAGAGGGGAAGAAACGAGGATGGAGGGAATTGGGATAGAGAGAATGGAAGTGGAAGAGGAAAACTTGTAGAGAAAGGGAGGTGAGAGAGGAAGGCAGAGGGAAGAAGGAGGTGGGAGAGGAAGACAGATAAAGGAAGGAAGTGGGAGGGAAGGAGTCAGGGGTCGGGAAGAAGGATAGAGGGAGGGTGGGGGATGGACGAGGCACTCATGTTGCTTGTGGGTAGAACTCGTTATGATTGGCTGTGCTAGCCTCGACAAAAGACCAAGAGATTGGTAAGGGTATTACCGCCTAATCTTCTTCCACTGTTTCTATTCTGCTGGTCTAATTAATCGATGGGAACACGCGAGGCAGCTTAGCAGCACGCGGCCCACCACGCGGCCCACCGTCGTTCATGATGCTCATTTACCACCCAATCCCTTCACTCACACGCAAACAATAATATTAGCAACATTTGCTTTCAACTCATCTCCTAAGTTCATTCCATTACTGAAACTAGAAGCATATATATTTTTTCCTGTGTCAAGATGTTGTGTGTTGGGATGGTCTGTGTGAAGATATTTGTGCGAGAGATTTGAAGTAATTTGAATATATGCGGTGTTGGTGGAGTTGATAATGTGGGGACACACAGGATTCATGCCTGGGTTGGCCCTGTGCCACGTGCCGGCACCAACAGACCACCGCCTTCTGATAATCACAACATACACAAGTCTTCATTTACCCCCCACACACACGAACTTCCATTGACTGCCATTTTTAGATCGCCGCCGCCCGCTCTCTGTACCTTCAACTCCTAAGAAACATAAAAAAAGGTTCAGTATTGCTACGATCTGTCTACTAAAACGAATTAAAAAAGGTATTGAATCGCTTCTCCCGTGTTGCGGTGGGATCGAACTCGACACTTGGATTCACTCGATGATCATTTGTCACCCGACACCCCAGTTTTGCCGCCATTCTTCTGGAGTCTTGTGCGGGGAGCGGCGGGAGGGAAGGAGGGAGGGAGGGGCTTCCCGCTGCAGCTGGCCCCTCACACCAGTTTTTTTTTTCCCAACCCTCCCCCCCACCTCCTCTTTCTTTCCTCAGTTTGAACATCAAACCGACGTCGAACACCCAGGATCTGCCAGTTTCTGCCGGCCATTTTAACACCGGCAGACAACTTGATGTCACACCAACTCACCTTTCAGATCAGAGCAGAGTTGAGAACTGTGGCAGCTACACAAGAACCCTCGTTGAGGTTTACAGCTTGACCGACCGGATAACTGCCACCCAGTGATGTTTACAGCCTCACCGACCAGATAACTACCATTCAGATGGTTTACAGCATCGCCGACCTAATAATTACCATCCAGTGATTGCAGCCTTCCCGACCAGATAACTACCATCCAGTGATAGTTTACAGCCTTTCCGACCAGATAACCCATCGTGATGTTTACGCCTTCGCAATAATCATCCAGTGTAGTTTACAGCCTTTCCGACCAGATAACTACATCATGATAGTTTATACTATTCACAATATACTATATATATATATATATATATAGTCCGTGGTAAAGTACTATGCAATCTGTTACAGAGTTTGCAGTTGAGTCTGCTGTGACTAGATCGATGTATGTTTTAAGAGAGAGCTGCAGTAGCTAAAGTCAGTGCGGATGCGGGACTGTGGTTGTACGTGATGCTGCGGCCAGTACAGTGTGATCAGGCTGATCCGGGAGGCCTGGTCATGGACGGGCACGCGGGGCGTTGATCCCGGATAACCTCCGTAACTCAGGTAGGTAACCTCAGTGAAGATTGCAGCTTCACGACAGGATAACTAAGTCCAGTGAGATCTGCAGCTCAACGGCTGGTAACTACCATCAGTGAAGATCTGCAGCTTCAACGACAGGATAACTACATCCAGTGAAGGTCTCCGCTTCAACGAAGGATAACTACCATCAGTAAGATCATGCACTTCAACGCAGGATAACTACATCCAGTGAAGATCCTCCAGCTTCTCACGGTAGGATAACACATCCAGTGAAGATCTGCAGCTTCAACGACAGGATAACTACCATCCAGTGAAGATCTGCAGCTTCAACGACAGGATAACTACCATCCAGTGAAGATCTGCAGCTTCAACGACAGGATAACTACCATCCAGTGAAGATCTGCAGCTTCAACGACAGGATAACTACCATCCAGTGAAGTCTCGCAGCTTCAACGACAGGATAACTACCATCCAGTGAAGATCTGCAGCTTCAACGACAGAATAACTACCATCCAGTGAAGGTCTCCAGCTTCAACGACAGAATAACTACCATCCAGTGAAGGTCTCCAGCTTCAACGACAGGATAACTACCATCCAGTGAAGGTCTCCAGCTTCAACGACAGGATAACTACCATCCAGTGAAGGTCTGCAGCTTCAACGACAGGATAACTACCATCCAGTGAAGGTCTCCAGCTTCAACGACAGGATAACTACCATCCAGTGAAGGTCTCCAGCTTCAACGACAGGATAACTACCATCCAGTGAAGGTCTGCAGCTTCACCGACCAGATAACTACCATCCAGTGAAGGTCTCCAACTTCAACGACAGAATAACTACCATCCAGTGAAGGTCTCCAGCTTCAACGACAGGATAACTACCATCCAGTGAAGGTCTCCAGCTTCAACGACAGAATAACTACCATCCAGTGAAGGTCTGCAGCTTCACTGACCAGATAACTACCACCCAGTGAAGGTCTGCAGCTTCACCGACCAGATAACTACCACCCAGTGAAGGTCTGCAGCTTCACCATCAGATAACTACCACCCAGTGAAGAACATACAGGGTGTCCCGTAAGTCTAGAATCCTAGGAAGAAAAAACGGCAATAAGAATATAAAGAGGAACACTGCAGCAAGCTTACTGGCCCATACTAGGCAGGTCCTTCTAAAACCCAAATCCACTAACAAAAATATTTGCCCAACCCATTTTCAATGTTGCCCGAGGAATAAGCTTTGATAATCCTATTAACTCATGTCCAAGTCCCACTTAAATCCAACCCACTTTTAAGTCAGTGTCCACCATTATTATTGATACACGAATACAGACAAGACATGTAGTCAGCTAGTGCACGGCGTGTTCACCAACAACCTTGTTGTTCCAGACTCATGGGTCATCCTGTATTATGAGACATGTGCAACATCTGGGTATCTTTATTTGTAGACGTTACGCCATCCAGCGGCTTTATCAGTACAATATAAGGACATAGTGAAGAATGTAGAACTATATACAAAAGATGAGGTAATCAGTCCCTCAGTCTTGGTGGTGAAGATCACCGTAGTCTTGAAGACTACGGTGCTCTTCACCAACTCTAAGGCTGAGGGACTGATTACCTCATCTGTGGGTATTATTGACCATTCATGTACAATCTGTATGGTGAGACTATAACGTCCTCATCTCTGAATCTTAGTAAAACTCAGTATATATATATATATATATAATTATTATATATATTATATATATATATATTATATATATATATATATATATTGTTCCTGTATCGATAAAGCTCCTGGAGAGCGAAACGTTGCCACAATAGAATTTCGCATTAGTTGCACATGTCATTTTACCTCATAACATACGTTTGGTCCACCAAGGACTATAAATTTTCAATCAGTGAAAACTGCTCAAGTCGCTGGTGGGCGAAACGTCTTCTCAGTAAAACGCCATAAACGCATATTGTATGTTATTATCATACTTGTCTGTGCATTCTGCCAATTACATATTCATAACATCATACACCTCGAGATGATCACAACACCTCGAGATAATCACAACACCTCGAGATGATCACAACACCTCGAGATAATCACAACACCTCGAGATGATCACAACACCTCGAGATGATCACAACACCTCGAGATAATCACAACACCTCGAGATGATCACAACACCTCGAGATAATCACAACACCTCGAGATGATCACAACACCTCCAAGTATCTACCTCCACAACCACGACCATCAAGGACATCACCAGTAGTAGACAGGACAAGCACCGTCCTCTGCAGGGGTATACATAATCCCTTGTAATGACTGCAACAAATTATATGTGGGCGAAACATCAAGAGACCTCCAAACACGTATTTCAGAACACCAATATGCAAGCAAGACTGACGATACAAGGAATGCCTGTGTACAACATCGCAATTCACACAACCATTTAATTAACTACAGAAACTCAAGACTTATCGCCACAGAAGACAACACTCAATACCGAAGAATCCTGGAATCATCGCTTATCTCTATAACCAACAATTTCAACCAGAACAACGGCTTCTATAACATAGCTGAACCACTCGCCAAGAAACTTCTTCATCGCTATCCCACATAAGAACATAGAACACTGCAGAAGGTCTACTCACAACTTGTCCAATATCCCCGCCAAGCTACCCAAGACTCTATAACTCCACCCGGTAGATCATCAGATGCAGCATTCTCCACCTGACCTCAACATTCTGAACTTGACTATAAATACTCCCGTACCTTCCACCCCAGGTAGATCTGTGTGTGACTTGAAAAAGCCCACTGTGTGGGTGAAACGTTGTCAATAAAGGATCACATTATACTGCATATGTGTTTATATTTCCACGATCACAACACCTCGAGATGATCACAACATCTCGAAATAATCACAACACCTCGAGATAATCACAACACCTCGAGATAATCACAACACCTCGAGATAATCACAACACCTCGAGATAATCACAACACCTCAAGATGATCACAACATCTCAAGATGATCACAACATCTCAAGATAATCACAACATCTCAAGATAATCACAACATCTCAAGATGATCACAACATCTCAAGATAATCACAACATCTCAAGATAATCACAACATCTCAAGATAATCACAACATCTCAAGATGATCACAACATCTCAAGATAATCACAACACCTCGAGATAATCACAACACCTCGAGATGATCACAACATCTCAAGATAATCACAACATCTCAAGATAATCACAACATCTCAAGATAATCACAACATCTCAAGATAATCACAACATCTCAAGATAATCACAACATCTCAAGATGATCACAACACCTCAAGATAATCACAACATCTCAAGATGATCACAACACCTCAAGATAATCACAACATCTCGAGATAATCACAACATCTCGAGATAATCACTTATCTCTTCAAGAAAGCTACAACAGTTGTAAGTAAAATCTCGTTTTCTTTCCGAATTTTAAACAAATGAGGATAGTTTAAGACTATGAGCGGTAGTTTGTAAGGCCTGTTTAGTGCGAGCCAGTAGGCCTACCACCCTGATCCTTGTCTATCTAGGTCTAGCGGCTGCTTGAGGCGACACCAGTGGTGGTGTGGTGGTGATGGTTGTTTTCTTACCCAGAACTCCATTCAATGTGGGATTAAGAGGTGATCCAAGCATGTCTCTAGTGGAATAAATATGTTTCTGGTGATCCAAGCATATTTCTGGTGATCCAAGCAGGTTTCTGGTGATCCAAGCATGTCTCTGGTGATCTAAGCATGTCTAGTGATCCAAGAATGTCTCTGGTGATCCAAACATGTCTCTGGTGATCCAAACATGTCTCTGGTGATCCAAGCATCTTTCTGGTTTTCGAGGTATGTCTTTGGTGATCCAAATATGTCTGTGGTGATCCAAACATGTCTCTGGTGATGCAGCATGTCTGGTAGTATAAGCATGTCTCTGGTGATATAAGCATGTCTCTGGTGGAAGAAGCATGTCTCTGGTGATCCAAGCATGTATCTGATGATCCAAGCATGTCTCTGGTGATCCAAGCATGTATCTGATGATCCAAGCATGTCTATGGTGATCCCAACATCTTTCTAGTGATTCAAGCACGTCTTTGGTAGTCGAAGCATGTCTCTGGTGATTCAAACATGTCTCTCGTGATTCAAGTATGTCTCTCGTGATCCAGGCATGTCTTTCGTGATCCAAGCATGTCTCTGGTGATCCGAACATGTCTCTGGTAATCCGAACATGTCTCTGTTGATGTAGTGTGCCTGGTGGTATAAGCATGTCTCTGGTGATACAAGCATGTCTCTGGTGATACAAGCATGTCTCTGGGGATTCAAATGTTTCTGGTGATCCAAGCATCTTTCTGGTGATCCAAGCATATCTCTGGTGATCAAAACATGTCTCTGGTGATCCAAACATGTCTCAGGTGATCCAAACATGTTTATGGCGGCAATCCAGGTATGTTTCTAGTGATCCAACCATGTCTCATGTGATACAAGCATGTCTCTAGTGATCAAAATTTTTTCCTGGTGGTCAAAGCATGTTTCTGGTGATCCAAGAACGTTTCTAGTGATCCAAGCATGTTTCTGGTGATCCAAGCATGTCTCTGGTGGTCCAAGCATGTTTCTGGTGATCCATGCATGTCTCTGGTGATCCAAGCATGTCTCTGGTGATTCAAGCATGTTTTTGGAGATCCATGCATGCTTCTGGTGATCCAAGCATGTCTCTGGTGGTCCAAGCATGTTTCTGGTGATCGAAACATATATCTGGTGATATAAGCACATCTTTGGCAATCCAAACATGTCTCTGGTGATCCAAGCATGTCTCTGGTGATCCAAGCATGTCTGTGGTGATCCAAGTGTGTCTCTGGTGATCCAAGCATGTCTCTGGTGATCCAAGCATGTCTCTGGTGATCCAAGTGTGTCTCTGGTGATCCAAGCATGTCTCTGGTGATCCAAGCATGTCTGTGGTGATCCAAGTGTGTCTCTGGTGATCCAAGCATGTCTCTGGTAATTCAAGCATGTTTTTGGTGATCCATGCATGTCTCTGGTGATTCAAGCATGTTTCTGGTGATCCAAGCACGTTTCTGGTGATTCCAGCATGTTTCTGATGATCCAAGTATGTCTCTGGTGATCCAAGCATGTCTCTGGTGATCCAAGTGTGTCTCTGGTAATCCAAGCATGTTTCTGGTGATCCAAGTATGTCTCTGGGTTTCCCAAACATGTTCTCGGGGATCCATGATGTCTCTGGGGATTTAAGCATGTTTCTGGTGATCAAGCAGTTTCTGGGGATTCCCAAAATGTTCTGGTGTCCAAGCATGTCTCCGGTGATCCCAAGATGTTTCTGGTATCCAGCAGTTTTGGTGATTCAAGCATGTTTCTGGTGATCCAAGATTTTCTCTGGTGATCCAAGTGTTCTCGGTAAACCCGATGTTTCTGGTGATCCAAGCATGTTTTGGTGATCCAGCATGTCCCCTGGTGATTCCCAAAATGTTTCTGGTGTCCAAGCATGTCTCCCTGGTGGATTTTCCAGGGATGTTTCTGGGATCCAGCATGTCTCTGGTGATCAAGATGTTTTGGTGATTTCCTGCACGATTTCTGGTGATCCAAACATGTTTTCTGGTGATCCAAGTGGTCTCTGGTAAACCCAAAACGTTTCTGGTGTCCAGCAGTCTCTGGTGATTCAAGAGTTTCTGTGATCCAAGCTGTTTCTGGTGATTCAAACATGTTCTGGTGATCCAAGTATGTCTCTGGTGTCCAAGCATGTCTCCGGGGATCCAAGTTGTCTCTGGTAAACCAAGTGTTTCTGGTGATCAGCATGTTCTGGTGATCCCAAAATGTTCTGGTGATCCAAAACATGTTTCGGTGATCCAAGATGTCTCTGGTGATCCAAGCATGTTTTTGGTGATGCAAGCATGTTTCTGGTGATCCAAGATGTTTCTGGGGATCCCAAGCATGGGTTTTTGGTGATCCAGCATTTTCTGGTGATCCAAACATGTTCTGGGGATTCAAACATGTTTCTGTGATCCAAGATGTTCTGGTGATCCAAAATGTCTCGGTGGGTCCAAAGGATTTCTCTGGTGATCCAAGGGATGTCTCCGGTGATCCAAGATGTCTCCGGGGGATCCAAGAGTTCTGGGGATCCAGGCATGTCTTGGTGATCCAAGATGTCTCTGGTGATCCAGGTATGTCTCGGTGGCCAAAAAGCTCTGCACCAAAAACATGTGACCTTGATCAAGAGGCCTTTGGTCAATGCACCAAGAAGTTCCCTGGGGTCAAGAAGTTCTTGGGGATCCAAAGGGAATTTTTGGTGATAAGATGGCCCCCTTGGTATCCCAAAAGTCTTGGGCCAAGAAGCCTTGGTATCCAGGCCCTTGGTGTCCAGGCATTGTTCGGGACCAAGAGTTGGGATCCAAGTAAGAGGTGTCAAAACACCTTGGTATCCCAAAAAGCCCATTGATCCAGGTATTCCAGTGGTCCCAAAATGACCTTAAATATCAAGGGAATTGGGATGCAAGCAGCCTTGGTGATCCAAGAGTTCTGGAGCACCATGGTTCTGGGACCAAGATTTTTATCAAGATGCCCCCTTGGGGATCCAAAGGACCTTGTGATCCAAGACCTTTGAGTATCCAAAAAGGGACCTTGGATCCACAAGCTTGGTATCCCAAAAGCCCTTGGATCCAAGACTTGGTGTCCAAAGGCATTTTGGTATCCAAGCACCCCTTGGTATCCCAAACAGCCTAAAAGGATCCAGGGACTTGGTGTCAAGATGCTCCTTGGTGATCAGACACCCTTAAACATAGAGGCACCATTTAAAAGGGCCAAAGACCCATTAAAAGTATAAATGGCACCATTAAGAGTTTAAGAGGCCCATTAAGAGACAAGGCACCATTAGAGGAAAAAAGCACCAATTTAAAGTGTCAAGAGCCCATTAAGAGTATCAAGAGGCACCATTATAGATAAACAAGAGGCACCCTTAAGGGGTATCAAAAGGAAACCATTAAGAGATCAAGAAAGGGCCCTTAAGAATGTAAGAGGACCATTAAGAATTCAAGAGCACCAATAAGAGTATAAAGAAGCACCATTAAGAGTGTCAAAAGCACCCTTTAAAAGTACAAGAAGGGACCAATTTAAAAGTCAAAAGGCCCAGTAAGAGTATCAAGAGGGACCCTTAAGAGTATCAAGAGGCCCCATTAAGAATATCAAGAGGCCCCATTAAGAATATCAAGAGGCACCATTAAGAGGAGTCCATCATGGAGACAGGTAAGCCGCCTTAATTAATTGGTAAAGCAGTAAGTGGCGCTGTTACCTGTCCGTCCCACCTGGTCTCTACCTCACACTCATTATTTTGATCTTCCCGGAGTGGTGATGGGGGGGCTGGAGGGGTGAGGGGGGCCGCGAGGAGAGGGGTTGAAGGGGGCAGGGTGATAAGGGCAGTATTTTCCCCCTCTTCTGTTTTCCCCTTCACTTGAGGGCAAGAATGATCTTCGTAATGGTTGTGTGGAGTGTTGGGTGAGTTGTGAAGGATGAGACTCTCTCTCTCTCTCTCTCCATTATTTTGAATGGTAGGCAAGACAATGGAGAAGACAGTCAGCAGGAGAGAGGTAGAGCTCTTGGACAGCAGCGGCTTCACAAACAATAACCAGTAGGAGGATTTGAGTTTAGAATTCTATGACAAATTAACAGAAGTGAAACAGGAGAGAGAGAGAGAGAGAGAGAGAGAGAGAGAGAGAGAGGACCGGGATGACTGCATTTTCTAAGACTGCAAGAAGGCACTTAATACTGTACTCCACAAGAGAGTGTAGTGAAAACTTGAGATTCACGCAGGAATAACAGGAAACATACTGAAGTGGATCAAAAAGTACCTTAGAGAGAAAAAACTAAGAATGACTGACCAAGAAGAGTAGTCAGAATGGGAAAGAATAACAAGCGGGGTGCCACAAGGATCGGTATTAGGTCCATCACTATTTCTGGTTTATGTAAATATTTCTGGTGTGATTAAGTCAGGTGTGATTGCTTATTGATGATGTAAAACTAATGTGAAGAATAAAAATAGATAAACAGTTGCTTGAATTCAGCCACAGAAAATGCAAAGTCATGAAGGATGGGGGACGGGCAAGAAGACCGGAGACGGAGTATTTTTCTCGGAAGACAATGATTACATTTCACTCAAAGAGAAAGACCTAGGAGTAAGCATAGTGCCTGTTATATCACCAGAGGCTCACATCAGCCGAATAACCTCTGCAGTTAATGCTCGCCTTGCATAAGAGTAGCCTTCAGGAATCTCAACAAAAAATAATTTCTGGCATTTTATACAACATATGTCAAGTTTAGCCTGGAGTACGCAGCACCAACATGGAACCCACACCTGAGGAAGCATGTTAAGAATTAGCTGTAGAAAGTGAAAAAATATTCAACAAGGCTTGTTCGTGAGTTCAGAGGCATGAGTAATAAGGAGAGGTGAGTCTAACTGAATAACGACATTGGAGGAAAGAACCAGGAAAGACATGTTAAGAACATACAAAATATTGAGGGGAATTGATGAGGTAGATAAGGACAGAACGTTTTGAGAGGAGAGAAACGCGACCTCGGAGGTTAAAGACTCAGATGTTCTACAGGGATGTTAGGAAGTATTTTTTTATACACACACACACACACACACACACACACACACACACACACACACACACACACACACACACACAAGTACCGGTATTAAGAGTCTCTCCTGCGAGATAATGTTCACAAGGTTAAGGACGAGGAAGATGAGAGGAAGAAGAGTGGCCACCAGCACCATGTTTTACTCACCTATTTGTTGTTGCAGGGGTCGAGTCTTAGCTCCTGGCCCCGCCTCTTCACTGGTTGCTACTGGGTCCTCTCTCTCCCTGCTCCATGAGCTTTATCAAACTTCGTCTTAAAACTATGTATGGTTCCTGCCTCCACTACGTCACTTCCTAACATCCCTTTAACTCATCTGAGTCTTCAACTTCCAGTTGTGACCTCTTGTTTCTGTGTCCCATCTCTGGAACATCCTGTCTTTGTCCACCTTGTCTATATATAACAAAAAAGGCACAATACCGTGACTGGAACGATACACAAATAACCCGCACATAAAAGAGAGAAGCTTACGACGACGTTTCGGTCCGACTTGGACCATTGACAAAGTCATACTGTGACTTTGTCTATGGTCCAAGTCGGACCGAAACGTCGTCGTAAGCTTCTCTCTTTTATGTGCGGGTTATTTGTGTATTCCTCCTTGTCTATTCCGCGAGGTATTTTATATGTCGTTATCATGTCTCCCCTGACCCTCCTGTCTTCCAGTGTCGTCAGGCCAATTTCCTTTAACCTCTCTTCGTAGGACATTCCCCGTAGCTCTGGACTAGTCTTGTTGCAAACCTTTGCACTTTCTCTAATTTCTTGATGTGCTTGACCAGGCGTGGATTCCAAACTGGTGCTGCATACTCTAGTATGGGCCTGACGTAAATGGTGTATAGAGTCTTGAACGATTCCTTACTAAGATATCGGAACGCTATCCTTGGGTTTGCCAGACGCCCGCATGCTGCAGCAGTTATCTGGTTGATGTGCTCCTCAGGAGATGTGTTCGGTGTTATACCCACCCCAAGATCTTTTTTCTTGAGTGAGGTTTGCAGTCTTTGGCCACCTAGACTATACTCTGTCTGCGGTCTTCTTTGCCCTTCGCCGATCTTCATGACTTTGCATTTGGCAGGGTTAAATTCAAGGAGCAAGTTGCTGGACCAGGCTTGTAGCCTGTCCAGGTCTCTTTGTAGTCCTGCCTGATTCTTGTGTGTGTGTGTGTGTGTGTGTGTGTGTGTGTGTGTGTGTGTGTGTGTGGTTGTGTGTGTGTGTGCTCACCTATTTGTGGTTGCAGGGGTCGAGTCATAGCTCCTGGCCCCGCGCGTGTGTGTGTTGTGTGTGTAGTGGGTGTTGTTGTGTGTGTGTATGTGTGTGTGTGTGTGGTGTGTGTGTGTGTGTGTGTGTGTGTTGTGTGTGTGTGTAGTGTGTGTGTGCATGTAAGAGAGAGAGAGAGAGAGAGAGAGAGAGAGAGAGAGAGAGAGAGAGAGAGAGAGAGAGAGAGAGAGAGAGAGAGAGAGAGAGCGAGAGAGAGAGAGAACAATGAAAAAAACAAATGTACTGAAAGAAATAAAGAAAATAGAATTGGGTGTAGGATAGAAAGAGGCGAGAACTGAGAGGGATACAGGGATTAAGGGGAAGTGAGGGAAGAGTGAGAGGGAAGAGTGAGAGGAAGAGTGAGAGGAAGAGTGAAGGAAAGAGTGAGGGGAAGAGGTGAGGGAGGTGAGGGGAGAGTGAGAGGGAGAGTGAAGGAAGAGTAGGAGAGGGAGAGGGAAGTGAGGGAAAGAGTGAGGGGAAGGTGAGAGGGAATAGTGAGGGGAAAGGTGAGAGGGAAGAGTGAAGGGCAAGAGTGAGGGGGAAGAGTGAGGAGAAAGAGTGAGAGGGAAGAGTGAGGGGGAAGAGTGAGGGAAAGAGTGAGGGAGTAGAGAGGAAGTGAGGGGAAAGAGTTAGAGGGAAGAGTGGGAAGAGTGAGGGAAGAGTGAGGAGAAGAGTGAGAGGGAAGAGTGAGGGGAAGAGTGAGAGGGAAAGAGTGAGGGGGGAAGAGTGAAGAAAGAGTGAGAGGAAGAGTGAGAGGGAAGAGTGAGGGGGAAGAGTGAGTGGGGAAGAGTGAGAGGGAAGGGAGTGGAGGAAGAGTGAGAGGGAAGAGTGAGGGAAAGAGTGAAAGGGGAAGAGTGAGAGGGAAGAGTGAGAGAGAAGAGTGAGAAGTAAGAGTGAGGGGGAAGAGTGAGAGGGAAGAGTGAGGGAAAGAGTGAAGGGGAAGAGTGAGAGGAAGAGTGAGAGGGAAGAGTGAGGGGAAGAGTGAGAGGGAAGAGTGAGGGAAAGAGTGAAGGGGAAGAGTGAGAGGGAAGAGTGAGGGGAAGAGTGAGGGGAAGAGTGAGAGGAAGAGTGAGAGGGAAGAGTGAGGGAAGAGTGAGAGGGAAGGAGAGATAGGGAAGAGTGAGAGGGAAGGTGAGAGGGAAGAGTGAGGGGAAGAGTGAGGGGAAGAGTGAGAGGAAGAGTGAGAGGGAAGAGTGAGGGGAAGAGTGAGAGGGAAGAGTGAGGGAGACGTGAGAGGGAAGTGAAGAAGAGTGAGAGGGAAGAGTGAGAGGAAGGGAGAGAAGAGTGAGGGGAAGAGTGAGGGGAAGAGTGAGTGGGAAGAGTGAGAGGGAAGAGTGAGAGGGAAGAGTGAGAGGGAGAGAGTGAGAGGGATAGAGTATGGAAGGTAAGGATGCGAGTGTGGCAAGATGATTGGCAGATAAGTGGAAGGAATGAGTGAGAAGGGCAATAGTAGAGGAAAGTGAGGGCACATACATGAAGGGAAATGAGAGGGAAGTCTATGATGGGAAATAGTGGAGAGAAGATGTGAGAGAAAGTGGATAAGTATATGAGTGGGCAATGAGTGAGATGGTAGAGTGAGGGAAAAGTGAAGTGGAAGAAATGATGTAGGAAACATGTGAAGAATATGAGGGGAAAAGTGAGAAGGGGAAATGAGTGGAAGATATGAGGGGAACAAGTGAGAGGGAAGAGTAGAGGGAAGAGTGAGAGGGAAGAGTGACGAGGGAAGTGTAGAGCGGAAAGTGAGGGAATGAGATGATGGGGAATGAGTGAGGGAAGAGTAGATGGGACACATGTGAGAGTGAAGATGTGAGGGAAGATGAGGGAATGAAGATGGAGAGGGCAATGTTAGAGTGGAAAATGGAGGAAGATTGATGGGAAATGTAGTCAGAGGGAAATTGAAGATGTGAAGAGGGCACAGTATGTGGGATGGGCAATGACGATGTGGACATATGATATGGCCACATGTAATGTGATGCTGGAACATGATGTGGCCACATGCACTATGATTCTGGACATATAATGTGGCCACATGTACTATGATGCTGGGCACATAATGTGGCCACATGTACTATGATGCTGGACACATGATGTGGCCACATGTACTATGATGCTGGACACATAATGTGGCCACATGTACTATGATGCTGGACACAATGTGACTACATGTACTATGATGCTGGGCACATGATGTGGCCACATGTACTATGATGCTGGACACATTATGTGGCCACATGTACTATGATGCTGGGACATCATGAATGTGCTGCACACCATGTACTATGATGCTGGACACATGTGGCCACATGTACTATGATGCTGGACACATGATGTGGCCACATGTACTATGATGCTGGACACAATGTGGCCACGTGTACTATGATGCTGGGCACATAATGTGGCCACATGTACTATGATCGCTGGACACATGATGTGGCCACATGTACTATGATGCTGGACACAATGTGGCCACATGTACTATGATGCTGGGCACATGATGTGGCCACATGTACTATGATGCTGGACACATATGTGGCCACATGTACTATGATGCTGGACACAATTTGCCACATGTACTATGATGCTGGACACATAATGTTGCCACATGTACTATGATGCTGGATACATTATGTGGCCACATGTACTATGATGCTGGACACGATGTGGCCACATGTACTATGATGCTGGACACATGTGGCCACATGTACTATGATGCTGGACACATGTGGCCACATGTACTATTATGCTGGACACAAGATGTGGCCACATGTGTTGTGATGCTGGACACATGTGGCCACATTTACTATGATGCTGGACACATGTGGCCACATGTACTATGATGCTGGACACATGATGTGGCCACATGTGTTATGATGCTGGACACATGTGGCCATATGTACTATGATGCTGGACACATAATGTGGCCACATGTACTATGATGCTGGACACATGATGTGGCCACATGTACTATGATGCTGGACACATGATGTGGCCACATGCGCTGTGATGCTGGACACATAATGTGGCCACATGTACTATCCTGGTCGAGAGACAGTGAATACTATCCTGGTCGAGTGATAGTGAAGCAGGATAGGTAAAATAGGCAAGCAAACACTGGGACATAAAAACTATTTCGGTCCTGGGACCTTAATCAAGGTCCCAGGACCTAAACGTTTTCTAATAAACATACACTAGTTTTTCCTAAACCAATTTGCCGGTATTTATTACCAAAGTTAAATACCACAGAAAACGATGACACAGATTTAATTTGCTGTGACACAAGAGAAATAAAACATTCCAACTCTTTTTCTCATAAAATCGAAAGACGTGGTTCTCCCCACCCCAAATTTCCCTCTTCAGTTTGAATAAAATTTGGGAGCGCCTTTCTTGAACGTTCGAAGCTCCGCCTGTGAGAGTTGTGGTATTTATCCCAGCCTAATAGACCTTAATTTTGTGAAGGGGTGGATGGGGTAGCCTGTGGAAGGTCTCCGTCAGATGATCTGTAGCTTCAGTGGCGGGTCATCACAATGGCTAAGACCCGCGTCACGGAAATACTTGTTTTGTATTATGACGAACCTAACCTAACCTAACCTAACCTGACCTAACCTAACCTAACCTAACCTAACCTAACCTAACCTAAATTATTCTAACCTAACCTTACGTAACGTAACCTAAGCTAACCTTATTAACCTAACCTAACCTATCTAACCTAATCTAACCTAACCTAACCTGACCTAACCTAACCTAACCTAACCTGACCTAACCTAACCTGACCTAACCTAACCTAATTCTAACCTAACCTTACTAACTAACCTAAGCTAACCTACTAACCTAACCTAACCTAACCTAACCTAAACCTATTACCTAACCTAACCTAACCTAACCTAACCTAAATTATTCTAACCTAACCTTACGTAACGTAACCTAAGCTAACCTTATCTAACCTAACCTAACCTATCTAACCTAACCTAACCTTACCTAATCTAACCTAATCTAACCTAACCTAACTTAATCTAACCTAACCTAACCTGACCTAACTAATCTAATCTAACCTAACTTAGCCCTACGTAACCTAACCTAACCTGACCTGACCTAACACTAACCTTACCTAACCTAAACCTAACCTATCTAACCTAACCTAACCTAACCTAACCTAACCTAACCTTACCTAATCTAACCTAACCTTACTTAATCTAACCTAACCTAACCTGACCTAACTAATCTAACCTAACCTAACTTAGACCCTAACGTAACCTAACCTAACCTGACCTAACCTACCTAACTTAACCTAACCCTAACCTAACCTAAACTTAACCTTACGTAATCAAACCTAAGCTAACCTATACCTAACCTAACCTAACTCTACTAACCTAACCAACCTGATCTAACCTAACCTAACCTAACCTAACCTAACCCAACCTTACCTACCTATCACCGGATAACTGAATCACTCCTAACTAACCTGTTACAGAACCTGTCCTAGCGTTTACTTAACCTACCAGACCTAATAACACAACTGAGTATAGCACAAGAGTACTAGGTAGTAACTATAGAGTCAGACGGTATACACAAGAGGTAAGACCTAAACCAAGAGTAAGTAAGCAACAGAGCTAGAGGTAGTAGCACAAGAGTAGAGGTAGTAGCACAAGAGGTTAAGGTAGTAGTACAAGAGGTAGCAGAGTAGTACACAGAGTAAGGTAGTAGCTAACAAGAGGTAGAGGTTAGTAGCACAAAAAGAGGTAGAGGTAGTAGCACAAGGGTAGTACACAACGGTAGTAAGCACAAGAGGTAAGGTAGTAGCACAAGAGGTAGAGGTAGTAGTACAAGAGAGTAAGGTAGTAGCACAAGAGGTAGAGGTAGTAGCACAAGAGGTAAGGAGTAGTACAACGAGGTAAGGTAGTAGCACAAGAGGTAGATGTAGTAGCACACAGAGGCTAGAGGTAGTAGCACAAGAGGCTAGAGGTAGTAGCTAACAAGAGGTAGAGGTAGACACAAACAAGCTAACAGGTAGTAGTACAAGAGGTAAGTAGTACACAAGAATGTACAGACGTAGTATACAAGGGTAAGTATACTAGCCAACAAAAAGCTACAGATAGACTAGTAGACAAGAGTAGAGGTAGTAGCACAAGAGGTAGAGGTAGTAGCTACAAGAGGTAGAGTAGCTACAAAGGTAGAGGTAGTAGCACAAGAGGTAGAGGTAGTAGCACAAGAGGTAGAGGTAGTAGCTACAAAGAGTAGTACAAGAGGTAGAGTAGCTACACAGAGTAAATAACAGAGTGTAGTAGCACAAGTAAGGTAGTAGCACAAGAGTAGAGGTAGTAGACAAGAGTAGAGGTAGTAGCACAAGAGGAAGTAGCACAAGAGGTAGAGTAGTACACAAGAGGTAGACGGTAGTATAGCACAAGAGGTAGAGGTAGTAGCACAAGAGGTAGAGGTAGTAGCACAAGAGGTAGAGGTAGTAGCACAAGAGGTAGAGGTAGTAGCACAAGAGGTAGAGGTAGTAGTAACAAGAGGTAGAGGTAGTAGCACAAGAGGTAGAGGTAGTAGTACAAGAGGTAGAGGTAGTAGTACAAGAGGTAGAGGTAGTAGCACAAGAGGTAGAGGTAGTAGCACAAGAGGTAGAGGTAGTAGTACAAGAGGTAGAGGTAAGTAGTAGCAAAGGTAGAGTGCAGGGGTAGGTTAGCACAAGAGTAAGTAGTAGCACAAGAGGTAGAGGTAAGTAGCACAAGAGGTAGAGGTAGTAGCACAAGAGGTAGAGGTAGTAGCACAAGAGGTAGAGGTAGGCACAAGAGGTAGAGGTAGTAGCACAAGAGGTAGTAGCACAAGAGAAGGTAGTAGCACAAGAGGTAGTAGCACAAGAGTAAGTAGCACAAGAGTGTAGAAGGTAGGTGTAGCACAAGAGGTAGAGGTAGTAGCACAAGAGGTAGAGGTAGTAGCACAAGAGGTAGAGGTTAACAAGTACAGGTATAGCAAAGAGGTAGAGGTAGTAGCACAAGAGGTAGAGGTAGTAGCACAAGAGGGTAGAGGTAGTAGCACAAGAGGTAGAGGTAGTAGCACAAGAGGTAGAGGTAGCAGCACAAGAGGTAGAGGTAGTAGCACAAGAGGTAGTAGCACAAGAGGTAGTAGCACAAGAGGTAGTAGCACAAGAGGTAGTAGCACAAGAGGTAGTAGCACAAGAGGTAGTAGCACAAGAGGTAGAGGTAGTAGCACAAGAGGTAGAGGTAGTAGCACAAGAGGTAGAGGTAGTAGCACAAGAGGTAGAGGTAGTAGCACAAGAGGTAGAGGTAGTAGCACAAGAGGTAGAGGTAGTAGTACAAGAGGTAGAGGTAGTAGTACAAGAGGTAGAGGTAGTAGCACAAGAGGTAGAGGTAGTAGCACAAGAGGTAGAGGTAGCAGCACAAGAGGTAGAGGTAGTAGTACAAGAGGTAGAGGTAGTAGCACAAGAGGTAGAGGTAGTAGCACAAGAGGTAGAGGTAGTAGCACAAGAGGTAGAGGTAGTAGCACAAGAGGTAGAGGTAGTAGCACAAGAGGTAGAGGTAGTAGCACAAGAGGTAGAGGTAGTAGCACAAGAGGTAAAAGGTAGTAGCAGCAAGAGGTAGAGGTAGTAGCACAAGAGGTAGAGGTAGTAGCACAAGAGGTAGAGGTAGTAGCACAAGAGGTAGAGGTAGTAGCACAAGAGGTAGAGGTAGTAGCACAAGAGGTAGAGGCAGCAGCACAAGAGGTAGAGGTAGTAGCACAAGAGGTAGAGGTAGTAGCACAAGAGGTAGAGGTAGTAGCACAAGAGGTAGAGGTAGTAGCACAAGAGGTAGTAGCACAAGAGGTAGTAGCACAAGAGGTAGAGGTAGTAGCACAAAGAGTAGAAGAGGTAGGTAGCACAAGAGGTAGAGGTAGTAGACAAGAGGTAGAGGTATAGCACAAGAGGTAGAGGTAGTAGACAAGAGGTAGAGGTAGTAGCACAAGAGGTAGAGGTAGTAGACAAGAGGTAGAGGTAGTAGCACAAGGTAGAGGTAGTAGCACAAAGAGGTTAGAAGGTAGAGATAGCACAAGAGTAGAGGTAGTAGACAAGAGGTTAGAAGGTAGTAGCACAAGAGGTAGAGGTAGTAGCACAAGAGGTAGTAGCACAAGAGGTAGTAGCACAAGAGGTAGAGGTAGTAGCACAAGAGGTAGAGGTAGTAGCACAAGAGGTAGAGGTAGTAGCACAAAGTAGAGTAGTGCAAGAGGTAAGGGTAGAGCACAAGAGGTAGAGGTAGTAGACAAGAGGTAGAGGTAGTAGCACAAGAGGTAGAGGTAGTAGCACAAGAGGTAGAGGTAGTAGTACAAGAGGTAGAGGTAGTAGCACAAGAGGTAGAGGTAGTAGCACAAAGGTAGAGGTAGTAGCACAAGAGGTAGAGGTAGTAGCACAAGAGGTAGTAGCACAAGAGGTAGTAGCACAAGAGGTAGTAGCACAAGAGGTAGAGGTAATAGCGCAAGAGGTAGTAGCACAAGAGGTATTAGCACAAGAGGCAGAGGTAGTTACACAAGAGGTAGAGGTAGTAGCACAAGAGGTAGTAGCACAAGAGGTAGATGTAGTAGCACAAGAGGTAGAAGTAGTAGCACAAGAGGTATTAGCACAAGAGGTAGAGGTAGTAGCGCAAGAGGTAGTAGCACAAGAGGTATTAGCACAAGAGGTAGCGTACCGTAGAGGTATTCACTGGGGGCGGGGTAGCCCATGCTGGGGTGGAGTGAGTCCATCCCGGCCATGGTGAGTCCAATCCCGTTCATGGAGTACGGGGAGGACTTGAGGTACATGCCCGCGGAGCTCCCTGCTCCACAGGCACCCCCAAAGCCAGGGAACGCCAGCCTGGCACCTCACGCCCACGCCCACGCCCACAGCACGCCCACGCCCACGCCCACAGGCACCCCTGCACCGCTGGGGGCAGGTGACGCTGGCTGCCCTGTGGAAAAGAGAAAATATATTATTATCACACTCAATATACCAAGTGTGTATCGACAAGTGCCTTTGCTGCTATTATTATTACTACTACTACTACTACTACTACTACTACTACTACTACTACTACTACTACACACGCACACAGACTTGAGAAACTTGACCTGATAACACCAGAGGACAGAAGGACCAAGGGTAACAAGATTGCGACATACAAAATACTGAAAGGAATAGACAGGCTTAACAGGGCGAGTCTGAGAGGCGGGTCTCAGGTACACGAGGTCACAACTAGAAGTTAGATGCATAGTTGAATCACAAGGATGTCAGGAAATACTTATTTAACTTTAGAGTTGTCATGAAGTGGTTTGACCTATACAGCGAAGTTGTAAAGGAAAGACCCATACATAGGTTTAAGAATAGGTATGAAAGGGCTAACACAGCCAGGAGAGTTGAATCTCAGTGGTGGGAAGTGGAACAGTGGGGCCAGGAGCTGAGATTTAACCTCTGCAGCCACAAATGAGTACCAACCGGTGAGTGTAGCAATGGCAGCAGCAACAGACATAGCTATGAAAACAACAGCACCAGCATAAACAGTAACAACAATAACAACAGTAATACAAAACAGCATCAGCAGCAAAATCCATGTGGCATACACTGTGTATGTTATTATACTGTATGCCCACCACATGTAACCACAACCAACAACCATCAATAACCAGCCTTAAGCATAGTAATTCATCACCTGTTGTAATGAGTGCAACATTCAGGGCGACTACCAGTTGTGCTGGAGGTCTGTCAATCAGGGTGAGGAGGGGAGCCCCAGGGTAAACTACCATGTATCAAGGAGTCACACTGGTGCTCCAGTTCCTCACAAGCCTCGAGCTGGTGAAAACCATACCAGAATCTGCCCTCTGTGTTCGGAGGATCGAAAGCTTATATCTCATCGCAGTTCTCATACTTACGCTCTCTCTTATTAAACCCAATTATGGTGTTATTAGTAAAACCCGCTATATATAGTGTATATAGTTGTATATAAGCTTGTTGGGGGAAATGAATGGTTACTTAAACAACTAATATCTGGTAAATACTTTTTGCCTCATCGTGAGTGCTCTGTTGTGTTCCCGTTGGTACCTTAAACCAGGCTGTTTAATTAAAAAATGCCTGTGTTTGCTGCTACTACTACTGTTGCAGGAACAGCACTAGTAGTAGTAACAACAACAGTAGCAAGAACAGTAGTAGCAACAACAACAGCAGCAGCAACAGAAGTAGCAACAACAACAGCAAGAAGTAGTATCAATAACAATAGCAGCAGCAGTAGCAGTAACAGCAACAAGAGTAGTAGTAGCAACAACAGCAGCAGGAACAGTAATAGCAACATCAACAACAGTTAAAGCACCTTAACATTAATAAGTAGTCAGGTGTGTGTGTGTGTGTGTGTGTGTGTGTGTTTCAGACAAGTTCAGCTTTGTAGTGCGTGTGTTGCCCACTCAGAGAACAGAGGATCGAGCCTGCACCAGTATTTACGCAGAATGACCTACGCGGGATTAGCGCTTCGCGTAAATAAATGAATTTACAATTTTTTTTGTGCTATTATACAAATTGATTTTGCCTCCTGCAACACTGCAGAGCGAGCGAGCGAAGAGAGAGAGAGAGAGAGAGAGAGAGAGAGAGAGAGAGAGAGAGAGAGAGAGAGAGAGAATGTATGTGAGGGAGTGAAAGGGATTAGGGAGGTGGGTATCAATCCTGGGAAAAATGTGTGGGGGGAAGGTGGGGAGGTGCACTGTTTGATGAGAGAGAGACAGAGTGGAGAAAGGAAGGAGAGTTGAAGTACGTGATGTAGAAGGTAGAAGAAAACACACACACACACACACACACACACACACACACACACACACACACACACACACAACGCACACACACACACACACACACACACCATACGCACACACACACACACTACGCACACACACACACACACACACACACACACACACACACACACACACACACACACACACACACACACACACACACACACACACACACACACAACAACCCAAATACCTACTGAAAAGTGTACATGAGGTGTAAGTAGTGAGTCAGCACGTGTACACACAGTGCACTCTCCGGCAGCCATCTTGACGGTCAAGCCTGGCTAACACAAGCCTACCAACCCTCCCGACACCATTTTTATGAAGAGCTAAACCCGTTAGGGAGGGGGGGTCATAGAGACAATCAGGTTTGATCAGAGGAAAGGGTAAGTGGAGCTCCAGTTTCTTGGATCCAGAGCTGTCACTTCTCTCATGGACATTTTCAGTCCCACTGAACAAATCAGAATTCTCAGCTAATCAGATTTCAGTTATCTGATGCGTCTCTTGGCCAGTCAGACTTCAGTTATCTGATACGTCTGGGCCAATCAGACTTCGGATATCCTTTAGGTCTTAACGAATCAAACTTCGGGGGTCTATCATGTCTCCGCCAATCAGGATTCAAGTACCTGCGAAGTCTCGACCACTCAGGTTACGAGGTCTCGGGCAAGTGTGGGGGCCCTGGTGGGCCAATCAGAGGGCGGGAAGGTACCAGGTATGGAGGGGTGAGTCTTCCCCCTCCCCTCCCCCCTCACATACCTGCCAGGTGGCCACCAATTACAGAAAGGAGGAAGGGAGAGGAAGAGTAGGAGGAGGGGGTAGGGGAGAGAGATAGAGAGAGAGGGGGGGCATGGGTGGTGGAGGGAGGGGGTGTGAGATGTGCGCAGGTAACCACCCCCGAAAGATCTTCACGCTGCCTCTTGGGAGAGGGGGGGAAGAGAGGGATGGGGACTGGGGGGGATCGGGATACGGGGGGGAGGAAGAGTGAAGAGAGAAGGAAGTAGACACTACCACCAACACCACTACCACAATCGCTACTACTACCACCAACACCACTACCACAATCGCTACTACTACCACAATCACCACCACCACCACACGCAACATTTGTTTTCTTTAAACTCCTTATATATATTATATATATATATATATATATATATATATATATATATATATATATATATATATATATATTATATATATATATATGCAATGAATTCGCGAGAGCATGCGAAATATACACAAACACTGATCTCTGGCTGAAGGAGACTCGAACCTACGAACCTTGGGACAAGGTATGCAGTGCTTTACCAGTCTACCCACACTGGACAATACCTTGACGTGTAGCTTGCGCTACACGTTTGATCCAAGGCAGCCAGCTTTCAGGGAGAAGGCTTACAGCTTTTCATCTCATCCCCTGCATGCATCAGCCTTACTAGAGATTTGAACAATGCAATGAATTCGCGAGAGCATGCGAAATATACACAAACACTGATCTCTGGCTGAAGGAGATTCGAACCTAAGAACCTAGGTTCTTCTATAGTTATTAAGTCTGATATAGGTGAGGTGAGGTTATATTAAATACGTTTAACTACGCTAATAAAACGACAAGGTTACTTTGTGATGGTACTAAACTTACTCGTATAAAACATGAAGTGTTTGCTAGTCTTGTTTTAAATATGGGAATTTAGCTCAACAAGTATTAAAGGAAATCAAAAAACATGACGATACTTTGACCAAAGAACTGTATTCGGAAGTACAATACAAACATTATCTCTCAGTCCACAGCAGGATTCGAACCTTCATACTGTACATCAAAGCTAGCAGTACTTTATACACAAAACCCAGGATAAACTACTGCGCACTTTGACTCAGAGTTTGCAGGTTCGAATCCTGCTGTGGACAGATAGATAATGTTTGTAAATAATTTCGTCCGTCTGCGAGTTGTTAATCATTACAAAATCTCTTTCGGAAGCATGTGTCACTGGTTATATATCAGGAATTATCTATGGTTTGCCAAAAGTCCTTGAAACTGGTTATACGATTTCGGACCTATTTCTAATACTTAGGAACCTATATGGCAGGTCTTGAACTACAAGTGTTAAGTTGCGATATCCTGTACTTGATTTATACCACTAACTTTAATCACTTTACAGAAGATGCTTTCTACCGTGTTATGAAGAGAGTGAACTAGTGTTAAAACTGTGAACCGTGTTATGGCCACGAGATCCTTGTGAACCGTGTTATGGCCACGAGATCCTTGTGAACCGTGTTATGGCCACGAGGTCCTTGTGAACCGTGTTATGGCCACGAGATCCTTGTGAACCGTGTTATGGCCACGAGATCCTTGTGAACCGTGTTATGGCCACGAGATCCTTGTGAACCGTGTTATGGCCACAAGGTCCTTGTGAACCGTGTTATGGCCACGAGATCCTTGTGAACCGTGTTATGGCCACGAGATCCTTGTGAACCGTGTTATGGCCACGAGGTCCTTGTGAACCGTGTTATGGCCACAAGATCCTTGTGAACCGTGTTATGGCCACAAGATCCTTGTGAACCGTGTTATGGCCACGAGATCCTTGTGAACAGTGTTATGATCACGAGATCCTTGTGAACCGTGTTATGGCCACGAGATCCTTGTGAACCGTGTTATGGCCACGAGATCCTTGTGAACCGTGTTATGGCCACGAGATCCTTGTGAACCGTGTTATGGCCACGAGATCCTTGTGAACCGTGTTATGCCACGAGATCCTTGTGAACCGTGTTATGGCCACGAGATCCTTGTGAACCGTGTTATGGCCACGAGATCCTTGTGAACCGTGTTATGGCCACGAGGTCCTTGTGAACCGTGTTATGGCCACGAGATCCTTGTGAACCGTGTTATGGCCACGAGAGCCTTGTGAACCGTGTTATGGCCACGAGATCCTTGTGAACCGTGTTATGGCCACGAGAGCCTTGTGAACCGTGTTATGGCCACGAGATCCTTGTGAACCGTGTTATGGCCACGAGATCCTTGTGAACCGTGTTATGGCCACGAGATCCTTGTGAACCGTGTTATGGCCACAAGGTCCTTGTGAACCGTGTTATGGCCACGAGGTCCTTGTGACCGTGTTATGGCCACGAGATCCTTGTGAACCGTGTTATGGCCACGAGATCCTTGTGAACCGTGTTATGGCCACGAGATCCTTGTGAACCGTGTTATGGCCACGAGATCCTTGTGAACCGTGTTATGGCCACGAGATCCTTGTGAACCGTGTTATGGCCACGAGATCCTTGTGAACCGTGTTATGACCACGAGATCCTTGTGAACCGTGTTATGGCCACGAGATCCTTGTGAACCGTGTTATGGCCACGAGATCCTTGTGAACCGTGTTATGGCCACGAGATCCTTGTGAACCGTGTTATGGCCACGAGATCCTTGTGAACCGTGTTATGGCCACGAGATCCTTGTGAACCGTGTTATGGCCACGAGAGTCCTTGTGAACCGTGTTATGGCCACGAGATCCTTGTGAACCGTGTTATGGCCACGAGATCCTTGTGAACCGTGTTATGGCCACGAGATCCTTGTGAACCGTGTTATGGCCACGAGATCCTTGTGAACCGTGTTATGGCCACGAGATCCTTGTGAACCGTGTTATGGCCACGAGATCCTTGTGAACCGTGTTATGGCCACGAGATCCTTGTGAACCGTGTTATGGCCACGAGATCCTTGTGAACCGTGTTATGGCCACGAGATCCTTGTGAACCGTGTTATGGCCACGAGATCCTTGTGAACCGTGTTATGGCCACGAGATCCTTGTGAACCGTGTTATGGCCACGAGGTCCTTGTGAACCGTGTTATGGCCACGAGATCCTTGTGAACCGTGTTATGGCCACAGATCTTGTGACGGTTATGGCCACGAGTCCTTGTGAACCGTGTTATGGCCACGAATCCTTGTGAACCGTGTTATGGCCACAAGTCCTTGTGAACGTGTTAATGGCACGAGATCCTTGGAACCGTGTTATGGCCACGAGTCCTTGTGACCGTGTTATGGCACGAGAGTCCTTGTGAACCGTGTTATGGCCACGAGATTCTGGCAGTACACAGACTTTACCAGTGTTGGCCACGAACGACTAGCCACAGTGTGCAGTAAAGATACCAGATGTTGGCAGTAAAGATACCAGTGTTGGCAGTAAAGATACCAGTGTTGGCAGTAAAGATGCCAGTGTTGGCAGTAAAGATACCAGTGTTGGCAGTAAAGATGCCAGTGTTGGCAGTAAAGATACCAGTGTTGGCAGTAAAGATGCCAGTGTTGGCAGTAAAGATACCAGTGTTGGCAGTAAAGATGCCAGTGTTGGCAGTAAAGATACCAGTGTTGGCAGTAAAGATACCAGTGTTGGCAGTAAAGATCCAGTGTTGGCAGTAAAGATGCCAGTGTTGGCAGTAAAGATACCAGTGTTGGCAGTAAAGATGCCAGTGTTGGCAGTAAAGATGCCAGTGTTGGCAGTAAAGATACCAGTGTTGGCAGTAAAGATACCAGTGTTGGCAGTAAAGATGCCAGTGTTGGCAGTAAAGATACCAGTGTTGGCAGTAAAGATACCAGTGTTGGCAGTAAAGATACCAGTGTTGGCAGTAAAGATGCCAGTGTTGGCAGTAAAGATGCCAGTGTTGGCAGTAAAGATACCAGTGTTGGCAGTAAAGATGCCAGTGTTGGCAGTAAAGATGCCAGTGTTGGCAGTAAAGATGCCAGTGTTGGCAGTAAAGATGCCAGTGTTGGCAGTAAAGATTACCAGTGTTGGCAGTAAAGATACAGTGTTGGCAGTAAAGATACCAGTGTTGGCAGTAAAGATGCCAGTGTTGGCAGTAAAGATGCCAGTGTTGGCAGTAAGATCCAGTGTTGGCAGTAAAGATACCAGTGTTGGCAGTAAAGATCCAGTGTTGGCAGTAAAGATCCAGTGTTGGCAGTAAAGATACCAGTGTTGGCAGTAAAGATACCAGTGTTGGCAGTAAAGATACCAGTGTTGGCAGTAAAGATACCAGAGTTGGCAGTAAAGATGACCAGTGTTGGCAGTAAAGATGCCAGTGTTGGCAGTAAAGATACCAGTGTTGGCAGTAAAGATGCCAGTGTTGGCAGTAAAGATGCCAGTGTTGGCAGTAAAGATACCAGTGTTGGCAGTAAAGATACCAGTGTTGGCAGTAAAGATGCCAGTGTTGGCAGTAAAGATGCCAGTTGTTGGCAGTAAAGATCCAGTGTTGGCAGTAAAGATACCAGTGTTGGCAGTAAAGATACCAGTGTTGGCAGTAAAGATACCAGTGTTGGCAGTAAAGATACCAGTGTTGGCAGTAAAGATACCAGTGTTGGCAGTAAAGATGCCAGTGTTGGCAGTAAAGATGCCAGTGTTGGCAGTAAAGATGCCAGTGTTGGCAGTAAAGATACCAGTGTTGGCAGTAAAGATACCAGTGTTGGCAGTAAAGATACCAGTGTTGGCAGTAAAGATGCCAGTGTTGGCAGTAAAGATACCAGTGTTGGCAGTAAAGATACCAGTGTTGGCAGTAAAGATACCAGTGTTGGCAGTAAAGATGCCAGTGTTGGCAGTAAAGATACCAGTGTTGGCAGTAAAGATACCAGTGTTGGCAGTAAAGATACCAGTGTTGGCAGTAAAGATACCAGTGTTGGCAGTAAAGATACCAGTGTTGGCAGTAAAGATCCAGTGTTGGCAGTAAAGATACCAGTGTTGGCAGTAAAGATGCCAGTGTTGGCAGTAAAGATACCAGTGTTGGCAGTAAAGATACCAGTGTTTGCAGTAAAGATACCAGTGTTGGCAGTAAAGATGCCAGTGTTGGCAGTAAAGATACCAGTGTTGGCAGTAAAGATCCAGTGTTGGCAGTAAAGATCCAGTGTTGGCAGTAAAGATGCCAGTGTTGGCAGTAAAGATGCCAGTGTTGGCAGTAAAGATACCAGTGTTGGCAGTAAAGATACCAGTGTTGGCAGTAAAGATACCAGTGTTGGCAGTAAAGATACCAGTGTTGGCAGTAAAGATACCAGTGTTGGCAGTAAAGATACCAGTGTTGGCAGTAAAGATACCAGTGTTGGCAGTAAAGATACAGTGTTGGCAGTAAAGATGCCAGTATTGGCAGTAAAGATACCAGTGTTGGCAGTAAAGATACCAGTGTTGGCAG
>NC_069456.1:4338220-4345720 GCF_026875155.1 Cherax quadricarinatus
CACAAACACACACACACACACACACACAAACACACAACACACACACCACACACACACACAAACACACACACACACACACACACACACACACACAAACACACACACAAACACACACACACACACACACAACACACACACACACACACACACACACACACACACAAAGACACGCACACACACACACACACACACACAAACACACGCACACACACACACACACACACACACAATTCTAGCTACTCCAATATCTAAGTACTACTTAAATCTAAGTAAGTTTGAAAATACTCATGGCAAAGGTTAATTAAGTTACATCGTTTTTGTATCAATAATATATATATATATATATATATATATATATATATATATATATATATATATATATATATATATATATATATATAATAAATATATATATATATATATAAATTATTGTAAGAATGACAAGTTTCGTTGCTCGTGTTACTTGGTTCTGTCCCCAAGATGTTGTAAATAATTTTCCGGATCAGCCGGGCTGTGGCTCGTATGTTGGTTTGCGTGCAGCCAGCAGCAACAGCCTGGCTGATCAGGCTCTGATCCACCAGGAGGCCTGGTCTCAGACCGGGCCGCGGGGGCGTTGACCCCCGGAACTCTCTCCAGTAAACTCCAGGTAATTTTCGAAAATAGCAACAATTACCCTAATCACCCAGAGGAATGATTACTCTCCCAGAGGAATGATTAATCACTCAGAGGAATGATTAATTAATTACCCAGAGGAATGATTAATTAATCACCCAGAGGAATGATTAATTAATCACCCAGAGGAATGATTAATTAATCACCCAGAGGAATGATTAATTAATCACCCAGAGGAATGATTAATTAATCACCCAGAGGAATCATTAATTAATCACCCAGAGGAGTGATTACTCTCCCAGAGGAATGATTAATCACCAACAGGAATGATTAATCACCCAGAGGAATGATTAATCACCCAGAGGAATGATTAATCACCCAGAGGAATGATTGATCACCTAGAGGAAGGATTAATTACCCAGAAGAATGATTAATCACTCATAGGAATGATTAATCACCCAGAGGAATGATTAATTACCCTTAGGAGATTAAGCCATTTTCTATAAATTTCTTAATGATAATAATAATGATAATAATAATAATAATAATAATAATAATAATAATAATAATAATAATAATAATAATAATAATAAAATATATGGTGGGTCTGGAAGGAAGGAGAGTCTTCATAGGGGCCACGAGTGGTGTTTATGACGCTGGAGTTATGAGTAAACAGGGGCCACAAGGGGCCCTGACTAAGCAGGGACAACGAGGGGCCCCCTGACAAACAAGGGATTAACAATGGCTCTTACTACAGAGGGTCCATCAGGATCCCTAAAAACAGGGACCACGAAGATCCCTAAAACACTGGAACCACGAGGATCAGTAAAAACAGGGACCATGAGGATGCCTAAAAAAAGGAGCCACGAGGATCCGTAAAAAGAGGAGCCACGAGGATCGATAAAAGCAAGAGCCACGAGGATCGGCAAAAACAGGAGCCACGAGGATCGGCAAAAACAGGAGCCACGAGGATCGATAAAAGCAGGAGCCACGAGGATCGATAAAAGCAGGAGCCACGAGGATCGATAAAAGAAGGAGCCACGAGGATCGGTAAAAGCAGAGCCCCGAGGATCGTAAAAGCAGGAGCCACGAGGATCGGTAAAAGCAGGAGCCACGAGGATCGGTTAAAAGCAGGAGCCACGAGGGTCGGTAAAAGCAGGAGCCACGAGGATCGGTAAAAGCAGGAGCCACGAGGATCGGTAAAAGCAGGAGCCACGAGGATCGGTAAAAGCAGGAGCCACGAGGATCGGTAAAAGCAGGAGACACGAGGATCGGTAAAAACAGGGATCACGAGGATCCCTAAAACAGGGACAGTGAGGATCCCTAAAAACAAGGACCACGAAGATCTCTAAAAACGGACCACGAGGATCTCTAATAACAGGGACCACATGGATCCCTAAAAAAACAGGGACCACAAGAATCCCTAGAAACAGGGATCAGGGGGATCAATAAAAATAGGGACCACGAGGATCTCTGATAAAAGAGGGACCATAAGAGAACCTGAAAAAAGACCAGGGGCGTCCCTAAGCCTCCATTACTGGCGGGGTCCACGGCGGCCATTGAAGGTGGGGATGCTTGGGTGGGGGTCCCGGGAGGTGGTTCAGTGGGGTGATGGGGTGACGGAGGGGAGGGGGTACATTGGGGCATGAGGGGGAAAGGTACTATTCAATGCCCATGATGCCCAGGGTATGAAAGGAGCGTCGGGGGTGACACGGATGCTGCAATTATCTCCAGTAACTGGGCACCCACCCGCTGTTGATGCTGCTGCTGCTGTTGTCGCTGCTGCTGCTGTTGTTTTTGTTGTTGCTGCTGCTGCTACTGCTGTTGTGGCTGCTGTTGCTACTACTATTGCTGTTGCTGCTACTGTTGCTGTTGCTATTGTTTTTATTGCAGCTGCCGCTGTTACTACTGCTGCTGTTGCTGTTGTTTTTATTGCTGCTGCTGCTGTTACTACTACTACCGTTGATGCTACTGTTATTTTTGGTGCCTATACGACTGTTGTTGTTGTTTTTATTACTACTGTTGTTATTACTACTACTGTTGCTGTTGCTGTTATTTTTGGTGATGGTACGACTGTTGCTTTTAATACTATTACCACTATTCGTCACTGTTGTTTTTATTGCTGCTGTTGCTGCTCCTGTTGTTGCTGTTGTTTTTATTGCTGCTGCTGTTGCTGCTCCTGCTCTTACTGTTGTTTTCATTGCTGTTGCTGCTGCTGTTGCTGTTGTTTTTATTGGAGCTGCTGCTGCTGCTGTTGTTGTTGTTGTTTTTATTGTTGCTGCTGCTGTTGCTGCTCCTGCTCTTACTGTTGTTTTCATTGCTATTGCTGCTGCTGTTGCTGTTGTTTTTATTATTGCTGCTGCCGTTGCTGTTGTTTTTATTGTTGCTGCTGCTGTTGCTGCTCCTGCTGTTGCTGCTCCTGCTGTTGCTGCTCCTGCTGTTGCTGCTCCTGCTGTTGCTGTTGTTTTTATTATTGCTGCTGCCGTTGCTGTTGTTTTTATTGTTGCTGCTGCTGTTGCTGCTCCTGCTGCTCCTGCTGCTCCTGCTGTTGCTGTTGTTTTTATTGCTGCTGCTGTTGCTGCTCCTGCTGTTACTGTTGTTTTCATTGCTGTTGCTGCTGCTGCTGCTGTTGCTGTTGTTTTTATTGTTGCTGCTGCTGTTGCTGCTCCTACTTTTACTGTTTTTTTTATTGCTGTTGCTGCTGCTGTTGCTGCTTCTGTTGTTACTGTTGTTTTCATTGCTGTTGCTGCCGCTGTTGCTGCTCCTGCTGTTACTGTTGTTTTTATTGCTGTTGCTGCTACTGCTGCTCCTGCTGTTACTGTTGTTTTATTGCTGTTGCTGCTACTGCTGCTCCTGCTGTTACTGTTGTTTTTATTGCTGTTGCTGCTGCTGCTCCCGCTGTTACTGTTGTTTTTATTGCTGTTGCTGCTACTGCTGCTCCTGCTGTTACTGTTGTTTTTATTGCTGTTGCTGCTGCTGCTCCTGCTGTTACTGTTGTTTTTATTTCTGTTGCTGCTGCTGCTCCTGCTGTTACTGTTGTTTTTATTGCTGTTGCTGCTGCTGCTCCTGCTGTTACTGTTGTTTTTATTGCTGTTGCTGCTGCTGCTCCTGCTGTTACTGTTGTTTTTATTGCTGTTACTGCTGCTGCTCCTGCTGTTACTGTTGTTTTTATTGCTGTTGCTGCTGCTGCTCCTGCTGTTACTGTTGTTTTTATTGATGTTGCTGCTTCTGCTGTTACTGTTGTTTTTATTGCTGTTTCTGCTGCTGTTGCTGCTCCTGTTGTTACTGTTGTTTTCACTGCTGTTGCTGCTGCTGTTGCTGCTCCTGCTGTTACTGTTGTTTTTATTGCTGTTGCTGCTGTTACTGTTGTTTTTATTGTTATTGCTGCTGCTGTCGTTGCTGGTACTTTTAGTGCTGTTAAAACTATTACCACCATTAATACTACCTCTGCAGCTGCTGTTGTTGGTGCTGCTGGCTGGCTGCTGCGCCGACAGTTTAGTGTTGGTGGTGTCCCACCACAACTATGACCACCATCACCAACACCACCACAATCACCACCATCACCAACACCACAACAATCACCACCATCACGAACACCACCACAATCACACCCTCACCAACACCAACACAATCACCACCATCACCAACACACACCACAATCACCACCATCACCAACACCACCACAATCACCACCTCACCAACACCACCACAATCACCATCACCAACACCACCACAATCACCACCATCACCAACACCACCACAATCACCACCATCACCAACACCACCACAATCGCCACCATCACCAACACACCACAATCATCACCATCACCAACACCACCACAATCGCCATCACCAACACCACCACAATCACCACCATCACCAACACCACCAATCATCACCATCACCAACACCACAACAATCACCACCATCACGAACACCACCACAATCACCACCATCACCAACACCAACACAATCACCACCATCACCAACAACCCACCACAATCACCACCATCACCAACACCACCACAATCACCACCATCACCAACACCACACAATCACCACCATCACCAACACCACCACAATCGCCACCATCACCAACACCACCACAACATCCACCATCACCAACACCACCACAATCGCCACCATCACCAACACCACCACAATCATCACCATCACCAACACCACCACAATCGCCATCACCAACACCACCACAATCACCACCATCACCAACACCACAAATCCATTTGTGGTGTGCATGGGACAGGTTATCCTGAGAGATGGTGACTCCCAAGTGATAGTAACTCCAGCTCTGCTGGAAGGTGACCTGAAGCTGTCGTAGCTGATGAACACAAGCTGACACTACTGAGGTATAATAGCTCAGGCTGACACTACTACAGTATACCAGCTCAGGCTGACACTACTACAGTATACCAGCTCAGGCTGACACTACTACAGTATACCAGCTCAGGCTGACACTACTACAGTATACCAGCTCAGGCTGACACTACTACAGTATACCAGCTCAGGCTGACGCTACTACAATATATACCAGCTCAGGCTGACACTACTACAGTATACCAGCTCAGGCTGACGCTACTACAGTATACCAGCTCAGGCTGACACTACTACAATATACCAGCTCAGGCTGACACTACTACATATTACCAGCTCAGGCTGACACTACTACAATATACCAGCTCAGGGTGACACTACTACAGTTAACCCGCTCAGGGTGACACTACTACAGTATACCAGCTCAGGCTGACACTACTACAGTATACCAGCTCAGCTTTACACTACTACATGTATACCAGCTCAGGCTGACACTACTACAATATACCACCTCAAAGGGTGGCACTACTACAGTATACCACTCAGGCTGACACTACTACAGTTATACCAGCTCAGGCTGACACTACTACAGTATACCAGCTCAGGCTGACACTACTACAGTATACCAGCTCAGGCTGACACTACTACAATATACCAGCTCAGGCTGACACTACTACAATATACCAGCTCAAGCTGACACTACTACAGTATACCAGCTCAGGCTGACACTACTACAATATACCAGCTCAGGCTGACACTACTAAAGTATACCAGCTTAGGCTGACACTACTACAATATACCAGCTCAAGCTGACACTACTACAGTATACCAGCTCAGGCTGACACTACTACAGTATACCAGCTCAGGCTGACACTACTACTGTATACCACCTCAGGCTGACACTACTACAATATACCAGCTCAGGCTGACACTACTACAATATACCAGCTCATGCTGACACTACTACAGTATACCAGCTCAGGCTGACACTACTACAGTATACCAGCTCAAGCTGACACTACTACAATATACCAGCTCAGGCTGACACTACTACAGTATACCAGCTCAGGCTGACACTACTACAATATACCAGCTCAGGCTGACACTACTACAATATACCAGCTCAGGCTGACACTACTACAGTATACCAGCTCAGGCTGACACTACTACAGTATACCAGCTCAGGCTGACACTACTACAATATACCATCTCAGGCTGACACTACTGCAGTATACCACCTCAGGCTGACACTACTACAATATACCAGCTCAGGCTGACACTACTACAATATACCAGCTCAGGCTGACACTACTACAGTATACCAGCTCAGGCTGACACTACTACAATATACCAGCTCAGGCTGACACTACTGCAGTATACCACCTCAGGCTGACACTACTACAATATACCAGCTCAGGCTGACACTACTACAATATACCAGCTCAGGCTGACACTACTACAGTGTACCAGCTCAGGCTGACACTACTACAGTATACCAGCTCAAGCTGACACTACTACAATATACCAGCTCAGGCTGACACTACTACAGTATACCACCTCAGGCTGACACTACTACAATATACCAGCTCAGGCTGACACTACTGAAGTCTCCCAGCTCAAGCTGACACTACTGAAGTCTCCCAGCTCAGGTTGACACTACTGAAGTTTTCCAGCTCAAGCTGACACTACTGAAGTCTCCCAGCTCAGGCTGACACTGCTGAAGTCTCCCAGTTCAGGCTGACACTACTGAAGTCTCCCAGCTCAAGCTGACACTACTGAAGTCTCCCAGTTCAGGCTGACACTACTGAAGTCTCCCAGCTCAAGCTGACACTACTGAAGCCTTCCAGCTCAAGCTGACACTACTGTATTCTTCCAGCTCAAGCTGACACTACTGAAGTCTGCCAGCTCAAGCTGACACTACTGAAGTCTCCCAGCTCAAGCTGACACTACTGAAGTCTCCCAGCTCAGGTTGACACTACTGAAGTCTTCCAGCTCAAGCTGACACTACTGAAGTCTGCCAGCTCAAGCTGACACTACTGAAGTCTGCCAGCTCAGGTTGACACTACTGAAGTCTCCCAGCTCAAGCTGACACTACTGAAGTCTGCCAGCTCAGGGTGACACTACTGACGTCTGCCAGCTCAGGTTGACACTATTGACGTCTGCCAGCTCAGGTTGACACTACTGAAGTTGACTGAGAACATTGGGATAGGGGTTCATGGAATAGGGGTCGTGAGCCTGGGGATCGTGAGCCTGGGGATCGTGAGCTGGGGTCGTGGAGTGGAGGGTCTTGAGGTCTGTGTGTTAGACAAAACTTCCCCTCACCCCTTCCCTCCTTTCCCCTCCCCTTCTTCCCCTTCCCCTCCACACCCCTTGACAGAGGGCGGCAGCCCCCTGCAGATGCACCTAAAGAAATACTCCCATCCACACCCTGCAAAGTGTTGGATGGGCACGCCCTTGCGATGCTCCTGCGATGCCCCTGTGATGCCCCAGCTGGTGGCCAGGACCCCTCCATCACCTTTGTTCATGCCCTCGTACCCTGGGTCGTGCCCACTCCGC
>NC_069456.1:4350720-4378220 GCF_026875155.1 Cherax quadricarinatus
CTTGATTTGCCTCTCTCCTGGTTTCTGTAGCGTGTGTGTGTGAGTGCATGTACGTTTTTCGAAGTGTGCATCCCCTACGTACACCCCACCTGATACATCCCCTAGCCACTGGGTCATTCCCTAGCCGCTGGGTCATCCTCTAGCCTCTGGGTCAGCGATTATACTCGCCAGAGTGGAAAATTCCCAGGTCTTCCCGATGGCCAGGGCGGGATTAGCCTCGCCTGCCAATTTGACCAAGAGAGAGAGAGTCCAAGACTTCGTACACCAAGAAGGACGTAAGCCGTTCTCCAGCAGCATCAACAGCAGCAACAACAGCAGCAGCAGCAGCAGCAACAGCAACAACAACAACAACAAGAGCAGCAGCAGCAGCAGCAACAACAACAAGAGCAGCAGCAGCAACAACAACAAGAGCAGCAGCAGCAACAACAACAACAACAACAACAACAACAACAACAACAACAACAACAACAACAACAACAACAACAACAGCAGCAGCAGCAACAGAGTCATGAATAACGGGAAGATAGGAAGGGGGAGTGGAGAGGGAATGAAATAAGGAAGGACTCCCCATCTAGGGTTGAAACCTTCTGTTTGTCGTGAGAAAGTTTAGAAATATTGGCGTGGAAGCCTTGTGGGTGATGGAAGCCTTGTGGGGTGGAAGCCTTGTGGGGTTGGAAGCCTTGTGGGGTGGAAGCCTTGTGGGGGTGGAAGCCTTGTGGGGGTGGAAGCCTTGTGGGGGTGGAAGCCTTGTGGGTGATGGAAGCCTTGTGGGGTGGAAGCCTTGTGGGGTGGAAGCCTTGTGGGGTGGAAGCCTTGTGGGTGATGGAAGCCTTGTGGGGTGGAAGCCTTGTGGGGTGGAAGACTTGTGGGGATGGAAGCCTTGTGGGGTGGAAGCCTTGTGGGGTGGAAGCCTTGTGGGGTTGGAAGCCTTGTGGGGGTGGAAGCCTTGTGGGGTGGAAGCCTTGTGGGGGTGGAAGCCTTGTGGGGGTGGAAGCCTTGTGGGGTGGAAGCCTTGTGGGGTGGAAGCCTTGTGGGTGATGGAAGCCTTGTGGGGTGGAAGCCTTGTGGGGTTGGAAGCCTTGTGGGGTTGGAAGCCTTGTGGGGGTGGAAGCCTTGTGGGGTGGAAGCCTTGTGGGGGTGGAAGCTTGTGAGGGTGGAAGCCTTGTGGGGGTGGAAGCCTTGTGGGGGTGGAAGCCTTGTGGGGGTGGAAGCCTTGTGGGGAAGCCTTGTGGGGGTGGAAGCCGTGTGGGGATGGAAGCCGTGTTGGGATGGAAGCCTTGTAAATGTGGAAGCCTTGAAGGTGTGGAAGCCTTGTAGGGGCTGAATAGGCTATTACATAAACCCCATCGAGGTTTATGAGCTATTGTGATGCTAGTAACCATCGGGGGCCCAAGAAGAGGGTTTGAAGGGGTGCATCAATAGGTTTTAGGGGGTCTACCTACCTGGAGTCTACTTGGAGGGTGTTCCGGGGTCAACGCCCCCCGGCCCAGTCCTTGCCCAGGCCTATCGATGGATCAGGGCCTGATCAACCAGGCTGTTATTGCTGGCCGCACGTGGTCCGACATACGAAGTTACGAACCACAGCCAGGCTGATCAGGTACTGACTTTAGGTATCTGTCCAGCTCCCTCTTGAAGACGACCAGGGGTCTATTGGTAATTCCCCTTATGGCTGGTGGGAGGCTGTTGAACAGTCTTGGGCCCCGAACACTTATTGTGTTTTCTCTTTGTGTACTAATGGCACCCTTGCTTTTCATAGGGGGTATATTAGGACCGCCTGCCCAGTCTTTTGCTTTCGTAGGGAGTGATTTCTGTGTGCATATTTGGGACCAGTCCTTCTAGAATTTACTAGGTGTAGATCATGATGTATGTCTCGCCTGTGCTCCAGTGAGTACAAGTCAATGCTTCCAAGCGTTCCCAGTAGCTAAGGTGTTTGACGGAACTTATATGTGCAGTAAAGGTTCTCTGTACATTCTCTACATCTGCTGTTTTACCTGCCTTGAATGGAGATGATAATGTACAGCAGTATTCCAGCCTAGAAAGAACATATTATTTAAAAGATTATCATTGACTTGGCATCCCTTGTTTAGAAGGCTCTCATTATCCATTCAATCATTTTCCTAGCAGATATGATAGTGACACTGTTGTGATCCTTGAAGATGAGATCCTTTGACATTAACACTCCCAAGTGTGTGAACAGAGCTCTTCACTATGGCAGCCTCGACTTAACTCTGTTGACCACTGCTCTTTGTGTTCAATTGGTTAGAAAGTTGAAGATCCATCTGCCCACTTTGCCATTATCCCTCTAGCACGCATTTTGTGCACTATTATACCATGATGCATAATGTATAGGCATAACAGAGGCTCTCTTTGCACTGCAACCCATTATTGTAAAAATATAATCTCAAAGTACTACTTGCAGAGAAATAAATGAATCTGAATTTGAATTTGACCGCACTTGTCAAATGCTTTTGCAAAATCTATGCACGATACATCTGCATTCTGTTTGTCTTCCAGTGCATCCAAGGCCATATCAAAGTGGTCCAGTAGGTGTGCAGGATCGCCCTCCTCTGAACCTATGTTGTCCTGGATTGTGCAATTGTTAGGAATCCAAGTGATTTGCAATCATGCTTCTTAGTACTCTTTCAAAGGTTTTATGATGTGGGACGTCTATAGTACTTAACAATTACTTTGTTGCCAACTTTATGGACAGGGGCTATAACCGTTGTTACACCCGTACCGATGCTCCTTCTCTATAACATAATTATGGCCCCTGAAAGGGGTTTCTTGCAGTTCTTAATGAACATTCAGTTCCACGAGTTAGAGTTATGTCTGAAATTTGGCATACGTTGACAGGGTTTTGAAGCTCATTCATGATGAAATAATTAATCTACCTTCCCTCCCTTTCTATCTCCCCACCCATCTACCTTCTCTCCCCTTCTATTCCCCACCCATCCACCTTCTCTCCTCCCCCCCACCAACCCCCCACCTTCAATTTCAGGAGATCAAAGAAAAAACAAAATTTTCCTGCCAACCCCCTCCCCCATCCTAGCTTCCCCCTCCTTCTCCCTCCTCTTAACTCCCCACCACCCCCACCCTACCCCCATCTCACAGCAGACGAATATGCATCTTATGCGGTTGCAACGCAGAGATGAAAATGCCAACTGCAGGATTCAGGAGGTGGGTAGTTGATGTAGTGGGGGGGGGGGGAATTAGGTAGGGTGGGGGGGTTGGCAGCGTGTGCCAGGAGGCACTAAGGGCGGTATCGGGGTGAGTGGCACTTCACTGTACTAAGAGGATCACGTAAGTGGCTGGCAGTGTATCAGTTCTGAGGACTGGGAGGACCACTGTGGAGTGGGAGGACCACTGTGGAGTGGGAGACCACTGTGGTGTGGGAGGACCACTGTGGAGTGGGAGGACCACTGTGGAGTGCGAGGACCACTGTGGAGTGGGAGGACCACTGTGGAGTGCGAGGACCACTGTGGAGTGCGAGGACCACTGTGGAGTGGGAGGACCACTGTGGAGTGGGAGGACCACTGTGGAGTGCGAGGACCGCTGTGGAGTGGGAAGACCACTGTGGAGTGGGAGGACCACTGTGGAGTGGGAGGACCACTGTGGAGTGCGAGGACCACTGTGGAGTGGGAGGACCACTGTGGAGTGGGAGGACCACTGTGGAGTGGGAGGACTACTGTGGAGTGGGAGGACTACTGTGGAGTGGGAGGACCACTGTGGAGTGCGAGGACCACTGTGGAGTGGGAGGACCACTGTGGAGTGGGAGGACCAATGTGGATGGGAGACATGTGGGGAGGACTACTGTGGAGTGGGAGGACTACTGTGGAGTGGGAGGACCACTGCGAAGTAGGAGGACCACTGTGGAGTGGGAGGGCCACTGTGGAATGGGAAGGCCGCCACTGTGGAGTGGGAGGGCCACTGTGGAGTGCGAGGACCACTGTGGAGTCGGAGGACCACTGTGGAGTGGAAAGACCTCCGTGGAGTGGGAGGACCACTGTAGAGTTTCCCTGGAAGGCCACTGTGGAGTGTGAGGGCAAGTTTGTTCTTTTCTCTGAGGATGAGGGTCCCTAGTCCAGTTACAGAGGTGGTACCTCCCTATATATATATATATATATATATATATATATATATATATATATATATATATATATATATATATATATATATATATATATATATATATAATTTTTTTTTCAACAAGTCGGCCGTCTCCCACCGAGGCAGGGTGACCCAAAAAGAAGATACTTTCATCATTCAACACTTTCACTTCACTCATACATAATCACTGTCTTTGCAGAGGTACCCAGATACAACAGTTTAGAAGCATATATAAAAATATATAACATATCCCTCCAAACTGCCAATATCCCAAACCCCTCCTTTAAAGTGCAGGCATTGTGCTCAAGTCCGGCTATATAAATATAACTGGTTTCCTGAATCCTTTCACTAAATATTACCCTGCTCACACTCCAACAGCTCGTCAGATCCCAAAAACCATTCGTCTCCATTTACTCCATTTACACGCTCACGCACGCTTGCTGGAAGTCCAAGCCCCTCTCCCACAAAACCTCATTTACCCCCTTCCTCCAATCTTTTCGAGGACGACCCCTACCCCGCCTTCCTTACCCTACAGATTTATACGCTCTCCATGTCATTCTACTTTGATCCATTCTCTCTAAATGACCAAACCACCTCAACAACCCTTCTTCAGCCCTCTGACTAATACTTTTATTAACTCCACACCTTCTCCTAATTTCCACACGCCGAATTCTCTGCATAATATTTACACCACACATTGCCCTTTAGGACATCTCCACTGCCTCCAGCCGCCTCCTCGCTGCTGCATTCACAACCCAAGCTTCACACCCATATAAGAGTGTTGGTACTACTATACTTTCATACATTTTATTCCTTGCCTCCATAGATAATGTTTTTTGTCTCCACATATACCTCAACGCACCACTCACCTTTTTTCCTTAATCAATTCTATGGTTAACCTCATCCTTCATAAACCTATCCGCCGACACGTCAACTCCCAAATATCTGAAAACATTCACTTCTTCCATACTCCCTCTCTCCAATGTGATATCCAAATTTCCTTTATCTAAATCGTTTTATACCCTCATCACCTTACTCTTATCTATGTTCACTTTCAACTTCCTACCTTTTACATGCTGGTAGAATTGATGGTATCTCTATTCTGTCTCAAAAACATGCAAGATTTCAGGAACGTCTTGCTACTTCTACTTACAATTAGGTCACACTACACATACATGTACAAGCATATATATGCACACTAGCTCTTGTTCTTGTTTATTTCCTCTCATCTCCATGAGGAAGTGGAACAGAATTCTTCCTCCGTAAGCCATGCGTGTCGTAAAATACAATAATATATATATATATATATATATATATATATATATATATATATATATATATATGTGTGTGTGTGTGTGTTGTGTGTGTGTGTGTGTGTGTGTGTGTGTGTGTGTGTGTGTGTGTGTGTTGCGTGTGCGTGTGCGTGTGCGTGTGTGTGTGCGTGTGTGTGTGCGTGTGTGTGTGCGTGTGTGTGTGCGTGTGTGTGTGCGTGTGTGTGTGTGTGTGTGTGTGTGTGTGTGTGTATGTGTGTGTGTATGTGTGTGTGTGTGTGTGTGTGTGTGATGTGTGTGTATGTATGTGTGTGTGTGTGTGTGTGTGTGTGTGTGTACTCATTTAGTAGTGGTTGCAGGGGTCGAGTCACAGCTCCTGGCCCCACCTCTTCACTAGCCACCACTAGGTGTGTGTGTGTGTGTCTTGTACCGAATAAGTAAAACTTGCGATTTTGGCTTAAATGGTAGCGCTCTTCTTGCCGAATAAGGCAAGCGAAAATTTGTGTATGCAATAATTTCGCAAAAATCATTCTGAACCTAACGAAAAAAATATATTTCAATGTCTTTGTTTAATATTAAATTATTGTAAAATTATCTAAAATACATTATAATATTTACTTGGAAAATCCTAGAGGGAGTAATACCAAACTTGCAGACGAAAATCACTCCCTATGAAACAAAAGACTCGGCAGGAGATGCAACATTCCTCCGATGAAAAGCAGGGGCGCCACGAGTACACTGAGACAACACAGTAAGTGTCAGGGGCCCAAAACTGTTCAACTGCCTCCCAGCATACATAAGGGGGATAACCAATAGACCCCTAATTGTCTTCAAGAAGGCGCTGGACAGGCACCTAAAGTCAGTACCTGGCCAACCGGGCTGTGGTTTGTACGTCAGTTTGCATGCGGCCAGCAGTAACAGCCTGGTTGATCAGACCCTGATCCACCACGAGACCTAATCTTAGACTGGGCCGCGGGGGCGTTGACCTGCGAAACCCTCTCCAGGTATACTCTAGGCTAAATTACATTGCGCCTGTTAATTATTAATAAGGTTAGGTCAGTTTTCTAAGGTTGTATGGTACAAAATTATTAATTTTTACACTAACGTAAATGAAAATAATATATCTTTAAACGTATAAGAGAAAATTTTTGAAAAGGCTTAATTTTAAATAAGTTCTTCCTAATTCATCAATTTTACTTATTCGGCAAGATACGCACATACATACATACACACACATACACACGAGTGATATTGATCAATAACAACACCGACTAGCCAAGGACTCGAACCCATGTTGTTTTGGTCCGCCTCATGGTGAGCGAAAGAACATGACGCTCTAACCCACAGGACCACGCAATCCTACAAGTACCAAGCATCCAGACAAGCTAGGTGTGTTATCTTCATCCGAGGACATACGGTGATGTGGGTGTCTCTGAGCTAATTTCATTTTACTTCCCGCTTGGTGTACTAGCCCAACAAGCAGTATTTTATATTACTGTAACCACGAACGAGTGGATTTATTGCAAATTTCTACAGCATCCACAGCATGCCGTTACCAGGAAGGTGCCAGCCTTATTCTCCAAGATACTGCACGAGCCACCATCCTCCTACGTCGGTAAATTAGTGATTTCCTCGATCTTCCTGTTTTTGCTGGTGACTTTGTAGACCTCGTTGAATTATGTTTTTTTTTTTAACTTTTTTTTTTTTTTGAAGATTCTCTCCTTCATCGGAATTTCCGCCTACGTATATGTTCCCACCACTAAGTGCTGCGTTGGCGAACCTTTTCATGGAACATCTTAAAGTTGAAAATTTTTCTCCCCACCCCATCGTTGGTCGCCTGGCTTCGTCACGCTGATAACTCCCGGAGGGTTCGACCTCCCAGCACGACAACACAAGACCAACCAGGTCGAGCCTTCCAACCGAGTCAAGTTCGAAGAATTCGATGGAACTCTCCCGTTCCTCAACGTTTTTCTGAGCAAATGAACTGCCTAGCAGTCTTGCAGAGAACCCACCAACACGTTTTTCTCTGCAAATCTGACCATGAATTACCTAGCAAAGTCTTAAAGAAAACCCACCAATATATTCTTCTCTCACTTTCACTCACAGCAAGACACCAAGACTAAGAGTGCTCATCGTATCTGCACTAGTGACTTCTTTAACGAAGGATGTTCTATCCTCGGACAAGTCTTTTGCTAAACTTCACTCTCCTCAACACTTCGCAGACGCTGCGAACACAACATTTCCATCTTGTCCAGAGAAGAAATAAACGAACCATGAAACGCAATCCTCCCTAACATCTCTATTGTTAAACATATCTCCAACACCGAAGTCAAGGTAACCGCCACTTCTCCCACTACAATCAAGGGACACTAACAGTAAGGAACTCCAACAGGAAGGGTATGCACAATCCTTTACAGCAACTTTGACAAAGCATACCTGGGTGAAACTCATTCGTGTCTGTCAGTACACCAGCAGACTGCACGCCTTGAAGAACGCCAGTGTTTCACAGTGGAATTCCCACAGCCACTGGAACTCCCGCAGCAACTGGAACTCCTAAAACCACTGAAACTCCCACAGCACTGGAATTTCCACAGTCACTGGAACTCCCACAGCCACTGGAATTCCCATAGCCACTGGAACTCCTAAAACCACTGAAACTCCCACAGCCACTGGAACTCCCACAACCACACTCCCAAGCCTGGAAATCCCCACTGAATCAAACCACTGGAACTCCCACAACCACTGGAACTCCCACAACCACTGGAATTCCCAGTCACTGGAACTCCCACAACTGCTTCACAACAAGGATGCACGACTCATCGCTCAGGAAGAAGACACTCAGAGATGCAAAAGCCCAGACATCAATTTATTCACCACTTTCAACAAGGGTGTTGACTTCTAAAGCAAGATTCACCTGCTTGCCAGCAAGATTCACCTGCTTGCCAGCAAGATTCACCTGCTTGCCAGCAAGATTCACCTGCTTGCCAGCAAGATTCACCTGCTTGCAGCAAGATTCACCTGCTTGCCAGCAATGATTCACCTGCTTGCCAGCAATTCACCTGCTTGCCAGCATGATTCACCTGCTTGCCATCAACTTTCACCTGCTTGCCAGCAAGATTCACCTGCTTGCCAGCAAGATTCACCTGCTTGCCAGCAAGATTCACCTGCTTGCCAGCAAGATTCACCTGCTTGCCAGCAAGATTCACCTGCTTGCCAGCAAGATTCACCTGCTTGCCAGCAAGATTCACCTGCTTGCCAGCAAGATTCACCTGCTTGCCAGCATGATTCACCTGCTTGCCATCAACTTTCACCTGCTTGCCAGCAAGATTCACCTGCTTGCCAGCAGATTCACCTGCTTGCCAGCAAGATTCACCTGCTTGCCAGCAAGATTCACCTGCTTGCCAGCAAGATTCACCTGCTTGCCAGCAAGATTCACCTGCTTGCCAGCAAGATTCACCTGCTTGCCAGCATGATTCACCTGCTTGTCAGCATGATTCACCTGCTTGCCAGCATGATTCACCTACCTGCCAGCAAGATTCACCTGCTTGCCAGCAAGATTCACCTGCTTGCTATCAAGATTCACCTGCTTGCCAGCATGATTCACCTGCTTGCAAGCATGATTCACCTGCTTGCCCGCAAGATTCACCTGCTTGCCAGCAAGATTCACCTGATTGCCAGCATGATTCACCTGCTTGCCAGCAAGATTCACCTGCTTGCCAGCAAGATTCACCTGCTTGCCAGCAAGATTCACCTGCTGCCAGCAAGATTTCACCTGCTTGCCAGCAAGATTCACCTGCCTTGCCAGCAGATTCACCTGCTTGCCAGCAAGATTCACCTGCTGCCAGCAAGATTCACCTGCTTGCCAGCAAGATTCACCTGCTTGCCAGCAAGATTCACCTGCTTGCCAGCAAGATTCACCTGCTTGCCCAGCAAGATTCACCTGCTTGCCAGCAAGATTCACCTGCTTGCCAGCAAGATTCACCTGCTGCCAGCAAGATTCACCTGCTTGCCGCAAGATTCACCTGCTGCCAGCAAGATTCACCTGCTTGCCCAGCAAGATTCACCTGCTTGCCACAAGATTCACCTGCCTGCCAGCAAGATTCACCTGCTTGCCAGCAAGATTCACCTGCTTGCCAGCAAGATTCACCTGCTTGCCAGCAAGATTCACCTGCTGCCAGCAGATTCACCTGCTTGCCAGCAAGATTCACCTGCTGCCAGCAAGATTCACCTGCTTGCCAGCAAGATTCACCTGCCTTGCCAGCATGATTCACCTGCCTGCCAGCAAGATTCACCTGCTTGCCAGCAAGATTCACCTGCTTGCCAGCAAGATTCACCTGCTTGCCAGCAAGATTCACCTGCTTGCCAGCAAGATTCACCTGCTTGCCAGCAAGATTCACCTGCTTGCCAGCAAGATTCACCTGCTTGCCAGCATGATTCACCTGCTTGCCAGCATGATTCACCTGCTTGCCAGCAAGATTCACCTGCTTGCCAGCAAGATTCACCTGCTTGCCAGCAAGATTCACCTGCTTGCCAGCAAGATTCACCTGCTTGCCAGCAAGATTCACCTGCTTGCCAGCAAGATTCACCTGCTTGCAGCAAGATTCACCTGCTTGCCAGCAAGATTCACCTGCTTGCAGCAAGATTCACCTGCTTGCCCGCAAGATTCACCTGCTTGCCAGCAAGATTCACCTGCTTGCCAGCATGATTCACCTTCTTGCCCGCAAGATTCACCTGCCTGCCAGCAAGATTCACCTGCTTGCCAGCAAGATTCACCTGCCTGCCAGCAAGATTCACCTGCTTGCCAGCAAGATTCACCTGCCTGCCAGCAAGATTCACCTGCCTGCCAGCAAGATTCACCTGCCTGCCAGCAAGATTCACCTGCTTGCCAGCAAGATTCACCTGCCTGCCAGCAAGATTCAAACCTCTCTCCACTAGATGTCACTCGCCTCCCAGCAATAATTCACACGCTTTCAGCAGATTCACTCTTCAGCAAGATGGCACCGTGCCTGGTGCCTGAAATTACCTGCTGCCAGCAAGATTCACATGCTCAGTAGATTCCATGTTGTCAAGATTCCTAGAGAACGGTATTACTCTCTATACAGTGTCTCACCTCTCAATTTAGACATTAAGCGATGCCCTGCGGTGGTGAATTTACATAGAGGTCCAGGTTGATTCCTGACAGGGTATTTATAATAAAAAGGCTAACTTCACATCAGTGCAGCGCAGGTAAACATGGTATTCCTACACGGTGTTCATCAGGAAATAGACTGGTTTAGTGTGGTGTGGTGCATCCTGGGACAAAACTGACCTAATTTGCCCGTAATGCTCAGCATAACAAGTGACTTTCTATATAGTAGTATGTCAGTGATGTCAGCTAGGACTATATACCTTGTACATGTACTTGTAAATAAAAAACTATATTATATATTAATAAATTATAGTGTTCACAGGGGTGTTTACAGTGGTATTCACAGTGGTGTTCACAGTGGTATTCAGTGGTATTCACAGTGGTGTTCACAGTGATATTTAGTGGTATTCACAGTGGTGTTCACAGTGGTGTTTACAGTGGTATTCACAGTGGTGTTCACAGTGATATTTACATGGTATTCACAATGGTGTTCACAGTGATATTTACATTGGTATTCACAGTGGTGTTCACAGTGATATTTACAGTGGTATTCACAGTGGTGTTCAAAGTGATATTTAGTGGTATTCACAGTGGTGTTCACAGTGGTGTTCACAGTGATATTTACAGTGGTATTCACAGTGGTGTTCACAGTGATATTTACAGTGGTATTCACAGTGGTGTTCAAAAATGATCACTACACTGACAGTACTGAACTAGAACAGTGCCATTTGTGCTGCCACATCAGCTGCAGCACAGATGGCAGATAGCGCTATAGGCAGCGGCGTCAGCGGCGGCACAGATGGCACTCAGTGCTGCGGGCAGCGGAATCAGTGGCGCCACAGATGGCAGATAGCTCCATGGGCGGAGGCATCAGCAGCATCAGCGGTGGCATAGGTGGCATTCAGTGCCGCAGGCAGCGGCACCACCCACAAATCCTTCCAGAAAATATTTGTTCATATGTAATTTTGGCAGAGGGGCGGCCATGATGCCTTGGTGGGGGGAGGGGTGGGGGAGGGGAGAGAGAGAGAGAGAGAGAGAGAGAGAGAGAGAGAGAGAGGAGAGGAGAGAGAGAGAGAGAGAGAGAGATTCACCACAGATATCGACGCCATTTTTGAGCAGTGACTGATTAAAATCTCAAGTGACTTATAAAATCCTCCTGGAGAGGGGGAGGGGGAGGAGAGGTGGAGAAGAGGGAGAGGAGAGAGGGAGGGGGAGACGGGATGGGAGGGGAAAGGGAGAGGTGATTTCAAGTGGGGAGGGGAAGAGAAGGTAGAGAGGAGGGGAGGGAGAGTGTGGGGAGGGAGGGAGAGTGTGGGGGAGGGAGAGTGGGAGGGAGGAGCAAGTGGGGAGGGGTGATGAGAAGGTAAAGCCTATCAAAGAGTCAACTGAGTGTGTGATGATGGTGATAGTGATGGTGATGGTAGTGGTGATGGTGATAGCGGTGATAGTGATAGAAGTGGTGGTGATAGTGATGGTGGTAGTGATGAAAATATAGTGATGTGGTGGGTGAGTAGTAGGGATGGTGATAGTGATGGTGGTAGTGAAAGTGATAGTAGTGCTGGTGATAGTGACAGTGAAGGTGTTAGTAGTGGTGGTGGTGATGGCGGTAGTAGTGGTGGTGGTGGTGAAGGTGATAGTAGGGACGGTGGTAGTGGTGAAGGCGATAATAGCGAAGGTGATAGTGATGGTGGTAGTGGTGAAAGTGATAGCAGTGCTGGTGATAGTGACAGTGAAGGTGTTAGTAGTGATGGTGGTGGTGATGGAAACAGTAGTGTGGTGGTGGTGGTGGTGGTGGTGATGGTGGTGGTGGTGGTGTGGTGGTGATGTGGAAGTGGGATGGTGGTGATGGTGGTGATGGTGGTGATGGGGGTGATGGCGGTGATAGGTGGTGGTGGTGGTGGTGGTGGTGGTGGTGTGGTGGTGTAGTGGTGATGGTGATGGTGGTAGTAGTGGTGGTGATAGTGGTAGTAGTGTCATGGTGTGGTGTAGTGGTATGGTGGTGTAGTGATGATGGTGCATTGGTAGCAGTAGTGGTGATTGGGTGGTAGTAATGGTGATTGTGGTAGTAGTGGTGGTGATGAGTGGTAGTAGTATGGTCAGGGTGGTAGTATGGTGATGGTGTGGTAGTAGTGGGTGGTGGTAGTAGTGGTGGGTGGTAGTAGTGGTGTGGTGGTGTAGTAGTGGTGGTGGTAGTGATGATGGTGATGGTGGTAGTAGTAGTGGTGATGGTGGTAGTAGTGATGATGGTGATGGTGGTAGAAGTGGTGATAGTGATGGTGGTGGTAGTAGTGGTGGTGGTGGTGTGTTGGGCAGTAGTGGTGATGGTGGTAGTAGTGGGATGGTGGCAGTAGTGGTGATGGTAGTAGTGGTGATGGTGTAGTAGTGACGATGGTGGTAGTAGTGGTGATGGTGGTAGTAGTGACGATGGTGGCAGTAGTGGTGATGGTGTAGTGGTGATGGTGGCAGTAGTGATGATGGTGGCAGTAGTGGTGATGGTGGTAGTAGTGACGATGGTGGTAGTAGTGGTGATGGTGGTAGTAGTGACGGTGGTGGCAGTAGTGGTGATGGTGGTAGTAGTGTGATGGTGGCAGTAGTGGCGATGGTGGTATAGTATGTGGACGTATGGTGGTAGTAGTGGTGATGGTGGTAGTAGTGACGGTGGTGGCAGTAGTGGTGATGGTGGTAGTAGTGGTGATGGTGGTAGTAGTGACGGTGGTGGCAGTAGTGGTGATGGTGGTAGTAGTGGTGATGGTGGTGACTGTATAAGGACATTAAGGATACTGTCAGGAGTGGAGTGCCAGCAGATAAAACTGGTAGAGGTAATGAGGGAGGCAGACCCGGGGGAAGACTTAAGAAACTCCAGGTAACAGACCATAAGAGGAAAAGCAAATACCCTGCACAGCTTCAGGAGTAGGTATGATAGAATTTCTGAGGAGGGAGCCAAGAGCTAGGAATCGACCTCTCTCACACTCTACACACACACACATACACACACACACACACACACACACACACACACACACACACACACACACACACATATACACACACACACACACACCACACACACACACATACATACATACACACACACACAAACGCACACACACACACACACACACACACAACACACACACACACACACACACACACACACACACACACACACACACACACACACACATACGGGCGCCTGGCAAACCTGAGAATAGCGTTCCGATTACCTTAATAAGGAATCGTTCAAGACACTGTACACTGTGTATGTTGGGCCCATACTGGAGTATGCAGCACCAGTCTGGAACCCACACCTGGTCAAGCACGTCAAGAAGTTAGAGAAAGTACAAAGGTTTGCAACAAGGCTAGTCCCAGAGCTCAAGGGAATGTCGTACGAGGAAAGGTTAAGGGAAGTCGGACTGACGACACTGGAGGACAGAAGGGTCAGGGGAGACATGATAACGACATACAAGATACTGCGGGGAATAGACAAGGTGGACAGAGATAGGATGTTCCAGAGAGGGGACACAGGGACAAGGGGTCACAACTGGAAGCTGAATACTCAGATGAGTCACAGGGACGTTAGGAAGTATTTCTTCAGTCATAGAGTTGTCAGCAAGTGGAATAGCCTAGCAAGTGTAGTGGAGGCAGGAACCATACATAGTTTTAAGAAGAGGTATGACAAAGCTCAGGAAGCAGAGAGAGAGAGGACCCAGTAGCGATCAGTGAAGAGGCGGGGCCAGGAGCTGAGTCTCGACCCCTGCAACCACAATTAGGTGAGTACAATTAGGTGAGTACACACACATACACACACACACACACACACACACACACACACACACACACACACAGACACACAGACACCACACACACACACACACACACACACACACACACACACACACACACGTGCGGCGGAAGAGAGGACAAACATGGTGGCCACTTGCCGTTTCCTATCAAATATTGGCTCTCTCAAGTAGTTGAGAAGGGGGAGGGGAGGGGTTGAGGGGGGAGGGGACTGAGAGAGAGGGGGGGCGGATGCGAGGGAAGAGAAGAGAGAGGATCATGGAAGGGGATGCAGGGCTCTAATGGTGCAATGATGTAAGAGAGAGAGAGAGAGAGAGAGAGAGAGAGAGAGAGAGAGAGAGAGAGAGAGAGAGAGAGAGAAGAGAGAGAGAGAGAGAGAGAGAGAGAAAGAAACTGAAGCAAGCTTTCGAGCGTGTGTGAAGGTTCAAGGGAGGCTTGAGAAATTTTCTGAAACAGTCCTGGAACATGATCTTCTTAAAACCCTTACTGAACCCTTCCCACACAGACAATCTAAGGATCAGAACACTTTAAAACCAGAAGTGAAACCCTTTAAAATCTAGTTGAATCCTACACACATAAACAGTCTAAGGATTAGAACAATTTAAAACCAGGATTGGTACCTTTTAAAACCTCAACGAACCGTACTCACACAATCTAAGGATTAGAACCCTTTAAAACCTGGATTAGAAAATTTTAAAACCAGAATTAGAACCCTTTCTGACAAGAATTAGAACCCTCCAAACCAGGATTATGACCTTTAAAAAACAGGATTAGAGCCCTTTAAATCCAGCATTAGAACTTTTTAAATCTAGGATTAGAACCCTTTAAATCCAGGATTAGAATCTTTTAAATCCAGGATTAGAGCCCTTTAAATCTAGGATTAGAACCCTTTAAATCCAAGATTAGAGCCCTTTAAATCCAGGATTAGAACCTTTTTAAAACCTCCCTAGACCTTCCACACAAAAACTTGTCACTAATACAGAATTTCAAAATGATGAACCTGATTTCAAAACAATATTGCTTTGAAATTGGGATCAATATTTTGAAACACCCTGCATCCCTCCCACTTGTCCCATAATACACGCCACTCTTAATACATCTACTGTATTTTTTCATACAACAGTATCAAAATTCGTGTATTTATACAAATGGACAAAAATCCTATAATCAAAATTGTGGACCCGGTGCGTGTGTTGGCTTGAGTACAAACGTTACACTGAGTACACTGAGTACACTGAGTACACTGAGTGCATTAATTATAATGAGTACACTAAGAATAGGGAGTGTTTTGAGTACAATGAGTAGAGTGAACATCGATGAAGGATGAGGATAAAGAACACAATACTTAATCAGTCAGAACACCTGTAGAACACAATACTTAATCAGTCAGAACACCTGTAGAACACAATACTTAATCAGTCAGAACACCTGTTGAACACAATACTTAATCAGTAAGAACACCTGTTGAACACAATACTTAATCAGTAAGAACACCCGTAGAACACAATACTTAATCAGTCAGAACACCTGTTGAACACAATACTTAATCAGTCAGAACACCTGTAGAACACAATACTTGACTAACTGGAAAAACGTATTGAGCACAAGTTCTTCTTAAGCTTCAAATCGCACTAAATAGCTCTCACTGGGCTCTGTGGTCTTTAGCGCGACCCGTACGGGTTTACCGCATCTCTGGGAGCACAGCACAAACCACAGTTTAAAGATTTACTTGGTGACTGTCAACTGAAGGGGCAGAGAGATAGCAATAATGTCCATTAACGCCATTTTAACATGTTAATAATCCCTGGGATGGGGGTTTTAAGGGGTAAGGGGGAGATACACACACACACACCACAATGAGTTAGGGGAAGGGGAGAGGAATTAAGTGAGACTATCAAAATTTAGAGATTACGAGAATGGGTTATTAAGTCGCTCTCTCTCTCTCTCTCTCTCTCTCTCTCTCTCTCTCTCTCTTCTCTCTCTCTCTCTCTGTTTTTCTGCATACCCCTCTCCCCTCTCTCTCAGCTTTTTCCCCTCTCCCTCGCTTTCTTTCTCCCTTTTCTTTATCTCCCCTCCCTTGCCTTCTCTCCCCCCTCTCCTCCTCTCCCTTGTCTTATTTTTCCTTATTCTCTTTCTCCCTCGCCTCCCCTCCCTCCCTTCCTTCCTCCCTCTCTCTTTCTCTCTCCCTCCCCCTCGCTCTCATCATGAAAGTCAAGTACCTCAATAATGCGAGGAAATGTGTAAGTTGTGGGTTATTGATGGTGAAAACACACACACACACACACACACACACACACACACACACACAAGTACACAGTACGTAAGGTTATGGAGAAGATTATCAGGAGAAGAATGGTGGAGCGCCTAGGAAGGGACAGTCAGTACGACTTTAGAGATGGTAAATTCTGCCTCACAAACCTACTGGAGTTCTAGAGCAAGGTGACAGACGTGAGGCAGGAGAGAGACGGGTAAATATATTTTTTCTGGACTGTAGGAAGGCTTTTGACACTGTATTGCAGAAGAGACAGGGACAAGAACTAGAGGAGCAGGCAGAAATAAGAGGAAAAGCTCTGCAATGGATCAAGACATTTCTGACAGAAAGGAAACAACGAGTGATGGTCCGTAAAGAGGTGTCGGAATGGGGGCATGTAATGAGTGGGGTTCCACAAGGATCAGTATTAGGGCCGGTACTATTTCTTGTGTATGTGAACAGCATGACGGAAGGGACGGAGTCAGAGGTATCCCAGATCGCAGATCACGAGAAACTAATGAGCACAATACAAACAGATGAGGACCAGGAACGTTACAAATGGTTCTAGACAGGCTGCAGGTTTGGGCTGACAAGTGGCTGCTGGAGTTTAAACCACCAAAGTGCATAGTCATGAAGTTTGGGGAAGGGCAAGGAAGACCACAGACGGATTTCAGACTCGGGGTGGGGGGGGAGCAAGGGTTGCAAACTTCAATGCAATAAAATATTCCCTTGGGTGAGCATTGTACCGAACATATCACCTCAGGCGCATGTCAACGAAATAACTGTTACATCAAATGCGCGTCTAGCAGAATGAAGACTAACTAGATTTTAGGCATCTAAATAAGGAGTCATTCACGACACTGTACACTATGTACGTTAGGCCTATATACGCGGCACTAGTATGCAACTCACACCTGGTAAAGCATGCCAAGAAATTAGAGAAGGTGCAAAAGTTTGCAGCAAGACTAGTCCCGGAGCTAAGAGATATGTCCTACGAGAAGAGGTTAAGGGAACTCAACCGAAGGACACTAGAGGAAAGAATGACTAAAGGTGATATGTTAACAACGTACAAAATACTGAGAGGAACTGATCGGGTGGAAAGGGACAATTTGCTTGAGGGACGGTAAACAGAACAGTGAGGGCACAGTTGAAAGCCGTAAACACAGACGAGTCACAGGGATGTTAGGAAATATTTCTTCAGCCTCATAGTAATCATTAAGTGGAACGACCTGGAAAATGAAGTGTTAGAGGCAGGTTTAATACATGTCTCAAAGAAAAGGTACGATAAGGGAACGAGAGAGGGAACCTATAGTAGTGACCAGGGAAGAAGCAGGACCAGGAGCTGGGACTCGACCCCTGCAAACACATACAGATGACTACACAGAAAAAAACATGATTCCTGCCATGCCTTCCTAAGCACTAAGGAACAATTTGCTAGACACGAGACAGCTACAAGATAGCTGGAACAATCACCAGATAGCTGGAACAACTACCAGGTAGCTGGAACAACACCAGGTAGCTGGAACCACCACCAGATAGCTGGAACAACTATCAGATAGCTGGAACAACCACCAGATAGCTGGAACAACCACCAGATAGCCGAAACAACTACCAGATAGCTGAAACAACCACCAGATAACTGGAACAACTACCTGATAGCTGGAACAACTACCTGATAGCTGGAACAACCACCAGATAGCTGGAACAACTACCTGATAGCTGGAACAAATACCAGGTACCTGGAACAAATACCAGGTACCTGGAACAACTACTTGATAGCTGGAACAACTATTAGATAGCCGAAACAACTACCTGATACCTAAAAATACTACCATATACCTGGAAAAACTACAAGATAACTGGAACAACTACCTGATAGCTGAGGGACTGACTACCTCCAAGCTATATTACTTTATAATGATGGACTGACCACATCTTGACCTCTCCACTGCTTCTCTTGTCTCCATATTTAGTCAATTCTGCCTTCGACTGGAGAAGCCTTCTGTGTGGGCGAAACGTTTTGGAAATATGGATAACTGTTCGAGATAGAGATAACTAACTGTTGCAAATAGATAACTATTTTAAATATATAACTGACTGTTGGAAATAGAGAACTAACTGTGGGAAATAGATTATTAACTGTTCGAAATAGATAACTAACAGTTGGAAATAATTAACTAATTGTTGGAAACAGATAACTATCAATTGCAAATAGATATAACTATCTGATCTTAAGACAGTAGAGCGGTGATTTAGCAAGTTGGGTTAATAAGAGATAAACGGCATTAAAGAGAACCAGAGGGACAGAAAAGAGTGACAGTACAAGAGGAAGTGTCAGGTAGACCTAAGATAGTAAGTGGTATCCCTCAAGGAGCAGAACTAGGACTGGTTCAGGTAGTAAGTGGTATCCCTCAAGGAGCAGAACTAGGACTGGTTCAGGTAGTAAGTGGTATCCCTCAAGGAGCAGAACTAGGACTGGTTCAGGTAGTAAGTGGTATCCCTCAAGGAACAGTACTAGGACTGGTTCAAGATGTAAGTGGTATCCCTCAAAGAACAGTGCTAGGACTGGTTCAGGTAGTAAGTGGTATCCCTCAAGGAGCAGTACTAGGACTGGTTCAGATAGTAAGTGGTATCCCTCAAGGAACAGTAGTAGAACTGGTTCAGATAGTAAGTGGTATCCTCAAGGAACAGTAGTAGGACTGGTTCAGGTAGTAAGTGGTATCCCTCAAGGAGCAGTACTAGGACTGGTTCAGGTAGTAAGTGGCATCCCTCAAGGAGCAGTACTAGGACTGGTTCAAGTAGTAAGTGGTATCCCTCAAGGAGCAGTACTAGGACTGGTTCAGGTAGTAAGTGGTATCCCTCAAGGAACAGTACTAGGACTGGCTCAGGTAGTAAGTGGTATCCCTCAAGGAGCAGTACTAGGACTGGTTCAGGTAGTAAGTGGTATTCCTCAAGGAGCAGTACTAGGAGTGGTTCAGGTAGTAAGTGGTATCCCTCAAGGAGCAGTACTAGGACTGGTTCAGGTAGTAAGTGGTATCCCTCAAGGAACAGTACTAGGACTGGCTCAGGTAGTAAGTGGTATCCCTCAAGGAGCAGTACTAGGACTGGTTCAGGTAGTAAGTGGTATTCCTCAAGGAGCAGTACTAGGAGTGGTTCAGGTAGTAAGTGGTATCCCTCAAGGAGCAGTACTAGGACTGGTTCAGGTAGTAAGTGGTATCCCTCAAGGAGCAGTACTAGGACTTGTTCAGGTAGTAAGTGGTATCTCTCAAGGAACAGTACTAGGACTGGTTCAGGTAGTAAGTGGTATCCCTCAAGGAGCAGTGCTAGACTGGTTCAAAGGGAGTAAGTGGCATCCCTTAAGGAGCAGTATTAGGACTGGTTCAGGTAGTAAGTGGTATCCCTAAAGGAGCAGTACTAGGACTGGTTCAGGTAGCAAGTGGTATCCCTCAAGGAGCAGTACTAGGACTGATTCAGGTAGTAAGTGGTATCCCTCAAGGAGCAGTACTAGGACTGGTTCAGGTAATAAGTGGTATCCCTCAAGGAGCAGTACTAGGAGTGGTTCAGGTAGTAAGTGGTATCCCTCAAGGAGCAGTACTACGACTGGTTCAGGTAGTAAGTGGTATCCCTCAAGAAGCAGTACTAGGACTGGTTCAGGTAGTAAGTGGTATCCCTCAAGGAGCAGTACTAGGACTGGTTCAGGTAGTAAGTGGTATCCCTCAAGGAACAGTACTAGGACTGGTTCAGGTAGTAAGTGGTATCCCTTAAGGAGCAGTACTAGGACTGGTTCAGGTAGTAAGTGGCATTCCTCAAGGAGCAGTATTAGGACTGGTTCAGGTAGTAAGTGGTATCCCTCAAGGAGCAGTACTAGGACTGGTTCAGGCAGTAAGTGGCATCCCTCAAGGAGCAGTATTAGGACTGGTTCAGGTAGTAAGTGGTATCCCTCAAGGAGCAGTACTAGGTCTGGTTCAGGTAGTAAGTGGTATCCCTCAAGGAGCAGTACTAGGACTGCTTCAAGTAGTAAGTGGTATCCCTCAAGGAACAATACTAGGACTGGTTCAGGTAGTAAGTGGCATCCCTCAAGGAGCAGTACTAGGACTGGTTCAGGTAGTAAGTGGTATCCCTCAAGGAGCAGTACTAGGACTGGTTCAGGTAGTAAGTGGTATCCCTCAAGGAGTACAAGGACTGGTTCAGGTAGTAAGTGGTATTTCTCAAGGAACAGTACTAGGACTGGTTCAGGTAGTAAGTGGTATCCCTCAAGGAACAGTACTAGGACTTGTTCAGGTAGCAAGTGGTATCCTTCAAGGAGCAGTACTAGGACTGGTTCAGGTAGTAAGTGGTATCCTTCAAGGAGCAGTACTAGGACTGGTTCAGGTAGTAAGTGGCATTCCTCAAGGAGCAGTATTAGGACTGGTTCAGGTAGTAAGTGGTATCCCTCAAGAAGCAGTACTAGGACTGGTTCAGGCAGTAAGTGGTATCCCTCTATGAGCAAAATTAGGACTGGTTCAGGTAGTAAGTGGTATCCCTCAAGGAGCAGTACTAGGACTGGTTCAGGTAGTAAGTGGTATCCCTAAAGGAGCAGTACTAGGCCTGGTTCAGGTAGTAAGTGGTATCCCTCAAGGAGCAGTACTAGGACTGCTTCAAGTAGTAAGTGGTATCCCTCAAGGAACAGTATTAGGACTGTTTCAGGTAGTAAGTGGTATCCCTCAAGGAGCAGTATAAGACGGTTCAGGTAGTAAGTGGTATCTCTCAAGGAAACAGTACTAGGACTGGTCAGGTAGTAAGTGGTATCCCTCAAGGAACAGTATTAGGAACTGGTTCAGGTAGCAAGTGGTAATCCCTCAAGGAACAGTACTAGGAACTGGTTCAGTAGTAAGTGGTATCCCTCAAGGAACAATACTAGGACTGTTCAGGTAGTAAGTGGGATCCTCAAGGAATAGTACTAGGACTAGTTCAGGTAGTAAGTGGTATCCCTCAAGGAACAGTATTAGGACTGGTTCACGTAGTAAGTGGTATCCCTCAAGGAACAGGACTAGAACTGGTTCAGGTAGCAAGTGGTATCCTTCAAGGAGCAGTACTAGGACTGGTTCAGGTAGTAAGTGGTATCCTTCAACGAGCAGTACTAGGACTCGTTCAGGTAGTAAGTGGCATCCCTCAAGGAGCAGTATTAGGAGTGGTTCATGTAGTAAATGGTATCCCTCAAGGAGCAGTATTAGGACTGGTTCAGGTAGTAAGTGGTATCCCTCAAGGAAAAGCACTAGGAATGGTTCAGGTAGTAAGTGGTATCCCTAAAGGAGCAGTATTAGGACTTGGTTCAGGTAGTAAGGGGGTATCCTCGAGGAACAGTACTAGGACTGGTTTCAGGTAGTAAGTGGTATCCTCAAGGAGCAGTATTAAGACTGGTTCAGGTAGTGATTGGTATCCCTCAAGGAACAATACTAGAACTGGTTCAGGTAGTAAGTGGTATCCCTCAAAGAGCAGTACTAGGATTAGTTGATGTAGTAAGTGGTATCCCTCAAGGAACAGTACTAGGGCTGGATCAGGTAGTAAGTGGTATCCCTCATGGAACAGTACTAGGACTGGTTCAGGTAGTAAGTGGTATCCCTCAAGGAGAAGTACTAGGACTGTTTCAGGTAGTAAGTGGTGTCCCTAAAGGAACAGTACTAGGGCTGGTTCTGGTAGTAAGTGGTATCCCTCAAGGAGCAGTACTAGGACTGGTTCAGGTAGTAAGTGGTATCCCTCAAATAGCAGTACTAGGACTGGTTCAGGTAGTAAGTGGTATCCCTCAAGGAACAGTACTAGGACTGGTTCAGGTAGTAAGTGGTATCCCTCAAGGAGCAGTACTAAGACTGGTTCAGGTAGTAAGTGGCATTCCTCAAGGAGCAGTATTAGGACTGGTTCAGGTAGTAAGTGGTATCCCTCAAGGAGCAGTACTAGGACTGGTTCAGGCAGTAAGTGGCATCCCTCAAGGAGCAGTATTAGGACTGGTTCAGGTAGTAAGTTGTATCCCTCATGGAGCAGTACTAGGTCTGGTTCAGGTAGTAAGTGGCATCCCTCAAGGAGCAGTACTAGGACTACTTCAAGTAGTAAGTGGTATCCCTCAAGGAACAATACTAGGACTGGTTCAGGTAGTAAGTGGTATCCCTAAAGGAGCAGTACTAGGACTCGTTCAGGTAGTAAGTGGTATCCCGCAAGGAGCAGTACTAGGACTGGTTCAGGTAGTAAGTGGTATCCCTCAAGGAGTACAAGGACTGGTTTAGGTAGTAAGTGGTATCTCTCAAGGAACAGTACTAGGACTGGTTCAGGTAGTAAGTGGTATCCCTCAAGGAACAGTACTAGGACTGGTTCAGGTAGCAAGTGGTATCCTTCAAGGAAACAGTACTAGACTGGTTCAGGTAGTAAGTGGTATCCTTCAACGAGCAGTACTAGGACTGGTTCAGGTAGTAAGTGGCGTCCCTCAAGGAGCAGTATTAAGACTGGTTCAGGTAGTAAGTGGTATCCCTCAAGGAGCAGTATTAGGACTGGTTCAGGTAGTAAGTGGTATCCCTCAAGGAAAAGCACTAGGACTGGTTCAGGTAGTAAGTGGTATCCCTCAAGGAGCAGTATTAGGATTGGTTCAGGTAGTAAATGGTATCCCTCGAGGAACAATACTAGGACTGGTTCTGGTAGTAAGTGGTATCCCTCAAGGAGCAGTATTAAGACTGGTTCAGGTAGTGATTGGTATCCCTCAAGGAGCAGTACTAGGTCTGGTTCAGGTAGTAAGTGGTATCCCTCAAGGAGCAGTATTTGGACTGGTTTAAGTAGTAAGTGGTATCCCTCACGGAACAATACTAGAACTGGTTCAGGTAGTAAGTGGTATCCCTCAAGGAACAGTACTAGGGCTGGTTCAGGTAGTAAGTGGTATCCCTCAAGGAACAGTACTAGGACTGGTTCAGGTAGTAAGTGGTATCCCTCAAGCAGTACTAGGACTGGTTCAGGTAGTAAGTGGTATCCCTAAAGGAACAGTACTAGGGCTGGTTCAGGTAGTAAGTGGTATCCCTCAAGGAACAGTACTAGGACTGGCTCAGGTAGTAAGTGGTATCCCTCAAGGAGCAGTACTAGGACTGGTTCAGGTAGTAAGTGGTATTCCTCAAGGAGCAGTACTAGGAGTGGTTCAGGTAGTAAGTGGTATCCCTCAAGGAGCAGTACTAGGACTGGTTCAGGTAGTAAGTGGTATCCCTCAAGGAGCAGTACTAGGACTTGTTCAGGTAGTAAGTGGTATCTCTCAAGGAACAGTACTAGGACTGGTTCAGGTAGTAAGTGGTATCCCTCAAGGAGCAGTGCTAGGACTGGTTCAGGTAGTAAGTGGCATCCCTTAAGGAGCAGTATTAGGACTGGTTCAGGTAGTAAGTGGTATCCCTCAAGGAGCAGTACTAGGACTGGTTCAGGTAGCAAGTGGTATCCCTCAAGGAGCAGTACTAGGACTGATTCAGGTAGTAAGTGGTATCTTTCAAGGAGCAGTACTAGGACTGGTTCAGGTAATAAGTGGTATCCCTCAAGGAGCAGTACTAGGAGTGGTTCAGGTAGTAAGTGGTATCCCTCAAGGAGCAGTACTACGACTGGTTCAGGTAGTAAGTGGTATCCCTCAAGGAGCAGTACTAGGACTGGTTCAGGTAGTAAGTGGTATCCCTCAAGGAGCAGTACTAGGACTGGTTCAGGTATAAGTGGTATCCCTCAAGGAACAGTACTAGGACTGGTTCAGGTAGTTAAGTGGTATCCCTAAGGACAGTACTAGGACTGGTTCAGGTAGTAAGTGGCATTCCTCAAGGAGCAGTATTAGGACTGGTTCAGGTAGTAAGTGGTATCCCTCAAGGAGCAGTACTAGGACTGGTTCAGGCAGTAAGTGGCATCCCTCAAGGAGCAGTATTAGGACTGGTTCAGGTAGTAAGTGGTATCCCTCAAGGAGCAGTACTAGGTCTGGTTCAGGTAGTAAGTGGTATCCCTCAAGGAGCAGTACTAGGACTGCTTCAAGTAGTAAGTGGTATCCCTCAAGGAACAATACTAGGACTGGTTCAGGTAGTAAGTGGCATCCCTCAAGGAGCAGTACTAGGACTGGTTCAGGTAGTAAGTGGTATCCCTCAAGGAGCAGTACTAGGATTGGTTCAGGTAGTAAGTGGTATCCCTCAAGGAGTACAAGGACTGGTTCAGGTAGTAAGTGGTATTTCTCAAGGAACAGTACTAGGACTGGTTCAGGTAGTAAGTGGTATCCCTCAAGGAACAGTACTAGGACTTGTTCAGGTAGCAAGTGGTATCCTTCAAGGAGCAGTACTAGGACTGGTTCAGGTAGTAAGTGGTATCCTTCAAGGAGCAGTACTAGGACTGGTTCAGGTAGTAAGTGGCATTCCTCAAGGAGCAGTATTAGGACTGGTTCAGGTAGTAAAGTGGTATCCTCAAGAAGCAGTACTAGGACTGGTTCAGGCAGTAAGTGGTATCCCTCTATGAGCAAAATTAGGACTGGTTCAGGTAGTAAGTGGTATCCCTCAAGGAGCAGTACTAGGACTGGTTCAGGTAGTAAGTGGTATCCCTAAAGGAGCAGTACTAGGCCTGGTTCAGGTAGTAAGTGGTATCCCTCAAGGAGCAGTACTAGGACTGCTTCAAGTAGTAAGTGGTATCCCTCAAGGAACAGTATTAGGACTGTTTCAGGTAGTAAGTGGTATCCCTCAAGGAGCAGTATTAAGACTGGTTCAGGTAGTAAGTGGTATCTCTCAAGGAGCAGTACTAGGACTGGGTCAGGTAGTAAGTGGTATCCCTCAAGGAACAGTATTAGGACTGGTTCAGGTAGCAAGTGGTATCCCTCAAGGAACAGTACTAGGACTGGTTCAAGTAGTAAGTGGTATCCCTCAAGGAACAATACTAGGACTGGTTCAGGTAGTAAGTGGTATCCCTCAAGGAATAGTACTAGGACTAGTTCAGGTAGTAAGTGGTATCCCTCAAGGAACAGTATTAGGACTGGTTCACGTAGTAAGTGGTATCCCTCAAGGAACAGGACTAGAACTGGTTCAGGTAGCAAGTGGTATCCTTCAAGGAGCAGTACTAGGACTGGTTCAGGTAGTAAGTGGTATCCTTCAACGAGCAGTACTAGGACTCGTTCAGGTAGTAAGTGGCATCCCTCAAGGAGCAGTATTAGGAGTGGTTCATGTAGTAAATGGTATCCCTCAAGGAGCAGTATTAGGACTGGTTCAGGTAGTAAGTGGTATCCCTCAAGGAAAAGCACTAGGAATGGTTCAGGTAGTAAGTGGTATCCCTAAAGGAGCAGTATTAGGATTGGTTCAGGTAGTAAGTGGTATCCCTCGAGGAACAGTACTAGGACTGGTTCAGGTAGTAAGTGGTATCCCTCAAGGAGCAGTATTAAGACTGGTTCAGGTAGTGATTGGTATCCCTCAAGGAACAATACTAGAACTGGTTCAGGTAGTAAGTGGTATCCCTCAAAGAGCAGTACTAGGATTAGTTGATGTAGTAAGTGGTATCCCTCAAGGAACAGTACTAGGGCTGGATCAGGTAGTAAGTGGTATCCCTCATGGAACAGTACTAGGAGTGGTTCAGGTAGTAAGTGGTATCCCTCAAGGAGAAGTACTAGGACTGTTTCAGGTAGTAAGTGGTGTCCCTAAAGGAACAGTACTAGGGCTGGTTCTGGTAGTAAGTGGTATCCCTCAAGGAGCATTACTAGGACTGGTTCAGGTAGTAAGTGGTATCCCTCAAATAGCAGTACTAGGACTGGTTCAGGTAGTAAGTGGTATCCCTCAAGGAACAGTACTAGGACTGGTTCAGGTAGTAAGTGGTATCCCTCAAGGAGCAGTACTAAGACTGGTTCAGGTAGTAAGTGGCATTCCTCAAGGAGCAGTATTAGGACTGGTTCAGGTAGTAAGTGGTATCCCTCAAGGAGCAGTACTAGGACTGGTTCAGGCAGTAAGTGGCATCCCTCAAGGAGCAGTATTAGGACTGGTTCAGGTAGTAAGTTGTATCCCTCATGGAGCAGTACTAGGTCTGGTTCAGGTAGTAAGTGGCATCCCTCAAGGAGCAGTACTAGGACTACTTCAAGTAGTAAGTGGTATCCCTCAAGGAACAATACTAGGACTGGTTCAGGTAGTAAGTGGTATCCCTAAAGGAGCAGTACTAGGACTCGTTCAGGTAGTAAGTGGTATCCCGCAAGGAGCAGTACTAGGACTGGTTCAGGTAGTAAGTGGTATCCCTCAAGGAGTACAAGGACTGGTTTAGGTAGTAAGTGGTATCTCTCAAGGAACAGTACTAGGACTGGTTCAGGTAGTAAGTGGTATCCCTCAAGGAACAGTACTAGGACTGGTTCAGGTAGCAAGTGGTATCCTTCAAGGAGCAGTACTAGGACTGGTTCAGGTAGTAAGTGGTATCCTTCAACGAGCAGTACTAGGACTGGTTCAGGTAGTAAGTGGCGTCCCTCAAGGAGCAGTATTAAGACTGGTTCAGGTAGTAAGTGGTATCCCTCAAGGAGCAGTATTAGGACTGGTTCAGGTAGTAAGTGGTATCCCTCAAGGAAAAGCACTAGGACTGGTTCAGGTAGTAAGTGGTATCCCTCAAGGAGCAGTATTAGGATTGGTTCAGGTAGTAAATGGTATCCCTCGAGGAACAATACTAGGACTGGTTCTGGTAGTAAGTGGTATCCCTCAAGGAGCAGTATTAAGACTGGTTCAGGTAGTGATTGGTATCCCTCAAGGAGCAGTACTAGGTCTGGTTCAGGTAGTAAGTGGTATCCCTCAAGGAGCAGTATTTGGACTGGTTTAAGTAGTAAGTGGTATCCCTCACGGAACAATACTAGAACTGGTTCAGGTAGTAAGTGGTATCCCTCAAGGAACAGTACTAGGGCTGGTTCAGGTAGTAAGTGGTATCCCTCATGGAACAGTACTAGGACTGGTTCAGGTAGTAAGTGGTATCC
>NC_069456.1:4383220-4408220 GCF_026875155.1 Cherax quadricarinatus
AGGCCAAACTATAAAAGGGGGGACTACACAGGTATGAGAAACTTCCTGCAGGAGGTTCAGTGGGACAGAGAAATGGTAGGAAAATCAGTAAACGAGATGATGGAATATGTGGCAACAAAGTGCAAGGAGGCAGGGGAAAAAGTTTTGTTCCCAAGGGAAACAGAAATAATAGGAAGACCAAAACGAGTCCTTGGTTTACCCGAAGGTGTAGGGAGGCAAAAACTAAGTGCAACAGAGAATGGAAAAGGTACAGGAGGCATAGGACCCAGGAAAACAAGGAGATTAGTAGAAGAGCCAGAAACGAGTATGCGCAGATAAGGAGGGAGGCCCAGCGACAGTATGAAAACGACATAGTATCGAAAGTCAAATCTGACCCGAAACTGCTGTATAGCCACATTAGGAGGAAGACAACAGTCAAGGACCAGGTGATAAGGCTGAGGAAAGAAGGTGGAGAACTCACAAGAAACGATCAAGAGGTATGTGAGGAGCTCAACACGAGATTTAAGGAAGTATTTACAGTAGAGACAGGAAGGACTCTGGGGGGACAGACCAGATGGGGACACCAACAAGGAATACACCAACAAGTGTTGGACGACATACATACAGATGAGGAGGAGGTGAAGAAACTGCTAAGGGACATCGATACCTCAAAGGCAATGGACCGGACAACATCTCTCCGTGGGTCCTTAGAGAGGGAGCAGATATGTTGTGCGTACCACTTGCCACAATCTTCAACACATCCCTGGAAACTGGGCAACTACCTGAGGTATGGAAGACGGCAATGTAGTTCCCATTTTCAAAAAAGGAGACAGAAAAGAGGCACTAAACTATAGACCTGTGTCATTGACGTGTATAGTATGCAAAATTATGGAGAAGATTATCAGGAGGAGAGTGGTGGAGCACCTGGAACGGAACAGGAGTATAAATGCCAACCAGCACGGATTCACGGAAGGCAAATCCTGTGTCACAAACCTTCTGGAGTTTTATGATAAAATAACAGAAGTAAGACAAGAGAGAGAGGGGTGGGTTGATTGCATCTTCTTGGACTGCAAGAAGGCCTTTGACACAGTTCCTCCCCAAGAGATTAGTGCAGAAGCTAGAGCATCAGGCGCATAAAAACAGGAAGGGCACTGCAATGGATCAGAGAATACCTGACAGGGAGGCAACAAAAGAGTCATGGTACGTAATGATGTATCACAGTGGGCACCTGTGACGAGCGGGGTCCCACAGGGTCGGTCCTAGGACCAGTGCTATTTTTGGTATATGTGAACGACATGACGGAAGGGTTAGACTCAGAAGTGTCCCTGTTTGCAGATGATGTGAAGTTAATGAGGAGAATTAAATCTGATGAGGACCAGGCAGGACTTCAAAGAGACCTGGACAGACTGGACACCTGGTCCAGCAAATGGCTTCTCGAATTTAATCCTGCCAAATGCAAAGTCATGAAGATAGGGGAAGGGCACAGAAGACCACAGACAGAGTATAGGCTAGGTGGCCAAAGACTGCAAACCTCACTCAAGGAAAAGATCTTGGTGTGAGTATAACACCGAGCATGTCTCCGGAAGCACACATCCAATCAGATAACTGCTGCAGCATATGGGCGCCTGGCAAACCTGAGAACAGCATTCCGTACCTTAGTAAGGAATCATTCAAGACACTGTACACCGTGTATGTCAGGCCCATACTGGAGTATGCAGCACCTGTTTGGAACCCGCACTTGATAAAGCACGTCAAGAAACTAGAGAAAGTACAAAGGTTTGCAACAAAGTTAGTTCCAGAGCTAAGGGAATGTCCTATGAAGAAAGATTAAGGGAAATCGGCCTGACGACACTGGAGGACAGGAGGGTCAGGGGAGACATGATAACGACATATAAAATACTGCGTGGAATAGACAAGGTGGACAAGGACAGGATGTTCCAGGGAGGGGACACAGAAACAAGAGGCCACAATTGGAAGTTGAAGACACAAATGAGTCAGAGAGATAGTAGGAAGTATTTCTTCAGTCATAGAGTTGTAAGGCAGTGGAATAGCCTAGAAAATGACGTAGTGGAGGCAGGAACCATACACAGTTTTAAGACGAGGTTTGATAAAGCTCATGGAGCGGGAGAGAGAGGGCCTAGTAGCAACCGGTGAAGAGGCGGGGCCAGGAGCTAGGACTCGACCCCTGCAAAACCACAAATAGGTGAGTACAAATAGGTGAGTACACATACACACACATAAAACGCACACACACACACACATACACATACACACATACACATACACACACACACATGCACACACACACACAAATACACATACACACACACAACACAAACACCACACACACACACACACATACACACACATACACACATACACACACATACACACCACACACACAACACACACACACACACACACAAAAACCCCACAAACACACACAAACACACACACACCAAAAAAAAAAAAGAGTCTGTTTGGTAAAATTTTTCAGGGGGATAAAAAAATGATTTTAGGAGTGATTCCCGCCCCCAAAAACTTAGATGGGGACCAAGGGAAATATAGGGGAGGAATTTGTTAAGGCACAAGGCACATAATGTAGTAATTCTGGAGTTTAACTTTAGTCATTTGATTGGAATTTCTTACTGGGAATTTAGAATCTACGACTTTTAGAAGTTTTCAGGTTTTTTTTTTGAAGCGTTTGTGCAGAACCTAAAAGGGGAAATAACCTGCTTGACTTGTTAGGGCAAACAATAAACCCTTTTTAAATTTAACTTAGAAATTTAGGGGAAAACTGGGTGCTAGAAACCCACAAATCAATTAATTTGCTTGAAGGGAAAAGATGATAGTGGGTTTAACTAGTAACCAGTCCCGATTTCGTTAGCAGTTACGATGGGTTGAGAACACTTTCATCTGTTGACGGGGGGTAACAAAGGGAGAGCTTTAAATTTTGACGTTTTTGAACACAATACATGCTGCTAAAAGAACGTTTCCCTTATAAGGAAATTGATCAAATGAAATGACCCAAAAGGATGAAAAAATAGGCTAAAATATCTACTAGGGCTAAGAAAGGAATTTTTTGGGTAAAAAAAAGAGGCGGGGGTCATCTTATAAATCAGTATATTGAATTAAGGGGACTTTAAAAAGGGGGGATAAGAAAAGCTAAAGGGACTATGAAATTTAAAAAGTTGCTAGGGATTCTAAAACTAACCAAAAGTTTTTTCCCGGTCTATAGAACAAAAGTTAGAGATAAGATAGGTCCCTTAAAAATAATATGGGCACCTTACTGACAAAGAGAATGAAAATGTGCTTTATTTTAAAAAATTATTTTTTTTCGTTTTTACACAGGAAGACACAACAAATTCCCAGTAATTTAATTTTTTCAGTGGGCTAGAAGAAAATAAAATTTTGTAACTCCGTCACTAGGAGATGGTTGTGAAGCAGAAGAAGTGAAACAAAAAAAGTCACCCGGGGCCTGATTGAGGTTTTTTTAAGGGGTTTTTAAAGGGTGCAAAGGACTCTGTGAACCATTAACAATATTTTTAATTTTCTTTCAAAAAGGTGTAGTGTTGATAGTGGAAAATGGCTATGTAACTCTATTTTTAAACAGGGGGCAAGTCGTTACCGTCAAATTTCCGCCCAATAAGCTGACCTCTTTTTTAGGCAAATTTAGAGTAATTTGCTGAGATTATAGAAGCAATCCGAAAAAACATAGCTTGATTAAAGAATCAGCATGGATTCACAAAAGGGGCCGTCTTGTCTAACTAAATTTTTTAACTTTCTTAGTAAAGCTTTTGAGGTGTTGACCACAAAAAAGAAATTTTATTTTATTTACTTTTATTTTAGTAAGGTTTTGATAGAGTTCGCACCATGATTTAAAGAAAATGGGCTCATGGATTGGGGGAAAAGTGCTCTCGGGTTGGTCTGGCTCACTGCAGGAAACAGAGAGTGTCCATAAATGGGTTTTTAAAACCCCCAGTGGGGTCTGTAACAAGTGGCGTTCCACGGGGTCGTCTTGGGCCCTTTTGTTTATAATTTTAAAAAAAATGATCTTTAAGAGGGAATTCTAGTGATATGGCAAATTCGCCCATGACACAAAGATAGGGGAGGTTTTTTGATTCAAAGTAGAGTTATGGAACTTCAGGGGTTTAAAAAAAACTCTATTTTGGTCAGAAAAGTGGCAGATGCAGTTCAAAGTAAAAAATGCAAGGTTTGAAACTTGGGGTGCCCCCTAACCCCAGTACTTTTAAGTTAAATGTGTAGACTTAGCCATACAGATTGCGAAAAGACTTGGGGGTTATGGGGTGAAACCCTTTAAACCAAGACAGCAATGCCTAAAAAGTAGTAAAAAGGCAAAATAGATTTCTGGGATTTTATCAAGAAGTGTAACAACAGAATCCCGAGGTCTACTGCAGCTTTTACTCATTAGTAAGGCCTACCCAGATTTGCAGCTCAGTTTGGTTCCGTATTACAAAAAGGACTAAAATTTGTTAGAAAACATCAGGTGGATGATAAATTAATACATTGCTTAGAAAAATTCCCACGGAAAAAAAGATTAAGATTTGTTTCATTCACTTGTTAGCGAAGAAAGGGGGAGTGTCGAAGTGTTAAGTGGAGATTGGTATTAATAAAGGGGATTAATAGGGTTTTTGAGGATGTCTCTCCCGAGGGGAAAACCCCATAATGGATTTAAATTAGGTAAGTTTGATTTAAAGGACATAGGAAAGTATTGGTTTTGGAAAAAAAGGGTAGTTGATGAGTGGAACGTTACCTAGTTGGGTTATTGAGGCTGGGACTTTGGGTGTTTCAAAACTAGGTTGGTAAGTACTGAGTGGGGGGGTTTTTGGTTTGAGGGGATTTCAAATCAGGCTTATTTCTTGGGTGGGATTGAAAAATTGGGGTTGGGCAAATGTTTTGTTATGGGATGAATTGTAAAGGGCCTGCCCCGTATGGGCCCAAGGCCTCCGAGTGTTCTCTTTCTTTGTTCTTTGTAATTAAGTTGCTATAAAGGTGGAGGTAAAATTTAAAACTTGCTTAAAGGGGGGGTAAATTAAAACTTGCTGTAAAGGGGAAGGTAATTAAAGCTTGTTTAAGTGGGAGGTTTTTAAAACTTGCTATAAAGTGGGGGTAATTAAAGCTTGCTATAAATGGGAGGGGTAATTAAAGCTTGCTATAAAGGGGGGGTAATTAAAGCTTGCTATAAAGGGGGGGTAATTAAAGCTTGCTATAAAGTGGGAGGTAATTAAAGCTTGCTATAAAGTGGGAGGTAATTAAAGCTTGCTATAAAGTGGGAGGTAATTAAAGCTTGCTATAAAGGGGGAGGTAATTAAAGCTTGCTAAAAAAATGGGGGGGGAATTTAAAAACTTTTCTAAAAAAAGGGGGAGGGAATTAAAGCTTGCTATAAAGGGGGGGGTAAATTTAAAACTTTCTATAAAGGGGAGGTAATTAAAGCTTTTCTATAAATTGGGGGGTTTAAATTAAAAACTTTCTAAAAGGGGGGGGAGGTAATTAAAGCTTTCTAAAAAAGGGGGAGGTAATTAAAGCTTGGGTATAAAGTTTGGGGGGAAAATTTAAAGGGTTTTTCTATAAAGGGGGGGAAAAATTAAAAACTTGCTGTAAAGGGGAGGTAATTAAACTTGCTATAAAAAGGGGGGGGGGAAAAATTAAAAAATTGCCCATAAAGTGGGGGTAATTAAAGCATTTCAAAAAAGGGGGGGATAATTAAAGCTTGCTTTTAAAAAAAAGGGGAAATTAAATTTAAAAATTTCTAAAAGGGGAAATTAAAAAAAAATTTAAAAAAACTTTGCTTTAAAAAAAGGGGAGGTAATTTAAAACTTGCTTTTAAAGGGGGGGGTAAATTTAAAACTTGCTATAAAAGGGGGGGGTAATTAAAGCTTGCAAAAAAGGGGGAGGGAATTAAAAAAATGCTATAAAAGGGGGGGGGTAAATTTAAAAGCCGTAAAACAGGGGTAGGGAAAATTTAAAGCCCTTTATATAAAGGGGGGAAAAATTAAAAACTTTTAAAAAGGGGGGGTTAAATTTAAAACTCTTTAAAAAAGGGGAAGGGTTTAAATTAAAAAAACGTTTTAAAGGTGAAAGGGAAATTTAAAATTTTACGAAAAATGGGAAGGAGTAATTTTTTGTTTCTTAAAAAGGGAGAGCCTGGTCACGGACCGGGGCCCCGGGGGGGGTTTACCCCGGGAACGCAATCCAGATATACTCCAGGGATTTGTTATAAAGGGAAAGGGGGGGAAATTTGCTTTCCCGTTATATGGGGGAAAAGGGGGTTCCTGGCGTAAATTAAAACATGGAGGGGGAATTAAAATATCTTATATAAAAGGGGAGGGGTAATTAAAAACTTGTTTTTAAAGGGGGAGGGGGAAATTAAAAAAACTTTTTGTAAAAAAGGGGGGGGGAATTAACACTTGTTTGTAAAGAGGGGAGGGGTAATTAACAAATTTTTTTTAAAAGGGGGAGGGTAATTAACCCCTTTTGTAAAGGGGGGGGGAGGGGAAATTTAACCAAATTTTGAAAAAAGGGGAAGGGGGAAAAAAAGTAAACAATATAAGAGAGAGGGGGAATTAACAATAATTGCAAGGGGAGGGGTTTAAATTTAAAACTTTTTAAAGAGGGGAGGGGAAAATTTAAAAATCTAAAAAAAGAGAAGGGTAATAAAAACTTGTTGTAAAGAGGGGGGGGGTAATTTCCCCTTGTTGAAAAGAAGGGGGGGTAAATTTAAAACTTGTTGTAAAAGGGGAGGGGGAATTTAACACTTGCGTAAAGAGGGGAGGGGTAATTAACCCCTTTTTAAAAGAGGGGGGGTAATTAAAACTTGTTTTTAAAAGGGAGGGGAAAAAAACACTTGAGTAAAGAGGGGAGGGGTAATAACATTTTTAAAGAGGGGAGGGGCAATTAAAAACTAGTCAAAGAAGGGGGGGGAAATTAAAAACTTTTTTGAAAAAGGGGGGGGTAATTAAAACTTTTTGTGAAAAAGGGGAGGGTTAAATAACAAATTTTTGTAAAGAGGAAAAGGGGTAATTAAAACTTTTTTGTAAAAAAGGGGGGGTTTAATTTTAAAACTTTTTGTAAAGGGGGGGGGGGTAATTAAACCTGTTTTAAAGAGGGGGGGGGTAATTTTAACCCCTTGTTGTAAAGAGGGGAGGGGGAAAAAAACACTTGTTTTTTAAAAAAGGGGGGGGTAAATTTAAAAATTGTTTTTTAAAAAAGGGGGGGGGGGAAAATTTAAAACTTGGGTTTTAAAAAGGGGGGAGGGTAATTAAAAATTGTTTTAAAGGTTGGTGGGTAATTAACACTTTTTTTAAAAAAAGGGGAGGGGTAATTAAAACTTGTTGTTTAAAAAGGGGGGGGGTAATTAACACTTGTTGTGGGAAAGGGGAGGGGGAAAAAACACTTGTTTTTAAAGAGGAGAGGGGGATTAACACTTGTAGTAAAGAGGGGAGGGGTAAATTTAAAACTTGCTGAAAGAGGGGGGGTAATTAACACTTTCCCGAAAAAAAAAAGGGGGGGGTAATTAACACTTGCCCTTTAAAAGGGGGGTGGGAAAATTTAAAACTTGCTGTAAAGAGGGGGGGGTAATTAACACTTGCTGTAAAGGGGGGGATGGGGAATTAACAATTGCTTTTAAAGAGGGGGGGGTAATTAACAATTGCTGTAAAGAAGGGGGGGGTAAATTTAAAACTTTTCCGTAAAGAGGGGGGGGGTTAATTAACACTTTTCTGAAAAGGGGAGGGGGAATTAACCCCGCTTTTAAAAGAGGGGGGGTAATTAACACTTTTTCTGAAAAGAAAGGGGGGGGAATTAACCCTTTTAAAAGAGGGGGGGGGGTAATTTAAAACTTGCTGTAAAATAGGGGAGGGGAAAATTAAAACTTTCAGTAAAAGGGGGAGGGGTAATTAACACTTTCTGAAAAAGAGGGGGGGGGTAATTTAAAACTTGCTGTAAAAGGGGAAGGGGGAATTTAAAACTTGCCCGTAAGAAGGGGGGGGGTAATAAAATTTACGCCCAATTTTAAACCAAATTTGGAACACTTTCCAAAGGGAAAAAAATAAAAATCACTGATGATATTTAAAGAAGGGAAGAAGAGGGAAGGGGAGGAAGGAGAAGGAAAAAAGGGAAGGGAAAGGGGAAAGGGGGGGGAAAAAAATGATAATAAGAGAAGAGAGAATAGAAGAAAAAGAGAGGGGGAAAGATTTAAAAAGAGTGAAAAGGGGAAAAAAAGAGAGGGAATAAAGAAAAAAAAGAGGGAAAGGAAAAAAAAAAGAGAGGGGAAAAAAGAAAAAAGAGAGGGGTGGGAAAATAAAGAGAGGAAGGGGAAAAAAAAGAAAAGGGAAGGAAAATAAAGAGAGGGAAAGGGAAAAATAAAGAGAGGGAAAGGAAAGATAAAAGAAGGGGGAAAGGGAAAAATAAAGAGAGGGAAGGAAAGATAGAGAGAGGGGGAAAAAAGAAAAAGAGAGGGAAGGGAAAAAAAAAGAGAGGGGTGGGAAAAAAAAGAGAGAGGGGAAAGGGAAAAAAAGAGAAGGGGAAATAAAGCAAATTTGAAAAGCAGGTTTTGGGCCCTAAGGGTATAGAAAAGCCCCGGTTTGGTTTAAAAGAGTTTTTTTGGGTGAGTGGGAAAAAACTCCCAGTCAGTTATTGAGGCTAAAACGTTTTGTAGTTTTAAAAAAAAGGTTAGATAAAAACATAGTGGGTGTGTTTTCCTGACCCAGCTTGTGCTTCCCGGCGGGGACAGTACTCCATCCCTTTAGGGTTTATGAAACCAAAAGGGGGGTCATTGGGGTAATCCGGGGGTTGGGTCATTTGGGGGGCTAACACGGGGGGGGGGACAGGGAAACCCGCTCCGCATTGGGGCAGAAAGGGCCCGCTGCAGGTTCCCTTTTTCTTTTTTCTTATGTTCTTAAGGAAAAACAGAAGAGGGAAGGAAAAATAGAGAGAGGGAAGGAAAGATAAAAGAAAGGGGAAAGGGAAAATAGAGAGAGGGGAAAGGAAAAAATAAAGAAGGGGAAAGGGAAAAATAGAGAGAGGGGAAAGGGAAAAATAAAGAGAGGGGAAAGGGAAAAATAGAAAAGGGAAAGAAAAAATAAAGAAGGGAAGGGAAAATAAAGAGAGGGGTGGAAAAAAGAGAGAGGGAAAAGGAAAAATAAAGAGAGGGGTGGAAAAATAGAGAGAGGGAAGGGAAAATAAAGAGAGGGGTGGGGAAAAAAGAAGGAAAGGGGAAAGGAAAATAAAGAGAGGGATGGGAAAAAAAGAGAGAGGGAAGGAAATAAAGAAGGGATGGAAAAATAGAGAAGGGAAGGGAAAAAAAGAAGGGATGGAAAAAAGAGAGAGGGGAAAGGGAAAAAAAAGAAAGGGGTGGAAAAATAGAGAGGGGGAAAAAAAAAAAGAAGGGATGGAAAAATAGAAAGGGAAGGGAAAAAAAGAAAGGGGAAGGGAAAAATAAAAAGAAGGAAAAGAAAATAAAGAAGGGAAATAAAGCCCAAAATTTGGTAAAAGCGGATAAGCCAGTAACAACAAATTCCGTTTGGGGGGAAAAAAAAAACCACAGGGGGTAACCCTCCCTTACCCCCGGGGAAATTAACCCCTCCCCTTTCCCCTGGGGTAACCCTCCCTTACCCCTGGGGAAATAACCCTCCCTTACCCCCGGGGAAACCCCCCCCCTTACCCCGGATAACCCTCCCTTAAACCCCTTTTGGGAAAAACCCCCCCTTAAACCCCCGGGAAAAACCCCCCTTACCCCCCCGGGGTAACCCCCCCTTACCCCCGGATAACCCTCCCTTAAACCCCCGGGTAACCCTCCCCCTTTCCCCTGGGATAACCCTCCCTTTCCCCCCGGGGTAACCCTCCCCTTTCCCCTGGGAAAAAACCCCCCCTTTTCCCCCCCCGGGATAACCCCCCCTAAACCCCCGGGTAACACTCCCCTTACCCCTTTGGGGTAACCCCCCTTTTTACCCCTGGGATAACCCTCCATTAAACCCCGGGGTAACACTTTCCCTTACCCTGGGATAACCCTCCCTTACCCCTTGGATAACCCTCCCTTTCCCCGGTAACCCTCCCTTTTCCCCCGGGATAACCCTTCCCCTTTCCCCTGGGATAAACCCTTTCCCCTTTCCCCCGGGAAAAACCCTCCCAAAAATTTCCCCTGGGATAACCCCTCCCTTACCCCTGGGATAACCCCCCCTTAAACCCCCCGGATAACCCTCCCTTAAACCCCCGGGATAACACTCCCTTACCCCGGGATAAAACCCCCCCCTTACCCCCCGGGATAACACTCCCCTTTTCCCCCGGGATAACCCCCCCTTTCCCCTTGGTAACCCTCCCCTTTCCCCTGGGATAACCCTCCCTAACCCCCTTTTATAACCCTCCCTTACCCCGGGATAACCCCCCCCCTTACCCCGGGGAAAAACCCTCCCCCTTTCCCCCGGGGTAACCCCCCTTTACCCCTGGGATAACCCCCCTTAACCCCCCGGGAAACACTCCCTTACCCCTGGATAACCCTTTCCCTAAACCCCCTTGGGTAAAAACCCCCCCCCTTATCCCTTGGAAAAAAACCCTCCCCTTTCCCCCTTGGAAAAAACCCCCCTTAAACCCCCTTTTAAACCCCCTCTTAAATCCGGGAAAACCCCCCCTTTCCTCGGGATAACCCTCCCTTTTCCCCGGGGGTAACCCTCCCTTACCCTTTTGATAACCCCTCCCCTTTCCCCTGGGGTAACCCCCCTCCCCTTTCCTCTGGGATAACCCTCCCTTAAACCCCGGGGGTAACACTCCCCTTTCCCCTGGGATAACCCCCCTTTCCCCTGGGATAACCCTCCCTTACCCCGGGGTTTAAAAACTTTTCCCAAACCCCCGGGAAAACCCCCTTTCCCCTTGGGTAACCCTCCCTTATCCCCTTTTGGGTAACCCCCCTTACCCCTTGGATAACCCTCCCTTTTCCCCCGGGATAACCCCCCCTAACCCCCTTAAAACCCTCCCTTACCCCTGGATAACCCTCCCCTTTCCATGGGGTAAACCCTCCCCTTTAAAACCCCTGGGATAACCCCCCTTACCCCTTTGGGTAAACCCCCCCTTACCCTTGGGGTTAAACCCTTTCCCCTTTCCCCCGGGAAAAACCCCCCTTTCCCCATAAAACCCCCTTAAAAAACACCCCCCCTTTCCCCTGGGGTAAAACCCCCCCTTACCCCCTTTGGGTAACCCTCCTTACCCCTTTTAACCCTCCCTTACCCCTTTTGGGTAAACCCCCCCTTACCCCCCGGGGTAACCCTCCCTGGGATTTAAACCCCCCCTTACCCCCGGGGTTTTCCCCCCCAAAATCCGGGATAAACCCCCACCCCCCGGAAAAACCCCTTTCCCCCACCCCTAAGGGTAAAAAACCCTAAAACCCCCCAAAACCCCGGGGTAAACCCCCACCCCTAAAGGGTAACTCCTTTCCCCACCCCCGGGATAACCTTACCCTACCGCTGGGATTTAAACCCTACCCTACTCCTAGGGTAACTCCCTCTACCCCGGGGTAACCCCTACGCTAAACCCCTGGGATAAACCCTTTCCCTACCGCTTGGGGTAAAAACCCAACCGCTACCCTGGATTAAAATCCCTCTAAACCCCCGGGGTAAAATCAACGCAAAAAACTGGATAACCCTACCCTACCGCGGGATAACCCACCCCCCCAATCCCAGGAAAAAACTCTCCCTCAACCCCCGGGGTAACCCCTAAAACCCCACCCCCCGGGAAAAAACCCTACTCTTTCCCCCTGGGGAAAACCCCCCCCCTACCCTAGATAACCTCCCAAACCCCCGGAAAAAACCATCCTCTACCCTCTACCTGGAGTCTCCCTGGACGTTATTCCGGGGATCAACGCCCCCGCGGCCCGGTGGATCAGGACTTGATCAATGAGGCTGTTACTGCTAGCCGAGCGTAGTCCAACGTACGAATCACATCCCGGCTGATCCGGCACTGACTCTAGGTATCCGTCCTGCTCCCTCTTGAAGGCAACCATGGGTCTATTGGTAATCCCCCTTATGGCTGGTGGGAGACTGTTGAACAGTCTTGGGCCCCGGACACTTGTTGTGTTTTCTCTTAGTGTACCAGTGGCGCTCCTACTTTTCATTGGAGGTATGTTGAATCGCTTGCCAAGACTTTTGCTTTTGTAGGGAGTGATTTCTGTGTGTAGATTAGGGACCAGTTCCTCCAGGATCTTCCAGGTGTAGATTTTGATTTATCTCTCTCGCCTGCGCTGCAGTGAGTACAAGTCAACTGCTTCCAGGCACTCCCAGTAGTTAAAATGTTTGATGGAACTTATACGTGCAGTAAAGGTTCTCTGTACATTCTCTAGATCTGCAATTTCACCTGCCTTGAATGGAGATGTTAATGTACAGCAGTATTCCAGCCTGGAAATACCCTCCTCTACCCCTGGGATAATCCTTCAGTACCCCTGGGATAACCCTCCCCACCACCCCTCCCAAGGAAGCACCCCGTCCTGTCTCCCTCTTCCCTCTCCGGAGAGGGCCACCCTCACCCATCTCTGGCACTCATTCATGGCCTTAGGCACAACTAAGAAGAATAGAGGAGGGAGGTAAGAGTTATGGAGAGGGTTGAAGGAGGTAAAATGGTGGGGAAGTAGGAGGGAGGAGGGAAGACAGTGGTTGGACAGTAGTGGCAAGGTTATTGTGAACCTCATATCCACCATGTGGATGGTAGTACGAGAACATAAGGACACAAAAGGCGAAGGAACTAAACTCCAACAGAGTTAACAGGAGTACATCTGGATTTATATCAAGGGTTGACTTGTCTGTTGCAAGCAAATTTAGGATATTTGCTTAATATGTCTGGTATCTTATTTTAATTAATAAGATATCTTGACATATCACATACGTTATCATACTGCTATTCCATATTCTTCAGCAACTGGGAAATCAAACACACAGTGTTCAAGAAGTGACCATAGGGCTGACCACATGACATTTGGTATGATCATCATCTGTGTGTCTGCCAAACTGCCACAAGTACTTGTAACCAAACCTCTGCCTGGCTACTGCATCATCAGTCTGTTTACATTGTAAGTTGCTCCATAAACGTATTTATCTACGTTCTTGTTATCATAGTAAGTGATAGATCTACACTCAGATCCTTAGCCTCTGATTGACAGAGCAGAGAAAAGTTAGTTTTATAGGCACACAACACTCATACAGCCACACTATGATTAAGCGAATCTGGTAGTCGAGTGTTACTTACATTTGTGTCTGAAGTACAGTTGACAACACGGAAGATGAGACGAATTAGGGTCGCTGGAGACTTGTGGTAACTCGTCGACGTGGTCAACAATATTTAGTCATGAACGAATACCTGTGTCTACACAAGACGGAGCTGGACAGACACCTAAAGTCAGTACCTGACCAGCCAGGCTGTGGTTCCTACTATAGATTGCGTGAAGCCAGCAGTAACAACTTGGTCGATCAGGCCCTGAGCCATCACAAGGCCTCGTCATGGACCGGCCTGGGGGGGCGTTGACCCCCCGAACATCCTCCAGGTAGACAAGTATTGTAACAGAGACGATGATTGGTAGATGAGTTGCCAATGAATGTAATATTTCCTTATGTTTTATACAGTATACAGAGGATATACACACTGTGAGGTGTATGTTTTTCAGTGTATATGTGCCGAGAGTTTACTTTAATGTGTATTTTAAAGGTGAAAGTGTTCTTGACTGATGGTAAACAGATTATATGCGGCCTTAATGATCATCGTGTAGTAGATAGGATTTAACCCAAAGAATATTAAATATTAAATCAATACTCGTGATTAGTCGGATGACTCAGTAATATTTATAATATTTGTATTATTTGAATGTGATAATTCTCTCTCTCTCTCTCTCTCTCTCTCTCTCTCTCTCTCTCTCTCTCTCTCTCTCTCCTCTTCTCTCTCTCTCTCTCTCTCTCTCACTCACTCACTCACTCACTAGGTCACAAATAAAGAATACCAGTAATAACAACTAAGCAATAAAGTCAGGTTTGCAACACAATAACTAAGACTTTTATTAAGAAAATATTATATTTTTCTAATGCACAGTGAGTCAGGTGTTGTGGTGCCCCCGCTGGAAGGTACACCTGTGTGTACTCACCTAGTTGTGGGTGCAGGGGTCGGGTCACAGCTCCTGGCCCCGCCTCTTCACTGGCGTGTGTGTGTGCAAGATAGAATAAGCAAGATGCTTGCCTCCAGGTATTAAGATAATTTAGGTATGTTTTACGTCACCAAGGTAAATTATTTCAATATTAAGACATCAGAGATTACCAGACACTGCGATAATAATACATATATATATATATATATATATATATATAATATATATATATATATATATAAAATATATATATATATGTGTGTGTGTGTTCACAAGTGAAATTCTACATTCAGTATAATGTTGTGTTCTTGAATACATCTTCAGTCGCTGTATTTGTCAATAAAGTGATAAGTTGTTTAAATAAACTTGCATGATTTACTATAGAGAATGGATATAAATGTACTGGAGAACGTACAGAGGAGGATGACAAAGTTGATCCCATGTATCAGAAATCTTCCCTTAAGTGGAAGTGACCAGACCAGGTGGGTCATTGGGTTAATTGGGGGAAGGTAACATGGACCTGCTTCGCATGGGCCAGTAGGCCTGTTGCAGTGTTCCTTCTTTCTTATGTTCTTATCTAACAGTGGAACTTGTTAATTACGGGGAGATTAGAGTTCGAGGAGGGTTGACCCCCGGGGGGGGGACGGGGGGCGGTGGGTTGGAAGGATGGAGTGTTTCAGTTTGAGCACTTGTGATCCATGGTTCCCTGCTCACCACCATCATGAACAACCTCACTCCATTGAAATGGGAAAGAATCAACATTAAGTGTAGATATTTTTACGATATGCCATCCAGGGTTTTAATATTTCTCATTAACGGAATTATTATGTTGAGGGTCCGGTGGACCTTATACAGCGATCCTTCAGTATGGTGTTAGGTTTAGTACCGGTCTTCTCTGTTTCTGATGAATGTTGTGATATTTACTGACACCAACACCAGGTAGAGTCCCTCATACATTACCTCCCACCTGTTGATGAATACAATCTTCTGCAATGTAATTGTCACATAACTTTAAAGTTAAAAACGATGCAAGAATGTACTGATTCAGTAACTGAGTTGTCAATGATTGGAAGAACATAACTAGGGAGAGAGAGAATAATTATCACATTCAAATAATATAAATATCACTCAGTCATCCAACTACCTGGAGGTTACCTGGAGGTTATTCCGGGGATCAACGCCCCCGCGGCCCGGTCCATGACCAGGCCTCTCGATGGATCAGGGCCTGATCAACTAGGCTGTTACTGCTGGCCGCACGCAGTCCGACGTACGAGCCACAGCCCGGCTGATCCGGCACTGACTTTAGGTATCTGTCCAGCTCTCTCTTGAAGGCAGCCAGGGGTTTATTGGCAATTCCCCTAATGCTTGATGGGAGGCTGTTGAACAATCTTGGGCCCCGGACACTTATGGTGTTTTCCCTTAGTGTACCAATGGCGCCCCTACTTTTTATTGGGGGCATTTTGCATCGCCTGCCCAGTCTTTTACTTTCGTAGGGAGTGATTTCTGTGTGCAGATTTGGGACCATTCCTTCCAGGATTTTCCAAGTGTAGATTATGATATATCTCTCCCTCTTGCGTTCCAACGAGTACAAGTCAAGTGCTTCCAAGCGTTCCCAGTAGTTAAGGTGCTTGACAGAACTTATACGTGCAGTAAAGGATCTCTGTACACTCTCTAGATCTGCAATTTCACCTGCTTTGAATGGAGATGTTAATGTACAGCAGTATTCCAGCCTAGAGAGAACAAGTGATTTGAAAAGGATCATCATTGGCTTGGCATCTCTCGTTTTGAAAGTTCTCATTATCCATCCTATCATTTTCTTTGCACGTGCGATCGTGGCACTGTTGTGATCCTTGAAAGTGAGATCCTCAGACATTACTACTCCCAGGTCCCTTACATTAGTTTTCCGCTCTATTGTATGGCCAGAGTCTGTAGTATACTCTGTTCGTTATTATCTCCTCCAGTTTTCCATAACGGAGTAGTTGGAATTTGTCCTCATTGAACATCATGTTGTTTACCGTTGCCCACTGGAAAACTTTGTTTATATCTTCTTGGAGTTTAACCGCGTCCTCAGCAGATGACAGCCTCATGCAGATCCTAGTATCATCCGCAAAGGATGATACGGTGCTGTGATGTATATCTCTGTCTATGTCTGATATGAGGATAAGGAATAAGATGGGGGCGAGTACTGTGCCTTGTGGAACAGAGCTCTTCACTATGGCAGCCTCCGATTTAACTCTGTTGACCACTACTCTTTGTGTTCGATTGGTTAGGAAGTTGAAGATCCATCTCCCCACTTTCCCAGTTATTCCTTTAGCACGTATTTTATGGGCTATTACGCCATGATCGCATTTGTCAAATGCTTTTGCAAAGTCTGTGTATATTACATCTGCATTCTGATTTTCTTCCAGTGCATCCAAGGCCATATCATAGTGATCCAGTAGTTGTGAGAGGCAGGAGCGACCCGCCCTGAACCCATGTTGCCCTGGATTGTGCAGATTTTGGGAATCCAGGTGATTTGCAATCCTGCTCTTATTACGAGTATTGATTTAATATTTAATATTCTTTGGGTTAAATCCTATCTACTACACGATGATCATTAAGGCCTCATATAATCTGTTTACCATCAGTCAAGAACACTTTCACCTTTAAAATACACATTAAAGTAAACTCTCGGCACATATACACTGAAAAACATACACCTCACAGTGTGTATATCCTCTGTATACTGTATAAAACATAAGGAAATATTACATTCATTGGCAACTCATCTACCAATCATCGTCTCTGTTACAATACTTGTCTACCTGGAGGATGTTCGGGGGGTCAACGCCCCCGCGGGCCGGTCCATGATGGTTTACCTTATGGTGGCTCAGGGCCTGATCAACCGAGCTGTTACTGCTGGCCGCGCGCAATCTATAGTAGGAACCACAGCCTGGCTGGTCAGGTACTGACTTTAGGTGTCTGTCCAGCTCCGTCTTGTGTAGACACAGGTATTCGTTCATGACTAAATATTGTTGACCACGTCGACGAGTTACCACAAGTCTCCAGCGACCCTAATTCGTCTCATCTTCCGTGTGGTCAACTGTACTTCAGACACAAACTTTAAGTGTTGAGATAAAATGGTGAATGTTGGGGCGGCTGTTGCTGTCGTGGGTCACGTGTCTCTTGTGTCGTTATGGCGGGCGTACGAAGGGCGTGAAGTGGGTGTGTGAAGCGTGAAGTGGGAGTGTGAGGCGTGATGTGGGTATGTGAGGACGTGAAATGGGCGTGTGGGATGTGAAGTGTGTGTTAGTTACCATTTGGTCCAAGGCACATGTCGATTAGACACTAGGTCTGTTGTGTGTGCGTGTGTGTGTGTGTGTGTGTGTGTGTGTGTGTGTGTGTGTGTGTGTGTGTGTGTGTGTGTGAGTGTACTCACCGATTTGTACTCACCTATTTGTAGTTGCAGGGGTCGATATATAGTTCCTGGCCCAGCCAGGAGCATAAAGTCGGTGTGTGAGGGAATGAAGTGGGCATATGAGGCGTGAAGTGTGTGTGTGAGGACTTGATGTGGGCGTGTGAGGACGTGAAGTACGCAAGTGAAAGCGGCGTAAAATGGGTGTATGAGGGCGTGAAGTGGGCGTGTGAGGGCGTAAAGTGGGCGTATGAGGGCGTAAAGTGGGTGCGTGAGGGCGTAAAGTGGGCGTGTGAGGGCGTAAAGTGGACGTATGATGGGGGGGGGGGGTAGTAGCGAGGGTAGTCAATGGTCACGTGAGGTTGTTGACACTGTCAACAGAGACAGTAATGGAAGCCACAGCATGTAACAATAAACATTAGATTAGCCTCTCCCCTCTCTCTCACCTCTCCCTCTCTCTCCTTTTCCCTCACCTCTCCCTCCCTCTCACCTCTCCCTCCGTCGCACCTCTCCTTCCCTCTCACCTCTCCCTCTCTCACCTTCACATCTCCCTCCCTCTCCCCTCTCCCTCCCTCTCACCTCTCCCTCCCTCTCACCTTTCCCTCCCTCTCACCTCTCATTCCCTCTCACCTCTCCCTCCCTCTCACCTCTCCTTCCCTCTCACCTCTCCTTCCCTCTCACCTTTCCCTCCCTCTCACCTCTCACTCCCTCTCACCTCTCCCTATAAGCCCCATGAACACATGTATAATCCCAAGGAACACATGTATAATCCCAAGGAACACATGTATAATCCCCAGGAACACATCTATAATCAAACACATGTGCAACATCTGGGTATCTTTATTGCAGACGTTTCGCCATCCAGTCGCTTTATCAATACAGATTCTAGGACATAACTTGAAGACAGTAGAACTATATTAAATAGATGAGGTAATCAGTCCCTCAGCCTTGGAGTTGGTGTGAACAGCGCCGTAGTTGTGGAGAATCTGGAGCACATGCAAGAAGACTGGCGGTTATATAGGCGTCAGTGGATAGGGACGTGTAGTAGACGAGGGCATAGTCACTGGTAGGCGGGATTCCCCAGTGGAAGTAGGTCATATCCAAGGGATAGGTTAGTGGTAATAGTGGTTGAAGATACCCAGATGTTGCAAATGTGTCTAATTTTTACCTTGTCGATATTGTATACCATTCATGTACATCTATAATCCCCAGAAACACATTTATAATCTCCAGGAACACATCTATAATCTCCAGGAACACATCTATAATCCCCAGGAACACATCTCTAACTCCCAGAAACACATCTATAATCTCCAGGAACACATCTGTAACCCCCAGAAACACATCTACAATTCCCAGGAACACATAACCCCCAGGAACACATCTATAATCCACAAGAACACATCAATAATCCCCAGGAACACGTCTCTAACCCCCAGGAACGCACCTATAATCCCTAGGAACACATCCGTAACTCAAAATACAGATCCTCCACTAAGCACCACACTAATCATCTACCAGTCACACTAATCAGTACACTAATTATCCTAATAATCTGCATACTAATTATCCTACTAATCATTACACCAATCACGTTAATCAGAGCAATATTTATACCCCTAATCATACTAATCATCTAATCAGCATATTAATCATCCTATGAATTAGCACAGTAATCATCCCAATAATCAGCAAGGCAATCGTCTCTATAATCATTATATTAATTATCCCTAATTATCAGCAAGCCCGTCATCTCGCTAATCAGTAAACCTATCAACCCCATAACCAGGATACTAATCATACTAATCTGAATATTAATACTGCTACTAATCACCCTACTAATTACCCACTAATGATCTTGGTAATCACATTAACCATCCTTCTAATCACACTAACGTAGTAAGCAATAATGAATACAGCCTCAGATTTCCTGTTACACGGCCTAAGGCCGTCTCCCACCGAGGCAGGGTGACCCAAAGAGAAAGAAAATCCCCAAAAAGAAAATACTTTCATCATCATTCAACACTTTCACCTCACACATAATCACTGTTTTTGCAGGGGTGCCCAGAATGCAACAATTTAGAAGTATATACGTATAAAAATACACAATATATCTCTCCAAACTGCTAATATCCCAAACCCCTTCTTTAGAGTGCAGGCATTGTACTTCCCATTTCCAGGACTCAAGCCCGGCTGTATAAAATTAAATATAATAAATATATATATATATAATATAGATATATAGATAAATATATATATTTATATATATAATTATATATTTATATTTTTTTTTTTTTTTTTTTTTATCACACCGGCCGGATTCCCACCAAGGCAGGGTGGCCCGAAAAAGAAAAACTTTCACCATCATTCACTCCATCACTGTCTTGCCAGAAGGGTGCTTTACACTACAGTTTTTTAAACTGCAACATTAACACCCCTCCTTCAGAGTGCAGGCACTGTACTTCCATCTCCAGGACTCAAGTCCGGCCTGCCGGTTTCCCTGAATCCCTTCATAATGTTACTTTGCTCACACTCCAACAGCACGTCAAGTATTAAAACCATTTGACTCCATTCACTCCTATCAAACACGCTCAAGCATGCCTGCTGGAAGTCCAAGCCCCTCGCCACAAAAACCTCCTTTACCCCCTCCCTCCAACCCTTCCTTGGCCGACCCCTACCCCGCCTTCCTTCCACTACAGACTGATACACTCTTGAAGTCATTCTGTTTCGCTCCATTCTCTCTACATGTCCGAACCACCTCAACAACCCTTCCTCAGCCCTCTGGACAACAGTTTTGGTAATCCCGCACCTCCTCCTAACTTCCAAACTACGAATTCTCTGCATATATATTCACACCACACATTGCCCTCAGACATGACATCTCCACTGCCTCCAGCCTTCTCCTCGCTGCAACATTCATCACCCACGCTTCACACCCATATAAGAGCGTTGGTAAAACTATACTCTCATACATTCCCCTCTTTGCCTCCAAGGACAAAGTTCTTTGTCTCCACAGACTCCTAGTGCACCACTCACTCTTTTTCCCTCATCAATTCTATGATTCACCTCATCTTTCATAGACCCATCCGCTGACACGTCCACTCCCAAATATCTGAATACGTTCACCTCCTCCATACTCTCTCCCTCCAATCTGATATTCAATCTTTCATACACCTAATCTTTTTGTTATCCTCATAACCTTACTCTTTCCTGTATTCACCTTTAATTTTCTTCTTTTGCACACCCTACCAAATTTCATCCACCAATCTCTGCAACTTCTCTTCAGAATCTCCCAAGAGCACAGTGTCATCAGCAAAGAGCAGCTGTGACAACTCCACTTTGTGTGTGATTCTTTATCTTTTAACTCCACGCCTCTTGCCAAGACCCTCGCATTTACTTCTCTTACAACCCATCTATAAATATATTAAACAACCACGGTGACATCACACATCCTTGTCTAAGGCCTACTTTTACTGGGAAAAAATTTCCCTCTTTCCTACATACTCTAACTTGAGCCTCACTATCCTCGTAAAAACTCTTCACTGCTTTCAGTAACCTACCCTCCTACACCATACACTTGCAACATCTGCCACATTGCCCCCCTATCCACCCTGTCATACGCCTTTTCCAAATCCATAAAATGCCACAAAGACCTCTTTAGCCTTATCTAATACTGTTCACTTATATGTTTTCACTGTAAACACCTGGTCCACACACCCCCTACCTTTCCTAAAGCCTCCTTGTTCATCTGCTATCCTATATATATCCTATATATATATATATATATATATATATTATATATTATATATATATAATTCTGCACTCCTTTAGAGTGCTGGCACTATCGTTCTCAGTTCTAGGACTGCAACCTTCTCACTCCTTCAGAGTGAAGGCACTGTACTTCCCACTTTCAGGACTGAAGTCCAGATAACTGATTTCCCTGAATCCCTTAATTAATGTTACCTTTCACACACCCTGACAGTACGTCAAATCCCTAAAACCACTCGTCTCCACTCATTCAGACCTACCGCGCCCACTCAAGTCTGCTGGATACTTGAGCCCATAGCACTGAAAATCATGATAATGTGAATAGGGGTAGGCCAGAGCAAACCGGAAACTGAATATAGAATCGGAGGATAAAGCCTGCAAGCCTCACAGAAGGTGAAAGAACCAGGGGTGAGCATAGTACCGAGCATATCACCCGATGCACATCTCAGCCAAATAACATCTGCAACCAATGCTCGTACGGCGATTCCAAGAGTGGCCTTCAAAAACCTCAACAGAGTTATTCACTGTTATTTTACGACAGAAGTCAGACCCATCTAGCAGTACGCAACACCAACATGGAACTCACACCTTATAAATCACGTTAAGAAACTGGAGAAAGTGCTAGGCTCCTCTTAACCCTCTTGAGGCCTTTTGCGTATCCATATACACTAGCGCTATCCTCCACAGGATGGATATGTGGTTTTCAACACCACCTTCGGCAGCCAAAGCAAAATCAAATAAATTTTGACTTAGTGAATCGGAGGTAATTACCCCTTTCTAAAACTAAAAGTGAGTAACCTCCTATTTTTTAGAGGCTCTATGGTCCCCCTCCGGGCTTAGCGCTTCCTCGTGAGTATATAATACTATGATGTGTAAAACAGGCGAGAAATGATAACAATTGTGACTTTGTAAACAGTGTAAAAGAAAAATATCAACATTATGTATATATTAAACCTCTGAATGTTGAAGTGTGTTTATGTTTTAAATAATTAGAACCTCTAAATGTTGAGGTAAAGTGTGTTTGTCTGTGTTTTAAACAATTAGAACCTCTGAACAATGGGGTTCAAGCCGCTTATAAGCTCACACAAGATGATGAATTTATCGGAAGCATCTGGGGGGAAAATCCCCTCGATCCCTTCTCTTCTGCCTCTCCCCTCACTCTCCTACCTCTCCCCTCACCTCTCCTGCCTCATCCCTTACTCTCACCCTTCGCTCCTGCCTCACCCCTCATCCTCTCTCCCTCACCCTCCTCTCCTGCCTCTCCCCTCGTCCTCTTTCCTTCCCCTCTCTTGATGCACAAACTTATCAGCCCGCCGAGTGACTATCATGATGCGCAAATTGTGTTAGGGACTCCCGGGAGCTAATTTCTCCTCCCACTTCTCCCGTCCACCCCAAGTACTCCCACAGTGTACCAGCGTCACGCCCACACAGTGTACCAGTGTCACGCCCACACAGTGTACCAGCGTCACGCCCACACAGTGTGCCAGTGTCACGCCCACTCCCAAAGAGAGTATTTTATTATCCAGGGATATAAGTGAAAGAAATGAGAAAAAACTCCTTCGTTGCTGCAGTTTTTCAAGAATTTTGTGGTCGCTGCTGCCGTTTTGCGTTAGATCGTCGTGAGCGTTCGTTTACCCCTCCCCCTCCTTCCCCGCTGGTCGTCAGGATGGCTGCCGCTGGTTGCCAGGATGGCCCCCTGGTAGCCATGATGGCACCCTTGTCACCAGGATGGGCCCCTGATTACCAGGAGGGCCCCCTGGTCGTAATATTGCCGCCCCTGGTTGCCGGAATGGCCCCCTGGTTGCCGGAATGGCCCCTCTGGTCGCCATGATGGTCCTCTGGTCTCCGGGATGGGCCCCTGATCACCAGGATGGCACCCTGCTCGGCGGATAATAGACCAATCAGAGTTCGCCAGAGGGTGAAATGGGGAACGATGACAATTTAATTTATCTTTTACGACCATATACCCGAGCCGGTAATTTGCGTACACGCTAGCCTGGACACGCTCACACCGTGTGCGTGTGTGTATGTGTGTGTGTGTGTGTGTGTGTGTGTGTGTGAGAGAGAGAGAGAGAGAGAGAGAGAGAGAGAGAGAGAGAGAGAGAGAGAGGATATGCTGTCTTTTTCTAGAGTCTTTCCTGGTGACCGTAAGATAATAAGAATGAAGAAACCGTAAGAGGTCTAGAACTATCAGACTAGGTTCATGCTGATCTTACGGGATTTCAGACGGAGAACTGGAATAACTGGAGATACACTCAACCTGAACAAGACTCGCAGCAGTGGATTCAAGTTGGGTGAATAAAGATTTAAAAAGCATGTATAAAGTATTGTTTTGGAATAAGTTGATCAATAAGACACATGGACAACACTTTGCTACCTTTGTTGCATAAATGTTTCTCCTGGAAAACATGTCTTCAGTCCACTAAAGCATAAAGCTGAAGATAGTTTTGGTATTTATGACGTGATCAGTTTATGAGGTGGTCAGTCCCTCAAGCTTAAAGTATAGGTGGAAGTGAGGTGAAGTAATTGGAGGCGAGGTGAAAGGTGAGTGGGGCCCTCTGGTGAAAGTAGGTCATTGAAAACAGTTGTCAGAGAAGATATATATATATTATATATTATATATATATATATATATATTATATATATATATATATATATATATATATATATATATATATATATATATATATGTCGTGCCGAATAGGCAGAACTTTGCGATCTTGGCTTAAATAGCAACGCTCATCTTGCCATATAGGACAAGTGAAAATTTGTGTATGCAATAATTTCGCCAAAATCATTCTGAACCTAACGGAAAAAATATATTTGATTGTGTTTATTTAGTACTAAATTATTGTAAACGTATTTAAAATATCTTTAGTTGGGTTAGGCTAAAATAAATTGTTCTTGTTATAATAAGGTTAGGTAAGTTTTCTAAGATTCTTTTGGTGCAAAATTAAAATTTTTTACATTAACATTAATGATAAAAATATATCTTTAAACGTATAAGAGAAAATTTCAGGACTTAATTTTAAATGAGTTCTTGCTAATTGACCAGTTTAACATATTCGGCACGACATATATATATTTTATATATATATATATATATATATATATATATATATATATATATATATATATATTATATATATATATATATATATATATATATATATAGGTAGGAAGAAAGGATGGGCTGGAGGGGAGATGTGAAGGTTTTGAGTGCTTTGGGACTGAGTATCCAGCAGGCTTGTGTGGGCGTGTTACATCAGGATGAGAGAAGACAAGTAGTTTAGGGGATTTGATATGCTGTTGGAGTGTGAGGTAGGTACCATTTATGAAGGGATTTAGAAAAACCATCTAACCCGTCTTGAGTCCTGGAGGTGGGAAGTATAGTGCCTGTACTCTGGAGGAAGGGTGGGTATGCTGCAGTGAATTCAGAGGGTCATCTGAACTGTAGTGCCAGCACACTACTGGCAAGACAGTGATGGCTTATGTTTCCTTTTCTGGGTCACCTTAGTGGAAACAACCAGCGTGATATAATAATAATAATAATAATAATAATAATAATAATAATAATAATAATAATAAATAATAATAATAATATAACTATTAATATTACCACCACCACTACTACTACTACTACTGCTGCTGCTGCTACTACTGCTGCTGCTACTACTACTGCTGCTACTATTGTTACTACTTCTGCTACTACTATGACTACTGCTAC
>NC_069456.1:4410720-4428220 GCF_026875155.1 Cherax quadricarinatus
GTACTGCCTGTACTGCTTGTACTGCTTGTACTGCCTGTGCTGCCTGTACTGCCTGTACTGCCTGTACTGCTTGTACTGCTTGTGCTGCCTGTGCTGCCTGTACTGCCTGTACTGCCTGTACTGCCTGTACTGCCTGTACTGCCTGTACTGCCTGTACTGCTTGTACTGCCTGTACTGCCTGTACTGCTTGTACTGCTTGTACTGCCTGTACTGCCTGTACTGCCTGTACTGCTTGTACTGCCTGTACTGCCTGTACTGCTGTACTGCCTGTACTGCCTTTTACTGCCTGTACTGCTTGTACTGCCTGTACTGCCTGTACTGCCTGTACTGCCTGTACTGCCTGTACTGCTTGTACTGCTTGTACTGTCTGTACTGCCTGTACTGCCTGTACTGCTTGTACTGCTTGTACTGCCTGTGCTGCCTGTACTGCTTGTACTGCCTGTACTGCCTGTAATGCCTGTACTGCCTGTACTGCCTGTACTGCCTGTACTGCTTGTACTGCTTGTACTGCCTGTACTGCTTGTACTGCCTGTACTGCCTGTACTGCCTGTACTGCCTGTACTGCCTGTACTGCCTGTACTGCCTGTACTGCTTATACTGGTTGTACTGCCTGTACTGCCTGTACTGCCTGTACTGCCTGTACTGCCTGTACTGCTTGTACTGCCTGTACTGCCTGTACTGCCTGTACTGCCTGTACTGCCTGTACTGCTTGTACTGCCTGTACTGCTCTGTACTGCCTGTACTGCCTGTACTGCCTGTACTGCCTGTACTGCCTGTACTGTCTGTACTGCCTGTACTGCCTGTACTGTCTGTACTGCCTGTACTGCCTGTACTACTTGTACTGCCTGTACTGCCTGTACTGCCTGTACTGCTTGTACTGCCTGTACTGCCTGTACTGCCTGTACTGCCTGTACTGCCTGTACTGCCTGTACTGCTTGTACTGCCTGTACTGCCTGTACTGCCTGTACTGCTGTACTGCCTGTACTGCCTGTACTGCCTGTACTGCCTGTACTGCTTGTACTGCCTGTACTGCCTGTACTGCCTGTACTGCCTGTACTGCTTGTACTGCCTGTACTGCCTGTACTGCTTGTACTGCCTGTACTGCCTGTACTGCCTGTACTGCCTGTACTGCCTGTACTGCTTGTACTGCCTGTACTGCCTGTACTGCCTGTACTGCTTGTACTGCCTGTACTGCCTATACTGCTTGTACTGCTTGTACTGCTTGTACTGCCTGTACTGCCTGTACTGCCTGTACTGCCTGTACTGCCTTGTACTGCTTGTACTGCTGTACTGTGTACTGCCTGTACTGCCTGTACTGCCTGTACTGCTTGTACTGCCTGTACTGCGCTGTACTGCCTGTACTGCTTGTACTGCCTGTACTGCTTGTACTGCCTGTACTGCCTGTACTGCCTGTACTGCTTGTACTGCCTGTACTGCCTGTACTGCCTGTACTGCCTGTACTGCCTGTACTGCTTGTACTGCCTGTACTGCCTGTACTGCCTGTACTGCTTGTACTGCCTGTACTGCCTATACTGCTTGTACTGCTTGTACTGCTTGTACTGCCTGTACTGCCTGTACTGCCTGTACTGCCTGTACTGCCTGTACTGCCTGTACTGCTTGTACTGCTTGTACTGCTTGTACTGCCTGTACTGCCTGTACTGCCTGTACTGCTTGTACTGCCTGTACTGCCTGTACTGCCTGTACTGCTTGTACTGCCTGTACTGCTTGTACTGCCTGTACTGCCTGTACTGCCTGTACTGCTTGTACTGCCTGTACTGCCTGTACTGCCTGTACTGCCTGTACTGCTTGTACTGCCTGTACTGCCTGTACTGCCTGTACTGCTTGTACTGCCTGTGCTGCCTGTACTGCCTGTACTGCCTGTACTGCCTGTACTGCCTGTACTGCCTGTACTGCCTGTACTGCTTGTACTGCCTGTGCTGCCTGTACTGCTTGTACTGCCTGTACTGCCTGTACTGCCTGTACTGCTGTACTGCTGTACTGCCTGTACTGCCTGTACTGCCTGTACTGCCTGTACTGCCTGTACTGCCTGTACTGCTTGTGCTGCCTGTACTGCCTGTACTGCTTGTACTGCCTGTACTGCCTGTACTGCCTGTACTGCCTGTACTGCCTGTACTGCTTGTGCTGCCTGTACTGCTTGTACTGCTTGTACTGCCTGTACTGCCTGTACTGCCTGTACTGCCTGTACTGCCTGTACTGCCTGTGCTGCTTGTGCTGCCTGTACTGCTTGTACTGCTTGTACTGCCTGTACTGCCTGTACTGCCTGTACTGCCTGTGCTGCCTGTACTGCCTGTACTGCCTGTACTGCCTGTACTGCCTGTACTGTCTGTACTGCCTCTACTGCCTCTACTGTCTGTGCTGCTTCTACTGCCTGTACTGCCTGTACTTACTGTGCTGCCTCTACTGCCTGTACTGCCTGTGCTGCCTGTACTGCCTATACTGCCTGTGCTACCTGTACTGCCTGTACTGCCTGTACTGCCTCTACTGCCTCTACTTCCTCTACTGCCTCTACTGCCTCTACTGCCTGTGCTGCCTCTACTGTCTCCTACTGCCTGTGCTGCCTCTACTGTCTCTACTGCCTGTGCTGCCTCTACTGCCTGTACTGCCTGTACTACCTGTGCTGCCTCTACAGCCTGTGCTGCCTCTACTGCCTGTGCTGCCTCTACTGCCTGTATGCCTGTGCTGCCTCTACTGCCTGTACTGCCTCTACTGCTTCTACTGCCTCTACTGCCTCTACTGCCTGTACTGCCTCTGCTGCCTGTGTTGCCTCTACTGCCTGTACTGCCTCTACTGCCTGTATTACCTCTACTGTCTGTACTGCCTCTACTGCCTGTACTGCCTCTACTGCCTGTGCTGCCTGTACTGCCTGTGCTGCCTGTACTGCCTGTACTGCCTGTACTGCCTGTGCTGCCTCTACTGCCTGTACTGCCTCTACTGCTTCTACTGCCTCTACTGCCTCTACTGCCTGTACTGCTTGTACTGCCTGTACTGCCTGTACTGCCTGTACTGCTTGTACTGCTTATACTGCCTGTACTGCCTGTACTGCCTCTGCTGCCTGTGTTGCCTCTACTGCCTGTACTGCCTCTACTGCCTGTATTACCTCTACTGTCTGTACTGCCTGTACTGCCTCTACTGCCTGTGCTGTCTGTACTGCCTGTGCTGCCTGTACTGCCTGTACTGCCTGTACTGCCTCTACTCCCTGTGCTGCCTCTACTGCCTCTAGTGCCTGTACTGCCTGTACTGCCTGTACTGCCTGTGCTGCCTGTACTGCCTGTACTGCTCTCTGCCTGCTGCTGTACTGCCTCTACTGCCTGTGCTGCCTCTACTGCCTGTACTGCTTCTACTGCCTGTACTGCCTCTACTGCCTGTGCTGCCTGTGCTGCCTCTACTGCCTGTACTGCCTCTACTGTCTGTACTGCCTCTACCGCCTGTACTGCCTCTACTGCCTCTGCTGCCTCTACTGCCTGTGCTGCCTCTAATGCCTGTACTGCCTGTACTGCCTGTACTGCCTGTACTGCCTCTACTGCCTCTACTGCCTGTGCTGCCTGTGCTGCCTCTACTGCCTGTGCTGCCTCTACTGCCTGTGCTGCCTGTGCTGCCTCTACTGCCTGTGCTGCTTCTACTGCCTGTGCTGCCTCTACTGCCTGTGCTGCCTCTACTGCCTGTGCTGCCTCTACTGCCTGCGCTGCCTCTGCTGCCTCTACTGCCCCTACTGCCTGTGCTGCCTCTACTGCCTCTACTGCCTGTGCTGCCTGTGCTGCCTCTACTGCCTGTGCTGCCTGTGCTGCCTCTACTGCCTGTGCTGCCTGTGCTGCCTCTACTGCCTGTGCTGCCTCTTCTGCCTCTACTGCCTGTACTGCCTCTACTGCCCCTACTGCCTGTGCTGCCTCTACTGCCTCTACTGCCTGTGCTGCCTGTGCTGCCTCTACTGCCTGTGCTGCCTGTGCTGCCTCTACTGTTTCTACTGCCTCTGCTGCTTCCGCTGCCTATGTTGCCCTTTGCTGCCTCTGTACTCGACTGAAGAAACCTACTATGTAGGCGCAACAATTCTTAATAAAGACACCTAACTATTGCACATGTGTCTTACTTATCAACTTCCGGTTTTGTATAGTACCATTTTCATATTCAGGAGAGAGAAACTTATGACGACGTTTCGGTCCAACTCGACCCATTTACAAGTTACATTGTGATTTGTAAATGGTCCAAGTTGGACCGAAACGTCGTTATAAGTTTCAGTCTTCTATGTGCGGGTTATTTATGTATTGTTTCAGTCACGGTCTTGTGCCTCTTTATTCTTTTTTTCTTATGTATATTTCCTGATTTATTTTTCGAAGCATTTTTGATGTATTTCGATGTTTTTATTTAGTTATTTTATGTTTTGATGTATTTTTAATGTATTTTAAGAATTTTTAATGTATTTTGATATATTTTTAATGTATTGTAATATATTTTTAATGTATTGTAATATATTTTTAATGCATTTTGATGTATTTTAATGTATTGAAATGTATTTTTAATGTATTCTGATGAATTTTTGATGATGTATTTTGCAGTTTTTTGATGTATTTTGATATATTTTTAATGCATTTTTGATGTATTCTGATATTTGTATTATATTATATATATATATATATATATATATATATATATATATATATATATATATATATATATATATATATATATATATATATATATCTCAATAACAACACTGCACTATCCAATTACTCGAACCCATGCTGCTTTGGCCTGCCTCATGGTGGGCGAACACACATGACGCCCTAATCCACTGAACCATACGATCCTTAAGAGTAGGGCATCCAGCAGAACTGGATGGGTTCGACTCAATGGCTAGTGCAGTGCTGTTATTGATCAACACCACTCGTTCGTGGTCACAATAATATAAAATACTGCTCATTGAACTAGTACACCAAACAGGGACTAGAATGAAATTAGCCTAGAGTCATCCACACCATCGTGTGTCCTAGGGTAGGGAGTACCACATCCAGTTCTGCTGGATGCCTTACTCTTAAGGATCGTATGGTTCAGTGGATAAGGGCGTCATGTGTGTTCGCCCACCATGAGGCAGGCCAAAGCAGCATGGGTTCGAGTCCTTGGATAGTGCAGTGTTGTTATTGATTATATATATATATATATATATATATATATATATATATATTATATATATATATATATATATATATATATATATATATATATATATATAATATATATGCAAAACAACCACTGTGAAAGAGTAGTGAAATTCCAAGCACTTTCGTGACTACTCACATTGTCAAGGATATTTCCTTGACAATGTGAGTAGTCACGACTGCGCTTGGAATTTCACTACTCTTTCACAGTGGTTGTTTTGCATATTTTAAAATCACCTGTTTACTGTGATCTTATTGCATATATATATATATATATATATATATATATATATATATATATATATATATATATATATATATATATATATATATATATATGTATATATGACAGTAGTTTGTTGGACTGTTTATTGGTAGATAAAAGACTGTTGAGAATACTTCGGGATGTACATGTTTATAGAGGGGCCACAGATATATCAGATCACTTTCTAATTGTAGCTATAGTGAGAGTAAAAGGTAGATGGGATACAAGGAAAATAGAAGCAGCAAGTAAGAGAGAGGTGAAGGTGTATAAACTAAAAGAGGAGGCAGTTAGGGTAAGATATAAACAACTATTGGAGGATAGATGGGCTAGTGAGAGTATAGGCAATGGGGTCGAAGATGTCTGGGGTATGTTTAAGAATGTAGTATTAGAGTGTTCAGTAGAAGTTTGTGGTTACAAGAAAGTGGGTGCGGGAGGGAAGAAGAACGATTGGTGGAATGATGATGTAAAGAGAGTAGTAAGGGAGAACAAGTTAGCATATGAGAGGTTTTTACAAAGTAGAAGTGATGCAAGGAGGGAGGAGTATATGGAGAGAAAAAGAGAGGTTAAGAGAGTGGTGAAACACTGTAAAAAGAAAGCAAATGAGAGAGTGGGTGAGATGTTATCAACAAATTTTGTTGAAAATAAGAAAAAGTTTTGGAATGAGATTAATAAGTTGAGGAAGCCTAGGGAGCAAATGGATTTAACAGTTAAAAATAGAAGAGGAGAGTTATTAAATGGAGAGTTAGAGGTATTGGGAAGATGGAGGGAATATGTTGAGGAATTATACGATGTTGATGAAGATAGGGAAACTAAGATTTCATGTATAGGGCAAGGAGGAATAACATCTTGTAGGAGTGAGGAAGAGCAGTGGGTAGAATGAAAGGGGGTAAGGCAGCTGGGATTGATGGGATAAAGAAAGAAATGTTAAAAGCAGGTGGGGATATAGTTTTGAAGTGGTTGGTGCTATTATTTAAATGTATGGAACAGGGTAAGGTACCTAGGGATTGGCAGAGAGCATGTATAGTTCCTATGTATAAAGGCAAAGGGGATAAAAGAGAGTGCAAAAATTATAGGGGAATAAGTCTGTTGAGTATACCTGGTAAAGTGTATGGTAGAGTTATTGTTGAAAGAATTAAGAGTAAGACAGAGTAGGATAGCAGATGAATAAGAAGATTTTAGGAAAGGTAGGGGGTGTGTGGACCAGGTGTTTACAGTGAAACATATAGGTGAACAGTATTTAGATAAGGGTAAAGAGGTTTTTGTGGCATTTATGGATTTGGAAAAGGCATATGACAGGGTGGATAGGGGATCAATGTGGCAGATGTTGCAGGTGTATGGTAAAGAAGGTAGGTTACTGAAAGCAGTGAAGAGTTTTTACGAGGATAGCGAGGCTCAGGTTAGAGTATGTAGGAGAGAGGGAGATTATTTCCCAGTAAAAGTAGGCCTTAGACAAGGATGTGTGATGTCACCGTGGTTGTTCAATATATTTATAGATGGGGTTGTAAGAGAAATAAATGCGCGGGTGTTGGTAAGATGTGTGGGGTTAAAAGATAAAGAATCAAACACAAAGTTGGAGTTGTCACAGTTACTATTTGCTGATGACACAGTGCTTTTCGGAGATTCTGAAAAGAAGTTGCAGAGGTTGGTAGATGAATTTGGTTGGGTATGTAAAAGAAGAAAATTGAAAGTGAATATAGGAAAGAGTAAGGTTATGAGGATAACAAAAAGATTAGGTGACAGAAGATTGGATATCAGACTGGAGGGAGAGAGTACGGAGGAGGTGGATGTATTCAGATATTTAGGAGTGGACGTGTCAGCAGAAGGGTTTATGAAGGGTGAGTAGCGCACTTAGGAGTCTGTGGAGACAAAGAACTTTGTCTACGAAAGCAAAGATGGGAATGTTTGAGAGTACAGTTGTACCAACACTCTTGTATGGGTGTGAAGCATGGGTGATGAATGTTGCAACGAGGAGGAGGCTGGAGGCAGTGGAGATGTCATGTCTGAGGGCAATGTGTGGTGTGAATATAATGCAGAGAATTCGTAGTTTTGAAATTAGGAGAAGGTGTGGGATTACCAAAACTATTATCCAGAGGGCTGAGAAGGGGTTGTTGAGGTGGTTCGGACATGCAGAGAGAATGGAATAAAACGGAATGGCTTCGAGAGTGTATAAATCTGTAGGGGAGGGAAGGCGAGGTAGGGGTCGGCCTAGGAAGGGTTGGAGGGAGGGGTTGTAAAGGACGTTTTGTGTGTGAGGGGCTTGGACTTCCAGCAAGCATGCGTGACCGTATTTGATAGGAGTGAATGGAGATGAATGGTTTTTAATACTTGACGTGCTGTTGGAGTGTGAGGAAGGTAACATTTATGAAGGGATTCAGGGAAACCGGCAGGCCGGACTTGAGTCCTGGAGATGGGAAGTACAGTGCCTGCACTCTGAAGGAGGGGTGTTAATGTTGCAGTTTAAAAACTGTAGTGTAAAGCACCCTTCTGGCAAGACAGTGATGGAGTGAATGATGGTGAAAGTTTTTCTTTCTCGGGCCACCCTGCCTTGGTGGGAATCAGCCGATGTGTTAAAAAAAAAATTGCAGAATTAAATTTTTTATGCATTTTTCATGCATTACATAATGTATTTTTATATATTTTTAGCATTTTTATCTTATTTGTTAATGTATTTTGAATTATATTTTAACTTAAAAGAATAATCGTCAACACGGGTGACAATGAGTAAGATCAATGTTTTCAAGAAATAAATCATTGCCACTTTATTAAATATTCTAAAAAAAAACTTCTCCCCCAAGAAAATAAACTAATTATAAATAATTTGTTGATGTTTGACTTTTCGATTTACTGGACAACTCAAGAAGAACATTCAGCTCTTTGTTTTTTTTGGGTAAAACATTATGAGTGGAAGTTACAGTCAATATTGAACATCAAAATGGTATACAATACCGACAGGTTGTTAGGTAAGACACATATGCAACAGTTGTCTAACTGTTGCATATGTGTTTACCTAACAACCTGTCGGATTGTATACCATTTTGATGTTTCATCTTGTAGACACTGAAACACGTGGCATCTTGGTACAGAAAACACCTTGGACAAGCTTTTCAAGTGAGAAGTGTTGGATCTGAGAGGGACATGACCTCTCAGTTGCCTCTCATTTACTACTATACTACTACTACTACTACTACTACTACCCTGCACCTCTCCTTCCGACAGTATTTAAGTCTCCGCACTGTCGCTTGATCTTCAGATAGTTCCTGACTATGGAACTGACCTTCTCCAGGCCGAGGGACTGACAACCTCAAATTCTACGACTACAAGGGTGATGGACTGATTACATCGTCTTCACATCTCTACTGTTCCTGCCTACTTTCTGTATTCGACTGAAGAAGCCTACTGTGTAGGCGAAACGTTTCGGAATAAAGTTGTCTAACTGTTGCATATGTGTCTTACCTAACAACAGTCAATATTATACTTCATATTAATGTATCCACGAACAAGTGGTTTTGAGGAAATTAACAAGCTGAACTGACCGGGATTCGAACCCTAGATACTTTAACACGCCGAATTATGATTCATATGAGAACCTTCAGCCAAGTGTGGCAATGTCAGGCATATAGTTGTATCACGGGTAGTGACGGGTTGTAAATCATGGTAGACAGGGGAGTGATGGTGATGGGGAGGAGTGATGGTGATGGGGAGGAGTGATGGTGATGGGGAGGAGTGATGGTGATGGGGAGGAGTGATGGTGCTGGGGGGGAGTGATGGTGCTGGGGGGGAGTGATGGTGCTGAGGGAGGAAGTGATGGTGTGGGAGGGTGATGGTGCTGAGGGAGGAGTGATGGTGCTGGGGAGGAGTGATGGTGATGGGGGAGGAGTGATGGTGCTGAGGGAGGAGTGATGGTGATGGGGAGGAGTGATGGTGATGGGGAGGAGTGATGGGCTGGGGGAGGAGTGATGGTGATGGGGAGGAGTGATGGTGATGGGGAGGAGTGATGGTGCTGGGGAGGATGATGGTGATGGGGAGGAGTGATTGTGCTGAGGGAGGAGTGATGGTGATGGGAGGGTGATTGGGGATGGGGGGGAGTGATGGTTGCTGGGGAGGAGTGATGGTGATGGGGAGGGTGATGGTGATGGGGAGGAGTGATGGTGCTGAGGGAGGAGTGATGGTGATGGGGAGGAGTGATGGTGATGGGGAGGGGTGATGGTGCTGGGGGGAGTGTGGTGGTGGGGGAGGAGTGATGGTGCTGGGGAGGAGTGATGGTGTGGGGGAGGAGTGATGGTGCTGAGGGAAGAGTGGTGGTGCTGGGGAGGAGTGATGGTGCTGGGGGAGTGATGGGGCTGGGAGGAGTGATGGTTTCTGGGGGAGGGGTGATGGTGCTGAGGTAGGGTGATGGTGCTGGGGGAGGAGTGATGGTGCTGGGGGGAGGAGTGATTGGTGCTGGGAGGAAGTGATGTGCTGGGGGAGGATGGATTGGGGCTTTAGGGGGGATGGGATTTGGTTGCTGGGGTGGATGATGGTGCTGAGGAGGAGTGATGGTACTGGGGGAGGAGTGATTTGGGGTGGGGGGAGGAGTGATGGTGCTGGGGGAGGAGTGATGGTACTGGGGGAGGGTGATGGTGCTGGGGGGGGAGTGGATGGTGCTGAGGATAGGAGTGATGGTGCTGAGGGTAGGAGTGGGTGGTGTGGGGGAGGAGTGATGGTGCTGGGAGGAGTGTGGTACTGGGGGGAGGAGTGATGGTGCTGGGGGGAGGATGATGGTGTGGGGGGAGGAGTGATGGTACTGGGGGAGGAGTGATGGTGCTGGGGGGAGGAGTGATGGTGCTGAGGGTAGGAGTGATGGTGCTGAGGGTAGGAGTGATGGTGCTGGGGGGAGGAGTGATGGTGCTGGGAGGAGTGATGGTGCTGAGGGAAGAGTGGTGGTGCTGGGGAGGAGTGACGGTGCTGGGGGAGGAAGTGATGGTGCTGGGGAGGAGTGATGGTGCTGAGGGTAGGAGTGACGGTGTTGGGGAGGAGTGACGGTGCTGGGGGAGGAGTGATGGTGTTGGGGAGGAGAGTGATGGTGCTGGGGAGGAGTGACGGTGTTGGGGAGGAGTGACGGTGCTGGGGGAGGAGTGATGGTGCTGGGGAGGAGTGACGGTGTTGGGGAGGAGTGACGGTGCAGAGGCTACACAATGCTGGGGTCTTTGTGCTGGCTCGGCGTCAACAATGCCACACTAACAATGGTGACGATAATATGAATATTCACAATAGAACCACCACCACCACCACCACCACCACCTCCACCACCACCACCACCACCACCCATCACACACCTAACCACTACTCCTACCACCCACTACTCACCACCACTACCACCCCAACCACACTACCTACCACTCCACCCCACCACCACCCTCACTACCACTTCCACAACCACCACCCTACACCACCACCCACCACCACTCCACTAAACCACCTCCACTACCACCACCTACCACCACCACTACCTCCACTACCACCAACCACACCACCTCTACCACCACACACTACCACCACCACTACCACTACCACTACCACCACCACCACCACTCCACCCTACACACCCACCCCACCACAACCACCACCACTATCCACCACCACCACTACCACCACCATCACACCCACTACCACCACTACCCCACCACCACCACCACTACCTCCACACCACCACCCCGCACTAATCCACCAACCCCCCTCATACCCACCACCACCCACTACCACCACTACCCCACCAACTCCACCACCACACCACCACCCTACCACCACCACCACCACCTCCACCACCACCCCTACCACCACACCACCACCACCAACCACCACCACTACACCCCTACACCACCACACCACCACCCACCACCCACCACCATCCCCTACCACCCACACCACCACACACCACTACCACCCACCACTCACACCCACCCACACCACCACCACCACCACCATCCACCACCACTACTCACCACCACCAACACCACCACCACCACACATACCCACCACCACCACCACCCCATCACCACCACCCCACACCACACCACCCACTACCACCGCCACTAACCACCCACCACCACCACTCACCACCACCACCACCACCACCACACCACCACTACCACCACACCACCCACCACACACCCCACCACCACTACCACCACCACCTCCACCCACCACCACCACTACCACCACCCACACCCCACCACTACCACCCCACCCCCACACCACCACACCACCCACCCCCACCCCCCTCCCCCCACCCCACCACCACTCCCCACCCCACCACCACACCACCACCTACCCCCGCCCCTACCCCGCCCCCCACCACTACCACCACCACTACCACCACCACCACTACCTTACCACCACCACCACCACCACCACTATCACCACATACCACCACCACTACAACCACTACCACCACCACTAGTACCACCACCATCACTACCACCCCACACCACCACCAACACCACCACCACTCACACCACCACCACTATTACCACCACTACCACCACCACTACAACCACTACCACCACCACTAGTACACCACCATCACTACCACACCACCATTACTAACACTCCACCATATTAGCACCCCATCTTTATTAACACCCCACCATACTAACACCCCACCATTACTAACACCTACCATTACTAACACCCCCACCATTACTAACACCCTACCATTACTAACACCCTACCATTACTAACACCCTACCATTACTAACACCCCCACCATTACTAACACCCCACCATTACTAACACCCCACCATTACTAACACCCTACCATTACTAACACCCTACCATTACTAACTCCCTACCATTACTAACACCCTACCATTACTAACACCCTACCATTACTAACACCCTACCATTACTAACACCCTACCATTACTAACACCCCCACCTCATTCTTAACAGAACTTATGTGTGGTAGTTAAGAGCAATCTGAAAACAAGACAATAGTGCCTCGGAGTGTATTTATATCAAGAATTATTAGTAACAAGAGTCCTGAAGTTAGAGTACAACTCTGTACTTCACCAGTAAAACCTCTTGTGGATTATATAGCTCAGTTCTTGTCGCCAGACCATTAAGTTAATGGTGTTAATGGTGGTAATGGTCTCCAAGATGAAGAAATAATTCAAAGAGAACAGGGAAGGATGACAAAAGTAATCAATTGTATAATGAATATATGCGAAGATAAGGTTGATAATTCTCAACTCTGTATGACATCATCTCGAAGACGTTGACTGGTGGAAGACAGGATTGAAACTTAGAAGAGGGTGATAAATATTTTTAATAGATATAAATGTAGTTCTGAAGAATTCCTTCCGAGAAATAACTCGGGACAATGAGTTTAAGTTGAATGATCTCAGATTTAGAAAGGATATCCGACAGCGAATTTTAGTTTGAGAAGGACCTGCCTAGTATGGGCCAGTAGGCTTATTGCAATGTTCCTCCTTTCTTATGTTCTTATAAACAAGAAAGGCCTGCAGGCCTGCTAACCCAAGCTGGGCAGGTCTAACACACACTCTTGTACTAGTCTAACCTGTCTTTCAAGCTACACAAGGTTTTAGCTTCAGTAACGCTGCTCGGGTGTTTGTACCAGTCGTCCACAACTCTATCAAGAAAGCAGCGCTCTCCTGTCTTTTCTATATCCCAATTTTACCAACTTTGAAGCCATTGCTGGTTGTCCTCTTCCGGCTAGATATTTCCAACACGTTATTATATTCCTTTTATTTATCCATGTCTTCCGTTTATACATCTCAGATCATATTACCTTTAATTCTGAGCCTTTCTACAGAGTGCAGATTCAGTACTCTCAGTACATCCTCGTAGGAAAGATTTCTGATACATGGGATCACCTTTGTCATCCTTCTCTGTGAGGTTGTGTGGACAAGGCTGTCTTGGTCAAATATGTGAGGTAGGCCCGTACTTAGCCTACGTAGTAGGGGCTAGTAGGTTTACCTCTGATCACCAAAACAGATGATCTACACTTCGTGCTAACGGGGCGTAAATTTTAAGCTTCCAGAAAGTGATTTCTATCACCCAGGTGAGGTGTTTGTCAAGTGTTTGTCATGTGTTTGGAGGGTGTTTGTCAGGTATTTGGGGGTGTTTAACAGGTGTATGTCAGGTGTTTGCCAGATGTTTGTCAGGTGTTAGCCAAGTATTTGTCAGGTGTTAGCCAGGTGTTTGTCAGGTGTTGAGAGAGTGCTTGTCTCCTGCACTTGTCATCCACCACGAACCCCCCCCCCAAAAAAAAAACACGATATCAACCTCGGCAATCTGACCCTGTCCCCACCCCAACCCCCCCCAGCCCCTCTCACACCCAACCCCCCAGCCCCTCTCACACCCAACCCCCCCCCCTTCACCTCCACACACACAAACATGATAAAAAAATATATATTTACAAAAGTTTCCCACCAAATCTTTTTTCAGCGGCAGATTAAACTGTTAAAAACGGACTGTCAACAGTCACGTAAATTATAATTATTGACAAAAATTACAAATAAACAATAACTGTGTAAATAGAAAATAGGAATATATAAAAATAGAAATAGATAAAAAATAGATAAAAAAAAGACATAAGCAGAAAATAGGAATCGCAAAAAATGGAAATAGATGAAAAGTGAAAGAAAAATCATATTGAAATAAAAATATTAATAGAAAACAGAAAGTAGAAATAGAAATAGAAAAAATAGAAATATGAGACAGAAATAAGAAATAGAAATAGAAAATAGATATAGAAAGTAGAAAGAAAATTTGAAAATAGATATAGAAAACAGAAATAGAAAGTAAAATAAAATAGAAAATAGAAAGAAAATAGAAATAGAAAATAGAAATAGAAAATAAAAGAAATAGAAAATAGAAATAGAAAAATAGAAATAGAAAATAGAAATAGAAAATATGAAATAGAAAATAGAAATAGAAATAGAAATAGAAATAGAATAGAAAATAAAAATAGAAATAGAAAATAGAAATAGAAAATAGAAATAGAAAATAGAAATAAAAATAGAAATAGAAAATAGAAATAGAATAGAATAGAAAATAGAAAAGAAAATAGAAATAGAAAATAGAAATAGAATAAATAGAAAATAGAAATAGAAAATAGAAATAGAAAATAGAAATAGAAATAGAAATAGAAAATAGATAAATAGAAAATAGAAAATAGAAAATAGAAATAGAAAATAGAAATAGAAAATAGAAATAGAAAATAGAAAAAAATAGAAGAAAAGAAATAGAAAATAGAATAGAAATAGAAAAATAGAAATAGAAAATAGAAATAGAAAATAGAAATAGAAAATGAAATAGAAATAGAAATAGAAAATAGAAATAGAAAATAGAAATAGAAAATAGAAATAGAAAATAGAAATAGAAAATAGAAATAGAAATAGAAATAGAAATAGAAATAGAAATAGAAATAGAAATAGAAATAGAAAATAGAAATAGAAAATAGAAATAGAAAATAGAAATAGAAAATAGAAATAGAAAATAGAAATAGAAAATAGAAATAGAAAATAGAAATAGAAAATAGAAATAGAAAATAGAAATAGAAAATAGAAATAGAAATAATAGAAATAGAAAATAGAAATAGAAAAAAATAGAAATAGAAAATAGAAATAGAAAAAAATAGAAATAGAAAATAGAAATTAGAAATAGAAATAGAAATAGAAATATAAAATAGAATAGAAAATAGAAATAGAAATAGAAATAGAATAGAATAGAAAATAGAAAAGAAATAGAAATAGAAAATAGAAAAAAATAGAATAGAAAATAGAAATAGAAAATAGAAATAGAAAATAGAAATAGAAAATAGAAATAGAAAATAGAAATAGAAAATAGAAATAAAAAATAAATAGAAAATAAAAAATAGAAATAGAAATAGAAAATAGAAAGAAATAGAAAAGAAAATAGAGAATAGAAATAGAAATAGAAATAGAAATAGAAAATAGAAATAGAAAATAGAAATAGAAAATAGAAATAGAAATAGAAATAAAAGAAATAGAAAATAGAAATAAAATAGAAATAGAAAATAGAATAGAAAATAGAAATAGAAATAGAGAAATAGAAATAGAAAATAGAAAAGAAATAGAAATAGAAAATAGAAATAGAAAATAGAAATAGAAAATAGAAATAGAAAATAGAAATAGAAAATAGAAATAGAAAATGGAAATAGAAAATAGAAATAGAAATGAAATAGAAATAGAAATAGAAAATAGAAAAAAGAAAATAGAAATAGAAAATAGAAATAGAAAACAGAACCAGATAAGAGAAATAGAAATATAAATAAAAACAGAAACAGTAGAGAGAAACAGATATAAAAAACTGATCCCTCTTTCTCTTATTATTATTATTATTATTATTATTATTATTATTATTATTATTATTATTATTATTATTATTATTAATTACTTAATAATCATCATCATCGTTTACTGTTAGTTAAACAGGGAAACAGGTGTAAGATTTACCCAGCGTCTTCACCCGCCCTGGTATTGGACTCGGTTCGTTGGATTGTGAGCCCGCGGCGCCGCCACTGAGTAAGGAGCCAGTTTCTTGTGTGTTAGTAGATATGGGCTCCACACAGGCGCCGGGATCTCGAGAAGCACCGGTGCTCTACTGGCAGTGCTCAGCCAGGGTGGTACACTACTGGTGGTGCAAATTGTGATACACCATTGGTCATCAACCTCAGTGGTACACCACTGGTCATCAACCACAGTGGTACACTGGTCATCAACCTCAGTGGTACACCACTGGTCATCAACCACAGTGGTACACTGGTATCAACCACAGTGGTACACCACTGGTCATCAACCACAGTGGTACACTGGTCATCAACCTCAGTGGTACACCACTGGTCATCAACCACAGTGGTACACTGGTCATCAACCACAGTGGTACACCACTGGTCATCAACCACAGTGGTACACTGGTCATCAACCACAGTGGTACACTAATCATCAACCACAGTGGTACACCACTGGTGATCAACCACAGTGGTACACTAGTCATCAACCACAGCGGTACACTGGTCATCAACCACAGTGGTACACCACTGGTCATCAACCACAATGGTACACTGGTCATCAACCACAGTGGTACACCACTGGTCATCAACCACAGTGGTACACTAGTCATCAACCACAGTGGTACATCACTGGTGATCAACCACAGTTGTACACTAGTCATCAACCACAGTGGTACACAACTGGTCATCAACCACAGCGGTACACTGATCAACCACAGTGGTACACCACTGGTCATGAACCACAGTGGTACACCACTGGTCATGAACCACAGTGGTACACCACTGGTCATCAACCACAGTGGTACACCACTTGCCATCAACCACAGTGGTACACCACTTGCCATCAACCACAGTGGTACACCACTGCTTATCAACCACAGTGGTACACCACTGGACATCAACCACAGTGGTACACCACTGCTCATCAACCACAGTGGTACACCACTGGACATCAACCACAGTGGTACACTGGTCATCAACCACAGTGGTACACTAGTCATCAACCACAGCGGTACACTGGTCATCAACCACAGTGGTACACCACTGGTCATCAACCACAATGGTACACTGGTCATCAACCACAGTGGTACACCACTGGTCATCAACCACAGTGGTACACTAGTCATCAACCACAGTGGTACATCACTGGTGATCAACCACAGTTGTACACTAGTCATCAACCACAGTGGTACACAACTGGTCATCAACCACAGCGGTACACTGATCAACCACAGTGGTACACCACTGGTCATGAACCACAGTGGTACACCACTGGTCATGAACCACAGTGGTACACCACTGGTCATCAACCACAGTGGTACACCACTTGCCATCAACCACAGTGGTACACCACTTGCCATCAACCACAGTGGTACACCACTGCTTATCAACCACAGTGGTACACCACTGGACATCAACCACAGTGGTACACCACTGCTCATCAACCACAGTGGTACACCACTGGACATCAACCACAGTGTTACACCACTGGTCATCAACCACAGTGGTACACCACTGGTCATCAAC
>NC_069456.1:4430720-4465720 GCF_026875155.1 Cherax quadricarinatus
GTCTAGCAAAATGGAACGTGCAATCTGGCTTTTCCCATGAAGCAATATTTGCTTGGTGCTGAGAGGGGGCATGACCTCCCCTCCTGTCGACGAGATCATTAATAATTACATTTGATGCTGTTGACCTGTAGGTCTTGTGTGCTGTGTGTGAATGACGTTTTGAGGTATCTGGACTATACTTGAAGTGTAACGCTGCTTACGTCTCTCTCTCTCTCTCTCTCTTTCACAGCTAGTATATTGTAAACTGCAGCTACTGTAGTCTCTGCTGATTCTTTCTTTCTCTTCGCATCTGAGTTTATTTTATGATTTTTCTTTGTTTTGACACATGTCTGGTGGTGAATCAGTGTGTACTGGTGTTCTTGTGTACTGTTATTCTTGTGTACTGTTATTCTAGTGTGTTCGCTTTACGAGTATTATGTACATGATGTACTTAGATGTTGTGTGGATTGACGCATGAAGGTCCTCTCATGATAACGTGCTCTCCAGAGCCTGGCTCTAGATCCTTGACCTTATGTGGCATCTGTGCACTGTCACAGTCGGATCACATGGAAATTATACTGTTTAGCATTGTAACCGTGGCTTTATGGTACTGAATCATGTGTGTCCACCTTAGAGTGTTTAATGGTCGCTATTGCTGTTCAATGTTTTATCTCGTTGTTCAAGGCACTAGCTGCTATTTCACAACGTTGTATCTACTTTGGAACATTGCACAGATCCTGACGACTCACAGAGAGTGCGAAAAGTCTTGAGCTAAAGATTTCCATCCCCATGTGGCTTGTTTTACCAATAGGCCCGGCTGCCTTTCAAAAGGGAGCTGGACAGATACCTAAAGTCAGTGCCAGATCAGCCGGGCTGTGGTTCGTACGTTGGACTACGTGCGGCCAGCAGTAACAGCCTCGTTGATCAAGTCCAGATCCACCAGGAGGCCTGGTCATGGACCGGGCCGCAGGCGGATGATTGACCCCAAGAAAGCCCTCCAGGTAGACTCCAGGTAGACGACAGTTATTGTCAGTCATATTACGGCCTACATACTATGCTGACGTTGTGAAACAAATTACGGTATCCCTTGCAGTGACACATACACATACAGGTATACATACAGGTATACATACAGGTATACATACGTGATAACTTTAGGTAGTCAGTGAACTTAGTTTTTGGTCAAGTTTTATGGACTAATACTAAGTTTGCATTGACTGTCGCATCTTCATCAGCATTAATGCTGAGGGCGAATGTGGGGAAGCATTGAGCAGTAGCGATCGTGAAGCTGTTGATCCAGTTTCTTGGATCAAAAGCCTCCCCCTCACCTGGAGGGGTAGAGGGGGAGTGGGTGGGGGATTGGAGATGATAATTGCGTAACCTGATCGCCTGCTTCGCTCAGCTGAGGTATAATCACCTGATCACCAGTCACTCAGCCGGCCATTCAGGTGTGCTGATCAGCTGACCCTGCCGCCCCAGCACAGTGACCCTGCCGCCCCAGCACAGTGACCCTGCCGCCCCAGCACAGTGACCCTGCCGCCCCAGCACAGTGATCCTGCGCCCCCCCCCAGCACAGAGTGACCTGCCGCCCCAGCACAGTGATCCTGCCGCCCCAGCACAGTGACCTGGGCCCCCCCAGCACAGTGACCCTGCCGCCCCAGCACAGTGATCCTGCCGCCCCAGCACAGTGACCCCCCCGCCTGCCGCCCCAGCACAGTGATCCTGCCGCCCCAGCACAGTGACCCTGCCGCCCCAGCACAGTGATCCTGCCGCCCCAGCACAGTGATCCTGCCGCCCCAGCACAGTGGTCCTGCCGCCCCAGCACAGTGACCCTGCCGCCCCAGCACAGTGGTCCTGCCGCCCCAGCACAGTGATCCTGCCGCCCCAGCACAGTGACCTGCGCCCCAGCACAGTGACCCTGCCGCCCAGACAGTGACCCTGCCGCCCCAGCACAATGACCCTGCCACCCCCAGCACAGTGACCCTGCCGCCCCCAGCAAAGTGGCCCTGCCGCCCCCAGCAAAGTGGCCCTGCCGCCCTCAGCAAAGTGGCCCTGCTGCCCCAGCACAGTGACCCTGCCGCCCCCAGCACAGTGACCCTGCCGCCCCAGCACAATGACCCTGCCACCCGAGCATAGTGACCCTGACACCACAGCATAGTGACCCTGCCACCCCAGCACAGTGATCCTGCCGTCCCAGCACAGTAACCCTGTCGCCCCAGCAGTGACCCTGTCGCCCCCAGCACAGTGATCCTGCCGTCCCAGCACAGTAACCCTGTCGCCCCAGCAGTGACCCTGCCACCCCAGCACAGTGATCCTGCCACCCCAGCACAGTGATCCTGCCGTCCCAGCACAGTAACCCTGTCGCCCCCAGCAGTGACCCTGTCGCCCCCAGCACAGTGACCCTGTCACCCTCAGCACAGTGGCCCTGCCGCCCCAGCACAGTGACTCTGCCGCCCCAGCACAGTGACCCTGCCGTCCCAGCACAGTGGCCCTGCCGCTCCAGCACAGTGACCCTGTCGCCCCCAGCACAGTGACGTGCCGCCCCAGCACAGTGACCCTGCCGTCCCAGCACAGTGACCCTGCCATCCCAGCACAGTGACCCTGTCGCCCCCAGCACAGTGACCCTGCCGCCCCAGCACAGTGACCCTGCCGCCCCAGCACAGTGACCCTGCCGCCCCAGCACAGTGACCTGCCGCCCCAGAACAGTGACCCTGCCGCCCCAGCACAGTGACTCCTGCCGCCCCAGCACATGACCCTGCCGCCCCAGACAAGTGATCCTGCCGCCCCAGCACAGTGACCCTGCCGCCCCAGCACAGTGACCCTGCCGCCCCAGCACAGTGACCCTGCCGCCCCAGCACAGTGACCCTGCCGCCCCAGCACAGTGACCTGCCGCCCCAGCACAGTGACCTGCCGCCCCAGCACAGTGACCCTGCCGCCCAGCACAGTGACCCTGCCCCCAGCACAGTGACCCTGCGCCCCAGCACAGTGACCTCCGCCCCAGCACAGTGACCCTGCCGCCCCAGCACAGTGACCCTGCCGCCCCAGCACAGTGACCCTGCCGCCCCAGCACAGTGACCCTGCCGCCCCAGCACAGTGACCCTGCCGCCCCAGCACAGTGACCCTGCCGCCCCAGCACAGTGACCCTGCCGCCCCCAGCACAGTGACCCTGCCGCCCCAGCACAGTGACCCTGCCGCCCCAGCACAGTGACCCTGCCGCCCCAGCACAGTGACCCTGTCGCCCCCAGCACAGTGACCCTGCCGCCCCAGCACAGTGACCCTGCCGCCCCAGCACAGTGACCCTGCCGCCCCAGCACAGTGACCTGCGCACCCAGCACAGTGACCCTGGCCGCCCCAGCATCAGTGACCCTGCCGCCCCAGCACAGTGACCTGCCTCCCAGCACAGTGACCCTGCCGCCCCAGCACAGTGACCCTGCCGCCCCCAGCACAGTGACCCTGCCGTCCCAGCACAGTGACCCTGTCGCCCCAGCAGTGGACCCTGCCCCCCAGCATGATCCTGCCCCCAGCACAGTGATTTCCCGCCGTCCCAGCACAGTAGACTCTCTGCGCCCCAGCAGTGGACCACTGTCGCCCCCGCACAGTGACCCTGGGTCACCTAGCACAGTGCCCTGCCGCCCGAGCACAGTGTCCTGTCGCCCCAGCACAGTGACCCTGCCGCCCCAGCACCGTGGACCTGTCCCCCCAGCACAGTACCCTGCCGCCCCAGAACAGTGACCTGCCGCCCCAGCACAGTGACCCTGCCGCCCCAGCACAGTGATCCTGCCGACCCAGCACAGTGACCCTGCCGCCCCAGAACAGTGACCCTGCCGCCCCAGCACAGTGACCCTGCCGCCCCAGCACAGTGATCCTGCCGACCCCAGCACAGTAACCCTGCCGCCCCCAGAACAGTAACCCTCTGCTATGCCGCCCCTTGGGTACACATTGTGGCATGTCTTTCTGCTATGTTGCCCATGGGGTACACACTGTAGGATCTCTCTCTGCTATGTTGCCCCTGGGGTACACACTGTAGGATCTCTCTCTGCTATGTTGCCCATGGGGTACACACTGTAGCATCTCTCTTTGCTATGTTGCCCCTGGGGTACACACTGTAGCATCTCTCTTTGCTATGTTGCCCCCTGGGGTACACAGTGTGGCATCCCTCTGTACCTGTATGCACGCATACAACCCACACCTTTTCATACTCCATACATCTACCCACATGGGGAGGAGGAGGATAAGGCGGAGGAGGATGTGGAGGAAGAGGAGGTGGAGGAGGAGGAGGAGGAAGAGGAAGTGGAAGAATAGGCTTCCATAGTTAAGAAAGCTCTGTTTCTCAAGACAGTACTGTCAAAATTCTCACATCTGACAGAGATCAATCATAGCCTTGCAGTCACCTTGACTGAGGTTGCTTGTGTGAATATGAGAGTGGAAGCCAGGGCTGACACAACACACCATCAAGCTGACACAAACCAAGTCTTCCAGTGGGTCACTGGCAGCCATGGACGACACAACACACCATCAAGCTGACACAAACCCAAGTCTTTCCAGTGGGTCACTGGCAGCCATGGAGACACAACACACCATCAAGCTGACACAAACCAAGTCTTCCAGTGGGTCACTGGCAGCCATGGACGACACAACACACCATCAAGCTGACACAAACCAAGTCTTCCAGTGGGTCACTGGCAGCCATGGACGACACAACACCCCATCAAGCTGACACAAACCAAGTCTTCCAGTGGGTCACTGGCAGCCATGGACGACACAAACACCCCCATCAAGCTGACACAAACCAAGTCTTCAGTGGGTCACTGGCAGCCATGGACGACACAACACACCATCAAGCTGACACAAACCAAGTCTTCCAGTGGGTCACTGGCAGCCATGGACGACACAACACACCATCAAGCTGACACAAACCAAGTCTTCCAGTGGGTCACTGGCAGCCATGGACGACACAACACACCATCAAGCTGACACAAACCAAGTCTTCCAGTGGGTCACTGGCAGCCATGGATGACACAACACACCATCAAGCTGACACAAACCAAGTCTTCCAGTGGGTCACTGGCAGCCATGGATGACACAACACACCATCAAGCTGACACAAACCAAGTCTTCCAGTGGGTCACTGGCAGCCATGGATGACACAACACACCATCAAGCTGACACAAACCAAGTCTTCCAGTGGGTCACTGGCAGCCATGGACGACACAAACACCATCAAGCTGACACAAACCAAGTCTTCCAGTGGGCCACTGGCAGCCATGGATGACACAACACACCATCAAGCTGACACAAACCAAGTCTTCCAGTGGGTCACTGGCAGCCATGGATGACACAACACACCATCAAGCTGACACAAAACCAAGTCTTCCAGTGGGTCACTGGCAGCCATGGACGACACAACACACCATCAAGCTGACACAAACCAAGTCTTCAGTGGGTCACTGGCAGCCATGGACGACACAACACACCATCAAGCTGACACAAACCAAGTCTTCCAGTGGGTCACTGGCAGCCATGGACGACACAACACACCATCAAGCTGACACAAACCAAGTCTTCCAGTGGGTCACTGGCAGCCATGGACGACACAACACACCATCAAGCTGACACAAACCAAGTCTTCCAGTGGGTCACTGGCAGCCATGGACGACACAACACACCATCAAGCTGACACAAACCAAGTCTTCCAGTGGGCCACTGGCAGCCATGGACGACACAACACACCTCCCACTCTCCCAGGAATAATTGAAAGAGGAAAGTAAGAGACCTGGGGGTGGCGTATGGGTGTTTTCAAGAAAAGAAAGAGAAAATGTCAGGCAAGTAATTCAAGGTATCCCTTAACGGATATCTAAATTTGTGAAGCTTAAAAACGCCATTAAAACCAGACTTTTATGTATCTTTCAATTTTTTTTTCTCAGGAAAATTCTACTAAGTTTGAAAGCAGTATCTACCATTGTTCAAATATCTACCATTGTTCAAATATCTACCATTGTTCAAATATCTACCATTGTTCAAATATCTACCATTGTTCAAATATCTACCATTGTTCAAATATCTACCATTGTTCAAATATCTACCATTGTTCAAATATCTACCATTGTTCAAATATCTACCATTGTTCAAATATCTACCATTGTTCAAATATCTACCATTGTTCAAATATCTACCATTGTTCAAATATCTACCATTGTTCAAATATCTACCATTGTTAAATATCTTCCATTGTTCAAATATCTACCATTGTTCAAATATCTACCATTGTTCAAATATCTACCATTGTTCAAATATCTACCATTGTTTAAACATCTACCATTGTTTAATCATCTACCATTGTTCAAATATCTACCATTGTTCAAGTATCTACCATTGTTTAAATATCTACCATTGTTCAAATATCTACCATTGTTCAAATATCTACCATTGTTCAATATCTACCATGTTCAAATATCTACCATTGTTCAAATATCTACCATTGTTCAAGTATCTACCATTGTTTAAATATCTACCATTGTTTAAATATCTACCATTGTTCAAGTATCTACCATTGTTCAAGTATCTACCATTGTTTAAATATCTACCATTGTTCAAATATCTACCATTGTCAAATACTACCATTGTTCAAATATCTACATTGGGTTCAAGTATCTACCATGTTTAAATATCTACCATTGTTTAATATCTACCCTTGTTTCAAGTATCTACCATGTTTAACTACCATTGTTAATATCGACCATTGTTCAAGTATCTACCAATGTTTAAATATCTACCATTGATCAAATATCTACCATTGTTTAAATATCTACCATTGTTCAAATATCTACCATTGTTCAGATATCTACCATTGTTCAGATATCTACCATTGTTCAAGTATCTACCATTGTTCAAAGCACCATAGACCACATACAACTACCATATAGTACGTTCATGATCTAGGTACGTCTGTACAGTAGGTCGTTTGTCCGCATTTTCATTGCCTACTTCATCTAATATTTTTTTCAGCTTGAGATGAGTCAGCCAGGACAGGCGGAAGATGACAGTGCTGGTGCGTCAGCCAGGACAGGTGGAAGATGACAGTGCTGGTGCGTCAGCCAGGACAGGTGGAAGATGACAGTGCTGGTGCGTCAGCCAGGACAGGTGGAAGATGACAGTGCTGGTGTGTCAGCCAGGACAGGTGGAAGATGACAGTGCTGGTGTGTCAGCCAGGACAGGTGGAAGATGACAGTGCTGGTGTGTCAGCCAGGACAGGTGGAAGATGACAGTGCTGGTGTGTCAGCCAGGACAGGTGGAAGATGACAGTGCTGGTGTGTCAGCCATTACAGGTGGAAGATGACAGTGCTGGTGTGTCAGCCAGTACAGGTGGAAGATGACAGTGCTGGTGTGTCAGCCAGGACAGGTGGAGATGACAGTGCTGGTGTGTCAGCCAGGACAGGTGGAAGATGACAGTGCTGGTGGGGTCAGCCAGGACAGGTGGAAGATGACAGTGCTGGTGTGTCAGCCAGGACAGGTGGAAGATGACAGTGCTGGTGTGTCAGCCAGGACAGGTGGAAGATAACAGTGCTGGTGTGTCAGCCATAAAGGTGGAAGATGACAGTGCTGGTGTGTCAGCCAGGACAGGTGGAAGATGACAGTGCTGGTGTGTCAGCCAGGACAGGTGGAAGATGACAGTGCTGGTTTTGTCAGCCAGGACAGGTGGAAGATGACAGTGTGGTGTGTCAGCCAGGACAGGTGGAAGATGACAGTGCTGGTGTGTCAGCCAGGACAGGTGGAAGATGACAGTGCTGGTGTGTCAGCCAGGACAGGTGGAAGATGACAGTGCTGTGTGTCAGCCATTACAGGTGGAAGATGACAGTGTGGTTTTGTCAGCCAGGACAGGTGGAAGATGACAGTGCTGGTGGTCAGCCAGGACAGGTGGAAGATGACAGTGCTGGTGTGTCAGCCAGGACAGGTGGAAGACCAGTGCTGGTGTGTCAGCCAGGACAGGTGGAAGATGACAGTGCTGGTGTGTCAGCAGGACAGGTGGAAGATAACAGTGCTGTGTGTCAGCCTAAAGGTGGAAGATGACAGTGCTGGGGTGTCAGCCAGGACAGGTGGAAGATGACAGTGCTGGTGTGTCAGCCAGGACAGGTGGAAGATGACAGTGTGGTGTGTCAGCCAGGGGCAGGTGGAAGATGACAGTGTCTGGTGTGTCAGCCAGGACAGGTGGAAGATGACAGTGCTGGTGTGTCAGCCAGGACAGGTGGAAGATAACAGGCTGGTGTGTCAGCCATAAAGGTGGAAGATGACAGTGCTGGTGTGTCAGGGAAGGACAGGTGGAAGATGACAGTGCTGTGTGGTCAGCCAGGACAGGTGGAAGAGATGACAGTGCTGGTGTGACAGCCAGGACAGGTGGAAGATGACAGTGCTGGTGTGTCACCAGGACGGTGGAAGATGACAGTGTAGGTGTGTCAGCCAGGACAGGTGGAAGATGACAGTGCTGGTGTGTCAGCCAGGACAGGTGGAAGATGACAGTGCTGGTGTGTCAGCCATTACAGGTGGAAGATGACAGTGCTGGTGCGTCAGCCAGGACAGGTGGAAGATGACAGTGCTGGTGTGTCAGCCAGGACAGGTGGAAGATGACAGTGCTGGTGTGTCAGCCAGGACAGGTGGAAGATGAAATTGCTGGTGTGTCAGCCAGGACAAGTGGAAGATGACAGTGGTGTGTCAGCCAGGACAGGTGGAAGATGACAATGCTGGTGTGTCAGCCAGGAGAGGTGGAAGATGACAGTGCTGGTGTGTCAGCCAGGACAGGTGGAAGATGACAGTGCTGATGTGTCAGCCAGGACAGGTGGAAGATGATAGTGCTGGTGTGTCAGCCATTACAGGTGGAAGATGACAGTGCTGGTGCGTCAGCCAGAACAGGTGGGGAAAATGACAGTGCTGGTTTTGTCAGCCAGGACAGGTGGAAGATGACATGTTGGTGTGTCAGCCCGGACAGGTGGAAGATGACAGTGCTGGTGTGTCAGCCATTACAGGTGGAAGATGACAGTGCTGATGTGTCAGCCAGGACAGGTGGAAGATGAGAGTGCTGGTGTGTCAGCCAGGACAGGTGGAAGATGACAGTGCTGGTGTGTCAGCCAGGACAAGTGGAAGATGACAGTGCTGATGTGTCAGCCAGGACAGGTGGAAGATGAGAGCGCTGGTGTGTCAGCCAGGACAGGTGTAAGATGACAGTGCTGGTGTGTCAGCCAGGACAAGTGGAAGATGACAGTGCTGGTGTGTCAGCCAGGACAGGTGGAAGACGACAGTGCTGGTGTGTCAGCCAGGACAGGTGGAAGATGACAGTGCTGGTGTGTCAGCCAGGACAGGTGGAAGATGACAGTGCTGATGTGTCAGCCAGGACAGGTGGAAGATGACAGTGCTGGTGTGTCAGCCATTACAGGTGGAAGATGACAGTGCTGGTGCGTCAGCCAGAACAGGTGGAAGATGACAGTGCTGGTGTGTCAGCCAGGACAGGTGGAAGATGACAGTGTTGGTGTGTCAGCCAGGACAGGTGGAAGATGACAGTGCTGGTGTGTCAGCCTGGACGGGTGGAAGATGACAGTGCTGGTGTGTCAGCCATTACAGGTGGAAGATGACAGTGCTGGTGCGTCAGCCAGGACAGGTGGAAGATGACAGTGCTGGTGTGTCAGCCAGGACAGGTGGAAGATGACAGTGCTGGTGTGTCAGCCATGAAGGTGGAAGATGACAGTGCTGGTGTGTCAGAAAGGACAGGTGGAAGATGACAGTGCTGGTGTGTAAGCCAGGACAGGTGGAAGATGACAGTGCTGGTGTGTCAGCCAGGACAGGTGGAAGAAGACAGTGCTGGTGTGTCAGCCATTACAGGTGGAAGATGACAGTGCTGGTGTGTCAGCCAGGACAGGTGGAAGATGACAGTGCTGGTGTGTCAGCCAGGACAGGTGGAAGATGACAGTGCTGGTGTGTCAGCCATTACAGGTGGAAGATGACAGTGCTGGTGCGTCAGCCAGGACAGGTGGAAGATGACAGTGCTGGTGTGTCAGCCAGGACAGGTGGAAGATGACAGTGCTGGTGTGTCAGCCATTACAGGTGGAAGATGACAGTGCTGGTGTGTCAGCCAGGACAAGTGGAAGATGACAGTGCTGGTGTGTCAGCCAGGACAGGTGGAAGATGACAGTGCTGGTGTGTCAGCCAGGACAGGTGGAAGATGACAGTGCTGGTGTGTCAGCCAGGACAGGTGGAAGATGACAGTGCTGGTGTGTCAGCCATTACAGGTGGAAGATGACAGTGCTGGTGCGTCAGCCAGAACAGGTGGAAGATGACAGTGCTGGTGTGTCAGCCAGGACAGGTGGAAGATGACAGTGTTGGTGTGTCAGCCAGGACAGGTGGAAGATGACAGTGCTGGTGTGTGCAGCCATTACAGGTGGAAGATGACAGTGCTGGTGTGGGCAGCCATTACAGGTGGAAGATGACAGTGCTGGTGCGTCAGCCAGGACAGGTGGAAGATGACAGTGCTGGTGTGTCAGCCAGGACAGGTGGAAGATGACAGTGCTGGTGTGTCAGCCAGGACAGGTGGAAGATGACAGTGCTGGTGTGTCAGCCAGGACAAGTGGAAGATGACAGTGCTGGTGTGTCAGCCAGGACAGGTGAAAGATGACAGTGCTGATGTGTCAGCCAGGCAGGTGGAAGATGACAGTGCTGTGTGTCGCCAAGACAGGTGGGAAAATGACAGTCCTGGTTGTCCAGGACAGGTGGAAGATGACAGTGCTGGTTGTCAGCCAGGACAGGGTGGAAGATGACAGTGCTGATGTGTCAGCCAGGCAGGTGGAAGATGACAGTGCTGGTGTGTCAGCCATTACAGGTGGAAGATGACATGCTGGTACGCAGCAGAACAGGTGAGAAAAGACAGTGCGGTGTGCAGCCAGGACAGGTGGGAAGAAAACAGTGAGGTTTGTCACCAGGACAAGTGGAAGATGAAGTGCTGGTGTGTCACCATTACAGGTGGAAGAAAAGTGCTGGTGTGTTCAGCCATTACAGGTGGAAGATGGCAGTGCTGGTGTTCTCCCGCCAGGTGGATAAGCCAATGCTGGTGTGTCAGCCAGGACAGGTGGCAGATTTACAGTGCTGTGTGTCAGCCAGGACAGGTGGAAGAGACAGTTGCTGGTGTTGTCAGCCAGGACAGGTGGAAATGACGTGCTGGTGCGTCAGCCAGGACAGGTGGAGATGACAGTGCTTTGTGTCAGAGGACGGTGGGAAATGATAGTGCTGGTGTGTCAGCAGGACATGGAAGATGGCAGTGCTGGTTGTGTCAGCATGGAACAGGTGGAAGTGCAATGCTTGGTGTTCAGCCAGACAGGTGGAAGATGACAGTGTGGTGTGTCAGCAGGACAGGTGGAGATGCAGTGCTGGTTGTCAGCCAGGACATTGGGAAATGACAGTTGCGGTGCGTCAGCCAGGACAGGTGAAGATGACAATGCTGGGTGTCAGCCAGGATAGTGAAGATGGCAGTGCTGGTGTTCAGCCAGGACAGGTGAAATGGCATGCTGGTTGTGTCAGCAGGACAGGTGGAAGATGACAGTGCTGTTTTGTTTAGCCAGGACAAGGTGGAAATGACAGTGCTGGTTTTGTCAAGCCAGGACAGGTGGAAGATGACAGTGCTGGTGTGTCAGCCAGGACAGGTGGAAGATGACAGTGCTGGTGTGTCAGCCAGACATGTGGAAGATAACAGTGCTGTTGTGTCAGCCAGGACATGGTGGAAGATGACAGTGCTGGTGTGTCAGCAGGACAGGTGAAGATGGCAGTGCTGGTGTTGTCAGCCAGGACAGGTGGAAGAGATAGTGCTGGTGTGTCAGCCAGGACAGGTGGAAGATGACAGTGCTGGTGTGTCAGCCAGGACAGGTGGAAGATGACAGTGCTGATGTGTCAGCCAGGACAGGTGGAAGATGACAGTGCTGGTGTGTCAGCCAGGACAGGTGGAAGATGACAGTGCTGGTGTGTCAGCCAGGACAGGTGGAAGATGACAGTGCTGGTGTGTCAGCCAGGACAGGTGGAAGATGACAGTGCTGGTGTGTCAGCCAGGACAGGTGGGAAATGATAGTGCTGGAAATAATGAGGTGATCGCTAGTGGGAAGAAATGCTCCAAAGGCGACGGTGATACGATACAGTGGAAATTGTATACAAGGGTGCTCCATCACTGCCTGCCAGCCCTCCACCACGCCAGAGAGAGAGAGAGAGAGAGAGAGAGAGAGAGAGAGAGAGAGAGAGAGAGAGAGAGAGAGAGAGAGAGAGAGAGAGAGAGAGAGATTTATCACCTCTTCAGCTAGTGAGTTCTAATTCCCATCCAGAGAGTGAAGAAATGTTTCTCAACATCCTATGGCTCATCTGCTTTAGTTGTCATCTCCGTCCCATGGCTCCCTCATCACAGCCTCACTCTATCCGCTCTCTAATTTTGCATGTCATGATTATTTCCTAGCCCTTGATCATTCTCTCATGATATTACTCCCCTGAACCTTCACTGATATTGTTCCACTGAATCTTCTCTCATGATATTGTTCCCATGATCTTTTTCTCATAATACTGTTCACCAGATCTTCTGGTGTTGTTAGGTTGAACTTCTAGTTCGTGGACCAGATATTAGCACCGCCCGAGGTGGCAAAACCTTCCGAGTATCAGTTATTTTGGTGGATCCGTATAAGTATATCTAAGCATGATATTCTTTCACCTTACAGCCATTAAGTGTTACATTATAATTATCGAACTTACGCGTTAAGTGCTGTATAATCCTCCGGGTTTAGCGCTTCCCCTTGATTATAATAATAATACGCGTTAAGTCGCTAATTTGATCAAATGGTTTCTCTCTCGGCTGGAAAATGCTCAGGGACGTTATTTGAAGAGCAATGGAATTTTACCTTAACATTTTCAAGAAATAAGATCTTGTTGAATTTCAGATACACTTTTTTCACTTTCTGTGGTCTATTGAAGCATGTATCTGTCTCATTTAGGTGAGACTGTTTAATTAAGATTAGCTAAGAGTAAAATAAGTTGAAAATTCCAGAGTTATGATAATTTCTCTTCAGAAGCATCAGAGCAACACAAAAGCATATCCTATGTATGGTGTTGGTATAGCTGGTCTGAACACACCAGGAATGCCTACATTGTACAATTATTCAATTTAAAACTATTATACAGTCAGATCCTCTAATAATTTTCTTTTAAGTGGTTCTGTATTTGTAGGTTAGGGTCACTGCCATGTAACAGAGGATGAACTCCCTCTCCAAGGCAGGACACTGAGGCGTAGAAACTGAGAGGGGTACGCATGGACTGTCCGATTAACTCAAATCTGGTATCACCAGCAATCCTAGAGTCCTGGGAACCCCTCCTGAGAGCTGCTGAAATTAGATGCTAAGCTGCGCTCTCAGGAACACTTTTCTGATGGGGATATACCACAGGTGACCGGCCACAGACGTCGAAACATCTTTATCACAACAACTTGCTTGGTGACACTCTTGCCAAAGAAAAATCCCACAGCTTAAGCTGCATAAGAAGTTTTAAGAAAGTCAGTGAGGCAAGACCTACATCAGTTCATGATTTATGAGGGTCAATGCATCTTCTGTGAGGAAAATAATATACTTTAGAGGCCAAAACTCTATAGAGGCTCTTTTCCAGCGTACTAAAATAAGAACAGATGAGAAAGTCAGGAAAAATGCAAACAGGAATATAGACATGAAATTACGTTCCATTTTCAACAGGGAAATGGTAACTGCTGAAGGTCATTACTGCAGGTCTTGCTGCCGTCGGTACTCAGAGTATGAAGATGCTGCCGCAGCCTGCAAAGTAGCTTCTGGAGAGATAATTATGCCACTGAGACAAGGTCTGAGGTGGCAGAGAAGCAGTCGTACAGCGAACTATCTACACTGATCAGAAATCTGTTGGGTAGGGCTGCTGGGGTACCTCTAATCTTACAGGCCGATTGGTGATAGGTGTGAAGGCTTCTGGTGTCACCCAAGTGAAAGCCTCGACAAAGAAGCACATCTGCTGCAAGCAGGAAGCTGAGTCTGAAGGAGCACTTGATGTTTTTCTGGATGACAAGGGAAAACTTCTTCTATATCCCGACAGCCTTTCAGTGTGTGAGCTTTCGAAAACATATTATCCTGGTGGAACCAAACGATTAATCCTAAAAGCAGGAGCTGTTACTAGATACTAGTTGACATCCGAGTACAGGAGGTCATACCTCAGGCAACTAAGGGAAATTATAGGCGAAAAACAGTTCCAGTAGCTGAGTCATACAAGTTTGCCACTACCTAGGATCAAGAGGAACGAGAAAGATGGCTAGCCCCATTTTTTTATATCTGATGGTGAACTTCTGTATAGATCCATTCAGCAAATGCCGAGCAGAATTGGTGAGTTTGTTGACTGGAATCATGAGCTACATCAGATAAAGCCAGCGATCCTCTGAAGACTCTTGACAAGGGAAGAAAAGGATGTATATCAAAACTTCAAGAAAGAACGCTGGGAGAAAGAACCATCCACAGCAAAATTATATTAAGAAATGGAGAGATGGAACCTGTAAACCTTCTCCCACACCATGATAAAATTTGCTGGAGACAAGCCACAAGAAAAACAAGTGATCCTGAAGGAAGATAGGAATCCATTTGGGAACATGATCCTTGTTGCCCAGAGGATTTACACCTCAGAGATATTCTAACACATCCACTGGGATTACTACCACTGGTACTCTCAAACAGCGATGGATCTCTGAGCAAGACAGGTAAAGCTCCACCTGCCAGACAACTGAAGGAAAAAAATATGTCTCCAGCAGAAACTATTCCAGAACAATAAACATGCATCATCGATGGAATGATTCTGGTCCAGAAACGGACCAAGTAGCAGACTATGTTCTGTTTTTAGATCTACACGAGGGTGTTCAGTTTCAGGAAAAATGTTGTTTGATGTTCACAGGAAGACATGTATAAAAAAAATGTTGAGAGACTGAAGAGAGGTTCGACCAGTGGCACACAGTGGAAGAACATTACTCCAGGCATAAAATCCTACGTCAGGCATTATTCTAGTAATCCATCTACTCAGTGTTACGGTGTTCAAAGACTCGTTGTGTGATGCTTCTAGAGGTTCTCAAATCTAAATTTTACCACATGATTCACACGGATTGGTGTATACCCAGGCACTGGTTTCGTGATGTATATCTGGTATCGTTCCAGGCAATACATTTGTATATATTCTCAGACGTTTGGTTGAAAGGACGGACGATGAGTGTCTCCGCTGTGCATTGTTGTGAAGCTGTGTTGACGATCTTTTCTGCCTTTCTCCTACAATCAGTAATGAAATGTGCTGGGTAATGGAGCTTGGAGAAAACATTGTGTTTATAACTGCACTCTTTTTTTCTAATTCGTAAGGCCTTCAAAAAGAAACCAGTTACGACGTTCCTCTTAGTGCGTCTGCTGTGATGTGAGAAGAAATGCAGGTCATCTTTGTTGCATGACTGCCGGTAGTTCTTTAACTCCAGTTTGTTGTTATTCTTCCAGAGTAATACGTCTAGAGAAGGCAGGCGACTATTATGTTCCTCTTCCATAGTGAACTTCACTGAGGCACAAAAGAGCTTTTGTTGTTCTGGAGTTTTATAATGTAGTCGTGTCTAGCGACGATAACCAAAATATCCTCAACATATCTTAAGCACATGATACTGGCTGACATGTTTGACTTCAGTTTCCCAACTGAGTGGAGAGCCCATGACCATCCTATACGACTTCCAGTATAAATCTGTCCCAACAACAACAAAGAAACAGTGAAAGTTTATGCCAAATTCAACGACATCAAGGAAATCTTTGGCTGGTATTGAAAGATCTAAGTCATTAGTGAGTCTTCGCCATAATAAGATGACTGTTTATTGTAGTTAGTTCAACTTAGTTCTGGCACCAGTTTCGTTGCAAACCTTTGGACCATCTCACGTTTCTTCATATATTCGATTATATGGGGGTTGCATGTTAGGCCTAGTGACTACTATGTTTAATGTCCTGAAGAAAAAAAATGATTACATTTTTGAAAGCAGTTCTTTGCGTTGATAGCCCTGCGTATTTTACAGAAACTATACTATATACAAATACTTCCGGTAATATGTTTGATGCAATGCTTATTCCCAGATCCTTCTCCTCGCACACTATTCTCCGTGGTTGTATTCCGTGTCCTCACCTCCTCTATTCGAGTCAGTACATGTATGGTACACAATACCGACAAGATAGAGAATTAGACACATGTGCAACATCTGGGTATCTTTATTGTAGACGTTTCGCCATCCAGTGACTTTATTTATATACATTCAAGGATATATATTTCTACAGTCTCCCTATTATGTCCTTTTATTATACTGACATAGCCACTGGATGGAGAAACGTCTACAAATTAAAGATACCCAGATGTTGCACATGTGTCTAATTCTTTATCTGTTCGATTCATCCTGGAGTTTCTCCCTGTTCTCTTCTGTAGCTTTTTCATCAGTTTCACAACACCAACAGTGATACATAGGGTAGTCAGTCCCATGTATCAGCGGTGATACATAGAACTGCCCTCTTGCGGGTTGTTCGCACACGCTCTGGGCAACGAAGAGTCATACCAAAACATTATCATTTTTTTTAGCACACCGGCCGTCTCCCACCGAGGTAGGGTGATCCCCCCCCCAAAAAAAAAAAATAGAAGAAACACATTCATCGTCGTTCACTCAGTCGATATCTTGGCGCCAGGAATTTGCTGACATCAGGGTTTAGATCGTTCTCCAAATCCAGATTTATCCCATCTTAAGTGTTAAATATGTATTGAACGTGTTCAACACATGTTTATGATTTTTTAACACGTTCAACATATGTTGACATGTTTAACATGTTTTTAACACATGTTCAACACTGTGGTACGTTTTAAAAACATATTCAACATGTGTTTACTACATGTTTAACATGTTTTTAACACATGTTCAACATGTGTTTACCACATGTTTAACATGTGGTAAACAGGTATAACTTTGATCTTCCATCATCAAATGATCAGAGGAAATTAATTCGGATTTAATTAGATTAATATCAGCTGTCGTTTTTCTCATCTGATTCCCAACGTTAACCCTCGTTATCTGAGTGCTTCTCGTGTTATCTGAGTGCTACTCGAGTTATCTGAGTGCTTCTTGTGTTATCTTAGTGCTAGTCGAGTTATCTGAGTGCTTCTCGTGTTATCTGAGTGCTACTCGTGTTATCTGAGTGCTACTCGTGTTATCTGAGTGCTACTCGTGTTTTCTGATTCCTTCCCACGTTATCTGATTGCTTTCCACGTTATGTGATTGCGTCCAACGTTATCTGATTGCTTCCTACGTTATCTGATTGCTTCCTACGTTATCTGATTGCTTTCCACGTTATCTGATTGCTTCCTACGTTATCTGATTGCTTCCTACGTTATCTGATTGCTTCTCGCTCTCCCGAAATTATCCCGAGGGAGGACAGATTTCTTTGATTCATTATCTGATTGGCTAACAGAGTTTCCGCTGGTGTGTGTGTGTGTGTGTGTGTGTGTGTACTCACCTAATTGTGGTTGCAGAGATCGATTCATAGCTCCTGGCCCCGCCTCTTCACTGGTCGCTACTAGACCCACTCTCTCCCTGCTCCATGAGCTTTATCATACATTTTCTAAAAGCTATGTATGGTACCTGCCTCCTCTACCTCACTTTCCAGACTATTCCACTTCCGGGCAACTTTATGACTGAAGAAATACTTCCTAACATCCCTGTGACTCATCTGAGTTTTCAACTTCGAGTTGTGGCCCTTTGTTGCCGTGTCCCATCTCTGAAACCTCTTGTGCCTATCCACCTTGTCAATTCCTTGTCAATTCCTCCAGTGTCATCAGGTTGATTTCCCTTAACCTCTCCCCGTCAGACATACCCCTTAGCTGCGGGACTAGTCTTGTTGCAAACCTAATTTCTTGGCGTGCTTGACCATACTGGTGCTGCATACTCCAACATGGGCCTGACATACACAGTGTACAGTGTCTTGAATGACTTCTTACTCAGGTGTCGAAACGCTATTCTTAGGATTGCTAGGCACCTTTATGCTGCAGCAATTATTTGGTTGATGTGCGCCCCAGGAGATGTGCTCTGTATTATACTCACCCCAAGATCTTTTTCTTTGAGTGAGGTTTGCAGTCTTTAGCCCCCTAGCCTGTACTCCGTCTGCGGTCTTCTTTGACCTTCTCCAATTTCCATGACTTAGCATTCGGTGGGGTTAAACTCCGGGAGCCAGTTGCTGGACCAGGGTTGCAGCCTGTCCAGATCTCTTTGTACTCCTACTTGATCTCTATCCGTTTGAATTTTCCGCAGTAGCTTCACATCATCTGCAAACAGGGACACTTCTCAGTCTATCCCTTCCGTCATGGCCTTCACATATACCAAAAACAGCACCGGTCCCAAGACTGACCCATATGGAATCCCGCTCGTCACAGGCGCCCACTCTGACACCTCGTCACGTACCATGACTCGCTGTTTCCGTCCTGTCAGGTATTGTGTGTGTGTGTGTGTGTGTGTGTGTGTGTGTGTGTGTGTGTGTGTGTGTGTGTGTGTGTGTGTGTGTGTGTGTGTGTGTGTGTGTGTGTGCGTGCTTGCGTGCGTGAGTGCGCGCTGATGGCACTCGCAACAACAACAAAAAACAGTAGTAGTGACAGCAACAGCATCGGTAAAAACATCAACGGAAGCAGCAAGACTATAAACAGCAGCAACAGAAGTAGAAGCAACAGCAGCAGAAACTGTGCCATCAGCAGTAGTACCATTTCCAGCAGCAGTAGTAGTAGCAAAAGCAGCAGCAACAGCAACAAGAGCATCTGCAACAACAGCAATTACAGCAGCAGCATCAATAACAGTAACAGCAGAAGCAGCAGCATCAACAACAGTAATAGCAGCAGCGACATCAACAGCAGCAGCAGCAGAATTAACAACAGTAACAGCAACAGAAGCAGCAGCAACAGCAGCAGCAGCAGCAGCAGCAGCAGCAGCAACGACAACAACAGTAGCAACGACAGCAACAGCAACAACAGCACAACCACCACCACCACCACACCACCAGGAAGCCAGAAGTCTATTATTTGATTACTTAGGGTAATAGGGCATAAGTCTTGGGGGAGTTGATCAGCAGTATGGGTTGGCGGGTTGGTGGGTTGGTGGGCTGGTGGGCTGGTTCCTTTGATGTGTCGAACATCACAGTGTTCCTGATCACCGAAAATTAATTGGCTGTCTTCATTGTCTTGTGGAAGAATGTGCGTTTGATGTGCCCACCTTCCCCAATCCAACCCACCCACCCATACACCCCCTCACATCTTCCCCCACCCACTCACCCTTTCTCATAAAATAGATTCCAGGAACATCGCATAGACACTACAATGACGAAGAGCATTCAGGACCAAAGTTCTCATATCTCACCTGTCTTGATATCTTCCCACAAAGGAATCAGATATCATGTTAGCACTGATTAAGAAGTTAGATCAGCTTGTGACAGGCCGGAGGTGGAGTTACAACTGGGTCATCCCTCTCTGCAGTGTTATAACCGTCCTGCTGGAGGTTTTCAGCTCTGGTAGACGGGAAACCACACGTACCAGCCACCTGGAACACTGGTATCAAGCACTGTGCTCTGTTCGGGTCAGAAAGTTATGTGTATCTCCTGGAATTTATTCCTTAGAATCATCATTATCATCACTGAAGGTTCTCATTTTTACACCTTATCATTTTACTCTGAGTTGTAATAATAACACCGAAGTGATCCTTGGAAGTGTGACCTCTGACATTATCACTCCTACGTCTTTCACGCTAGTTTTACGCTCTATTGAATAGTTAGAAGTTCTAGCTTTTACTTAATCCAGGTTTCCATAACGAACTAACTGAGATTTGTCCTTAATGAACATCACATTGTTTTCCGCCCACTGGAAGACTTGGCTTGTATCGCCTTAGAGATCTGCCGTGTCCTCGATACTGACACTCTCATGAAAATTCTAGTGTCGTCCGCCAAGTATGATACGGTACTATTATTTATGTTTTTATGTCAGATATAAGGATGAGGAAAAGGCGAGTACTGTACCTTGGGGAACACAGCCTCAGACTTAACTCTGTTTCTATTAATCTCGACGTTCTATTTGTAATGAAGTCGAAAATCCATCTGTACAATTTTCCAGTTACTCCTTTTACACATATTTTGTGCGCTATTACACCATGATCACACTTGTCGATGGCGTTTGCAGTCTATTCACATTACATCTGCTTAGTGTGGCCACACAATACTTGTGGCCACACAATACTTGTGGCCACACAATACGTGTGGCCACACAATACGTGTGACCACACGTTATCTTTCATAACTATTACTTACTTCTGCATCAAGGAGTTACCACATAACTCCATCAATACAATACGATAAAAGTTTATTTTAACATGATACACTGGCTATACAGTAATGGGTGACACTTGAGAGGATACTGAAAGCCCACAGTTATGCAAAGCATTCGGGGATAATTCGTCCCAACTTCCGTGTGGCCAACTTATCCTATGTAACTCTTATTGTGAACAAAGTCACAGCCACCTACTGCTGTCATCTGTCGCGTGTTTATATTATACAAACAAAATTATCAGGAAACAGGGCAAAGGCGCTTCCTGTGATTGTATTTGTCTGGACTTCCTCCTTGTTTTATATAAATTTGCAAGCTCCTGATAATGCCTCGATTGCAACGCGAAAGGCCTAGAGCTATCTTTCAACTCGTCCGTTATTGTTTTGTATATATATATATATATATATATATATATATATATATATATATATATATATATATATATATATATATATATATATATAGCAAGAACTCATTTAAAATTAAGTCGTGATAAATGGTTTTGAAAAACTAACAAGTTGAAGATTGAGACACTTATGCAACATATGGGAATCTTTACTAAGGAAACGTTTCGCCACACAGTGGCTTCATCAGTCCAATATAAAGTAGAAATGGGTAAGGAGAGGAGGAGTTTAAGGTAATCAGTCCCTCAGCCTGGAATCGATGTGTTCAGTCCATCACTCTTCTAGAAAGTGCAGCATATGACCAGAGAAGTGGCTTATATACTGTAGTCAGGAGAGTGGAAGCAGGAGGAGGCGGGATCACAGTGGTACCATCCACTAATCTAAGTAGGTCGTCCTCCAAAGGTTGGACAAATATTGAAGAATTTCTTGTATCAAGATCCATGATGTTGCAGTGTCTGACTGATGAGATGAATGCTTTTGAAAACCGACAGACTCAGGTTGACACTACTGAAGTCTGTCCAGCTCAGGTTGACACTACTGAAGTCTGCCATCTCAGGTTGACACTACTGAAGTCTGCCAGCTCAGGTTGACACTACTGAAGTCTGCCAGCTCAGGTTGACACTACTGAAGTCTGCCATCTCAGGTTGACACTACTGAAGTCTGCCAGCTCAGGTTGACACTACTGAAGTCTGCCAGCTCAGGTTGACACTACTGAAGTCTGCCAGCTCAGGTTGACACTACTGAAGTCTGCCAGCTCAGGGTGACACTACTGAAGTCTGCCAGCTCAGGGTGACACTACTGAAGTCTGCCAGCTCAGGGTGACACTACTGAAGTCTGCCAGCTCAGGTTGACACTACTGAAGTCTGCCAGCTCAGGTTGACACTACTGAAGTCTGCCAGCTCAGGTTGACACTACTGAAGTCTGCCAGCTCAGGTTACACTACTGAAGTCTGCCAGCTCAGGGTGACACTACTGAAGTCTGCCAGCTCAGGGTGACACTACTGAAGTCTGCCAGCTCAGATTGACACTACTGAAGTCTGCCAGCTCAGGGTGACACTGCTGAAGTCTGCCAGCTCAGGGTGACACTACTGAAGTCTGCCAGCTCAGGTTGACACTACTGAAGTCTGCCAGCTCAGGTTGACACTACTGAAGTCTGCCAGCTCAGGTTGACACTACTGAAGTCTGCCAGCTCAGGTTGACACTACTGAAGTCTGCCAGCTCAGGTTGACACTACTGAAGTCTCCCAGCTCAGGTTGACACTACTGAAGTCTCCCAGCTCAGGTTGACACTACTGAAGTCTGCCAGCTCAGGTTGACACTACTGAAGTCTCCCAGCTCAGGTTGACACTACTGAAGTCTTCCAGCTCAGGGTGACACTACTGAAGTCTCCCAGCTCAGGTTGACACTACTGAAGTCTGCCAGCTCAGGTTGACACTACTGAAGTCTGCCAGCTCAGGTTGACACTACTGAAGTCTGCCAGCTCAGGGTGACACTTCTGAAGTCTGCCAGCTCAGGTTGACACTACTGAAGTCTGCCAGCTCAGTTGACACTACTGAAGTCTGCCAGCTCAGGTTGACACTACTGAAGTCTGCCAGCTCAGGTTGACACTACTGAAGTCTGCCAGCTCAGGTTGACACTACTGAAGTCTGCCAGCTCAGGTTGACACTACTGAAGTCTCCCAGCTCAGGTTGACACTACTGAAGTCTTCCAGCTCAGGTTGACACTACTGAAGTCTGCCAGCTCAGGTTGACACTACTGAAGTCTGCCAGCTCAGGGTGACACTTCTGAAGTCTGCCAGCTCAGTTGACACTACTGAAGTCTGCCAGCTCAGGTTGACACTACTGAAGTCTGCCAGCTCAGGTTGACACTACTGAAGTCTGCCAGCTCAGGTTGACACTACTGAAGTCTGCCAGCTCAGGTTGACACTACTGAAGTCTCCCAGCTCAGGTTGACACTACTGAAGTCTGCCAGCTCAGGTTGACACTACTGAAGTCTCCCAGCTCAGGTTGACACTACTGAAGTCTTCCAGCTCAGGTTGACACTACTGAAGTCTGCCAGCTCAGGTTGACACTACTGAAGTCTGCCAGCTCAGGTTGACACTACTGAAGTCTGCCAGCTCAGGGTGACACTTTGAAGTCTGCCAGCTCAGGTTGACACTACTGAAGTCTGCCAGCTCAGGTTGACACTACTGAAGTCTGCCAGCTCAGGTTGACACTACTGAAGTCTCCCAGCTCAGGTTGACACTACTGAAGTCTGCCAGCTCAGGTTGACACTACTGAAGTCTGCCAGCTCAGGGTGACACTTCTGAAGTCTGCCAGCTCAGGTTGACACTACTGAAGTCTGCCAGCTCAGGTTGACACTACTGAAGTCTGCCAGCTCAGGTTGACACTACTGAAGTCTGCCAGCTCAGGCTGACACTACTGAAGTCTGCCAGCTCAGGTTGACACTACTGAAGTCTGCCAGCTCAGGTTGACACTACTGAAGTCTGCCAGCTCAGGTTGACACTACTGAAGTCTGCCAGCTCAGGTTGACACTACTGAAGTCTCCCAGCTCAGGGTGACACTTCTCAGGACTCTGAATGAGTACCATCCTGTGTGATGGAATACAACAGGAAAATACAACGAGGCTTTTGTTCCCACAATGTAACTATCATATTGAATAATGCAGCAGCACACTGCCGATGTATAATTTGGGTAACTAACCAAAACTAAAGGTACCCATACAGGTTATCCATACAGGTTATCCATAAAGGTTATCCATGAAGATTATCCATATAGGTTATCCATGCAGATTATCCATGCAAGTTATCCGTACAGGTTATCCATGCATATTATCCATACAAGTTATCCTTACACTCGTAGAGGATGAAGAATGACAACCAATATTCTTAGAAAGGACCTTGTTTTGTTTGTTCCTTCAATTGTTAGTCTTGTTTACTACCTCACTTTAAGTGTTAGTCTTGTTTACTACCTCACCTTAAGTGATAGTCTTGTTTACTACCTCACCTTAAGTGTTAGTCTTGTTTACTACCTCACCTTAAGTGTTAGTCTTGTTTACTACCTCACCTTAAGTGATAGTCTTGTTTACTACCTCACCTTAAGTGTTAGTCTTGTTTACTACCTCACCTTAATGTTAGTCTTGTTTACTACCTCACCTTAAGTGTTAGTCTTGTTACTACCTCACCTTAAGTGTTAGTCTTGTTTACTACCTCACCTTAAGTGATAGTCTTGTTTACTACCTCACCTTAAGTGTTAGTCTTGTTTACTACCTCATCTTAAGTGTTAGTCTTGTTTACTACCTCACCTTAAGTGTTAGTCTTGTTTACTACCTCACCTTAAGTGTTAGTCTTGTTTACTACCTCACCTTAAGTGTTAGTCTTGTTTACTACCTCATCTTAAGTGATAGTCTTGTTTACTACCTCACCTTAAGTGATAGTCTTGTTTACTACCTCACCTTAAGTGATAGTCTTGTTTGGAAATATAAACACACATGCAGTATAATGTGATCCTTTATTGACAACGTTTCGCCCACCCAGTGAACTTCATCAAGTCACAAACAGCTCTACCTGGGTGAAACATACGTGAGTACTTATTGGATGAGAATGCTGGATCAGGTGGAGACAGCTACATGTGACAATCTTCCGAGGAGAGTGATACAGTCTAAAAACCTGCGTAGTTTTTAAAAGAGATTGGATAAGTATATGAGTAGATCTTCTGCAGTGTTCCTCGATTCTCACGTTCTTATGTGGGATAGAGATGCATTTTCAGCTATGTTACAGAAGCCGTTGTTCTGGTTGAAGTTGTTGGTTATACAGATAAGTGGTGATTCCAGGATTCTTCGGTATTGAGTGTTGTCTTCTCTGGCGATAAGTATTGCGTTTCTGTAGTTGATTAAATGGTTGTGTGAAAACGTTGTCAATAAAGGATCAAATATGTGTTTAGAATTCCATTGTGTCGGTATTTTATACCATTTATTTCCATAGTCTTGTTTACTTCCTCACCTTAAGTGATAGTCTTGTTTACCGTCTTTCTCACCTTAAGTGATAGTCTTGTTTACCGTCTTTCTCACCTTAAGTGATAGTCTTGTTTACCTTCTTTCTCACCTTAAGTGATGGTCTTGTTTACCGTCTTTCTCACCTTAAGTGATAGTCTTGTTTACCGTCTTTCTCACCTTAAGTGATAGTCTTGTTTACCGTCTTTCTCACCTTAAGTGATAGTCTTGTTTACCGTCTTTCTCACCTTAAGTGATAGTCTTGTTTACCGTCTTTCTCACCTTAAGTGATAGCCTTGTTTACCTTCTTTCTCACCTTAAGTGATAGTCTTGTTTACCTTCTTTCTCACCTTAAGTGATAGCCTTGTTTACCTTCTTTCTCACCTTAAGTGATAGTCTTGTTTACCGTCTTTCTCACCTTAAGTGATAGCCTTGTTTACCTTCTTTCTCACCTTAAGTGATAGTCTTGTTTACCGTCTTTCTCACCTTAAGTGATAGTCTTGTTTACCTTCTTTCTCACCTTAAGTGATAGCCTTGTTTACCTTCTTTCTCACCTTAAGTGATAGTCTTGTTTACCGTCTTTCTCACCTTAAGTGATAGTCTTGTTTACCTGCTCCCTCGAGGTAGGTGGAGTGTTTATCAAGGGAAGTACATGATAGCTAAGCAAATTTGTTGGACAAACAGTAGATTTGCCCTAGGGAGAGGGGCGAGAGGAGGGTAATAGGGAGAGGGGCGAGAGGAGGGGAATAGGGAGAGGGGCGAGAGGAGGGGAATAGGGAGTGGGCGAGAGGAGGGGAATAGGGAGGGGCGAGAGGAGGGGACTAGGAGAGGGGCGAGAGGAGGGAATAGGGAGAGGGGCGAGAGGAGGGGAATAGGGAGAGGGGCGAGAGGAGGGGAATAGGGAGAGGGGCGAGAGGAGGGGAATAGGGAGAGGGGCGAGAGGTAGGGGAATAGGGAGAGGGCGAGAGGAGGGGAATAGGGAGAGGGACGAGAGGAGGGGAATAGGGAGAGGAGCGAGAGGTGGAATAGGGAGAGGGGCGAGAGGGGGAATATGAGAGGGGCGAGAGGAGGGGAACAGGAAGAGGGGCGAGAGGAGGGGAATAGGGAGAGGGACGAGAGGAGGGGAATAGGAAGAGGGGCAAGAGGAGGGGAATAGGGAGAGGAGCGAGAGGAGGGGAATAGAGAGAGGGGCGAGAGGAGGGGAATAGGGAGAGGGAGCGAGAGGAGGGGAATAGGGAGAGGGACGAGAGGAGGGGAATAGGGAGAGGAGCGAGAGGAGGGGAATAGGGAGAGGAGCGAGAGGATGGGGAATAGGGAGAGGGACAAGAGGAGGGAATAGGGAGAGGGGGAGAGGAGGGGAATAGGGAGAGGGGCGAGAGGAAGGGGAATAGGGAGAGGGGCGAGAGGAGGGAATAGGGAGAGGGGCGAGAGGAGGGGAATAGGGAGAGGGGCGAGAGGAGGGGAATAGGAGAGAGGGGCGAGAGGAGGGGAATAGGGAGAGGGGCAAGGAGGGGAATAGAGAGAGGAGCGAGAGGAGGGAATAGGGAGAGGGGCGAGAGGGGAATAGGGAGAGGGGCGAGAGGAGGAGAATAGGGAGAGGGGCGAGAGGAGGAATAGGAGAGGGGCAAGAGGGGAATAGGGAGAGGAGCGAGAGGAGGGGAATAGGGAGAGGGGCGAGAGGAGGAGAATAGGGAGAGGGGCGAGAGGAGGGGAATAGGGAGAGGGGCGAGAGGAAGGGAATAGGGAGAGGGACGAGAGGAGGGGAATAGGGAGAGGGGCGAGAGGAGGGGAATAGGGAGAGGGGGCGAGGGAGGAGGGGAATAGGGAGAGGGGCGAGAGGAGGGAAATAGGGAGAGGGGCGAGAGGAGGGGAATAGGGAGAGGGGCGAGAGGAGGGGAATAAGGAGAGGGGCAAGAGGGAGGGAATAGGGAGAGGAGCGAGAGGAGGGGAATAGGGAGAGGGGCGAGAGGAGGGATGGGGGGGGGGGGGGGGGGGGGGAATAGGGAGAGGGGCGAGAGGAGGGGAATAGGGAGAGGGGCGAGAGGAGAAGGGAATAGGGAGAGGGACGAGAGGAGGGGAATAGGGAGAGGGGCGAGAGGAAGGGAATAGGGAGAGGGACGAGAGGAGGGGAATAGGGAGAGGGGCGAGAGGAGGGGAATAGGGAGAGGGGCGAGAGGAGGGGAATAGGGAGAGGGGCGAGAGGAGGGAAATAGGGAGAGGGGCGAGAGGAGGGGAATAGGGAGAGGGGCGAGAGGAGGGAAATAGGGAGAGGGGCGAGAGGAGGGGAATAGGGAGAGGGGCGAGAGGAGGGGAATAGGGAGAGGCAAGGAGAGTGGAAACGTGAGGAATGAGAGAGCTACTAATGGAGAGAATAAGGAAGATAGAGGAAAGGAGGGAGGGAGCGTGGGGGGGAAAGAGGGAGAGAAGAAGGGAAGGAGGAAGGGAGGAAAAGCAGGAGGGAGGGAAAGAGAAGTGAGATGGAAGAGCAAGACAGAAGGGAGAGAGTGTGAAAGGGAGAGAATGAGTGAAGGAGGAAACGAGAATAATAATAATAATAATAATAATAATAATAATAATAATAATAATAATAATAATAATAATAATGTCATAAACTACAACAAGAAACATCAAAAACTAAACAATAACAACCACAGCAATAACGAGAACAATCACAAAAGTAACCACAGCAACTACATTCCCAACAACATAAGCAAAGAACAGAAGCAGCAACCACAACCACAACAACAAAAACCACAACGAACGCAACCACAACAACCAAAACAACCACAACAAACACAACCACAACCACAACCACAGCAACCATGCCAACCATAAAAATTAAAATCACATCCACAACTACAACAACCACAACAATAACCAAAACAACAATAATAGCCACAACAACCACAGCAACCACAATGTTGCTACCCCAGAATGGGTCACAATGTATATAATGTACATTACCTGTTCATATAATTTTAAATTGCTTATATTTGCGATATTAGCTAAATCGTAAATATATTGCTCTATATTATTATTTGACTTAGTTATATTATTAGGTAGGATGTAACATTTATATATTATTCAGTGCTCATAGTTCAAGTGTTAAGTAGCTGACAGCATTGTCTAACTACTGTAATTATCGCTCTGCTCGTTTTGCTGCTGGCTTCTCTGTAGTTGCTGGGCAGCAGCAGTCCACAGAGTCACGTGATCAGGGTGGGGTGTTCACACCTCACCTGGAGGAGAGTCTGCCTGGCTTGCACTCGCTCTTGTCTGTTTGACGTATCTTCCAACAAGATGTGCCTCTCCAACTCTCCCTTACTGGCCCTTGTTGGAAGATCGTCTCTGTCGCTTTCTTGTTGTTGGTTCTGTGTAACTCTGTTCACAGAACATAGCCTTGACTTAGTGATTTTAGACATTGTACTGAGGTTGTGCGTCTCATAGACACTGAGAAACTCAGGTCCTGAGCTGTAGCTTCTGACCTAATTTGTACCGGTATCTGTGTACTGTCACAGTCGGGGATTTTCTAATGCTGAACTTAGATTCAGAAGCATGAGAGTTTTGTGACTTTTGTGGACGATCTGCAAATGGTCCCTACTTAGTGTCGTTATATTATCTCCTTGTTCCTGATTCTGTGTCGCTGTTGCTTGTTATATAGCTGTTCAGCTTAACAGTCGCTTTACTGTTCAAGCAAACTGTTCTGATTGCCAGGTTGGTCAAGAAATTAGTTTATGTGAGCACTTTTAGTCAGTCACTGGTTAAGTCTAGTCGAGTCTTGAGACATAGCGAACTACTTAGAGCACTTACACACATACACACAAACTTGTATATATTTGTATTATGTTATTAAATGCTAACAATGTACCAGACGGTACCTAGAAGCCATAAAGATGTGATATGTGCCTTCAGTACAATACTACTGTACACCAGAGAAGTGATTATTTTGATAATTTTGATTATTTTGATTAATTTACTTTGATATTATACGCCTAGACAACTTTATTGTTATTAATAAACTTATTAAATTTTAATTTCTTTAGTTAGTAGCCTACCAGTTGTAATCCTGAAGCACTAAACCTGTATTCCCTGGAACGCAGGAGGGAGAGATACATGATTATATACACCTGGAAAATCCTAGAGGGACTAGTACCGAACTTGCACACGAAAATCACTCACTACGAAAGCAAAAGACTTGGCAGACGTTGCACCATCCCCCCAATGAAAAGCAGGGGTGTCACTAGCACGTTAAGAGACCATACAATAAGTGTCAGGGGCCCGAGACTGTTCAACTGCCTCCCAGCACACATAAGGGGGATTACCAACAGACCCCTGGCAGTCTTCAAGCTGGCACTGGACAAGCACCTAAAGTCAGTTCCTGATCAGCCGGGCTGTGGCTCGTACGTTGGTTTGCGTGCAACCAGCAGCAACAGCCTGGTTGATCAGGCTCTAATCCACCAGGAGGCCTGGTCACAGACCGGGCCGCGGGGGCGTTGACCCCCGGAACTCTCTCCAGGTAAACTCCAGGTAAACTATTGAATCTTACTAAATTCTAATGGATAATTGGACCAGGATACTGACTACTTGTTACAAAAACCCAGTAACAGGCTGGATGCTAGAAGGGTAGTGCTTTCTAGTATTCACTGGAGATCTCTAACATTAGATATCGCGGTTTTTGTAACACTGCTGTTGCTGCTGTTGTTGCTGTTGCTGTTTCTACTACTGTTGCTGCTGCTGCTGCTGTTGCTGTTGCTGTTTCTACTACTGTTGCTGCTGCTGCTGTTGTTGCTGCTGTTTCTACTACTGTTGCTGCTGCTGCTGTTGCTGTTGCTGCTGCTGTTTCTACTACTGTTGCTGCTGTTGCTGCTGCTGCTTTCTAGTATTCACTGGAGATCTCTAACATTATTAGATATCACGTTTTGTGTAACATACAACAACACAACTACAACAACAACAACTCCAACTCCAACAACAACGACAGCTTCAACCACAACAACCACAATAGCAATCACAGCAACCACAACTACACCAACCACAAAAATTACATTCACAACAACCACAACTACAATAACTAAAACCATAACAAAAACATCAACCATAACTACAACAGCAACCAACCACAGCAATCACAACCACAACAACCACATCAACTACAACTACAACAACCACAACAACAAAAAACACAACTACAACCTCAAAAACTACAACCACAACAACCACAACCACAACAACCACAGCAATCATAACCACAACAACCACATCAACTACAACAACCACAATAACAACAAAAAAACACAACTACAAACTCAAAAACTACAACCACAACAACCACAGCCACAACAACCACATCAACTACAACTACAACAACCACAACAACAAAGACAACAAAAAAACTACAACAACCTCAAAAAACTAAACCACAACAATCACAAACCACAACCACATCAAATACAACAACAACAACAACAACAACCACAACAGCAACCACAACTACAACAACCACCTCAACCACAGAAACAACCTTAATCACAACCACAACTACAATAACAACAACCACAAACAACAACCACAGCAGCAGCAACAACAACAACAACAACAACAACAACAACAACAACAACAACAACAACCACAACAACAACAACAACAACATTACACACCCTTCACTTTAAATAACTTGTTTCAAAATTCTCACAAATTAAAATACAAAAACAATCCCTGTTCCTTGTTAAGAAGAAATCAAACAAACACAATTTTTTTGTTGGCTTTGCAGTGTTTTTGTCATGTTATATTCCACACAAAGATTTTCCTTCATTTAAAAAGGTTCGTGGTGTTGCATACTGTTGCATGCAGATTACCTCTGCAATTACTCCCTTGCAAATTGCGACGACCATTAGGGCAACACTCATGGTGGGTTGGGGCACTGAGGTGGGTAGTGGTGGGTCAGGGGATCTTAGGTGGGTAGTGGTGGGTCAGGGGATCTTAGGTGGGTAGTGGTGGGTCAGGGGATCTTAGGTGGGTAGTGGTGGGTCAGGGGTTCTCAGTTGGGTAGTGGTGGGTCAGGGGTTCTCAGGTGGGTAGCGGTGGGTCAGGGATTCTCAGGTGGGTAATGGTGGGTCAGGGTTTCTCAGGTGGGTAATGGTGGGTCAGGGGTTATCAGGTGGGTAGTGGTGGGTCACGGGTTCTCAGGTGGGTAGTGGTGGGTCAGGGGTTCTCAAATGGGTATTGATGGGTCAGGGGTTCTCAGGTGGGTATGGTGGGTCGGGGTCTCAGGTGGGTAGTGGTGGTCACGGAGTTCTCAGTGGTATGTGGTGGGTCAGGGGTTCTCAGGTGGGTAGTGGTGGGTAGGGGTTCTCAGGTGGGTAGTGGTGGGTCACGGAGTTCTCAGTTGCGTAGTGGTGGGTCAGGGATTCTCAGGTGGGTAGTGGTGCTTCAGGGGTTCTCAGGTGGGTAGTGGTGGGTCAGGGGTTCTCAGGTATGTAGTGGTGGGTCAGGGGTTCTCAGGTGGGTAGTGGCAGATCAGTGGTTCTCAGGTGGGTAGTGGTGGGTCACGGGTCCTCAGGTAGGTAATTTTGGGTCGGGGTTCTCAGGTGGGTAGTAGTGGGCCACGGGTTCTCAGGTAGGTATTGGTGGGTCATTGGTTCTCAGGTGGGTAGTGGTGGGTCAGGGGCTCTCAAGTGGGTAGTGGTGGGTCACGGGTTCTCAGGTGGGTATTGGTGAGTCAGGGGTTCTCAGGTGTGTAGTGGTGGGTCGGGGGTTCTCAGGTATGTAGTGGTGGGTCAGGGATTCTCAGGTGGGTATTGGTGGGTCAGGGGTTCTTCAGGTGGGTAGTGGTGGGTCAGGGGTTCTCAGGTGGGTAATAGTGGGTCAGGTGTTCTCAGGTGGGTAGAAGGTAGGTCAGGGGCTCTCAGGTGGTTAGTGATGGGTCAGGGGTTCTCATGTGGGTAGTGATGGGTCTCTGGTTCTCATGTGGGTAATGATGGGTCACGGGTTCTCAGGTGGGCAGCGGTGGGTCAGGGGTTCTCAGGCGGGTAGTGGTGGGTCAGAGGTTCTCAGGTGGGTAGTGTCGGTCAGGGGTTCTCAGGTGGGTAGTGGTGAGTCAGAGGTTCTCAGGTGGGTAGTGGTGGGTCAGGGGCTCTCAAGTAGTTAGTGGTGGGACACAGGTTCTCAGGTGGGCAGTGGTGGGTCAGGTTTTCTCATTGGGTAGTGGTGGGTCAGGGGTTCTCAGTTGGGTTCTGGTGGGTCAGGGGTTCTCAGGTGGGTAGTAGGGGGTCAGGGGTTCTCAGGTGGGTAGTGGTGGGTCAGGGGGTTCTCAGGTGGGTAGTGGTGGGTCAGAGGTTCTCAGGTGGGTAGTGGTGGGTCACGGATACTCAGGTGGGTAGTGGTGGGTCAGGGTTCTCAGGTGGGTAGTGGTGGTCAGGGGTTCTCAGGTGGGTAGTGGTGGGTCAGGGGTTCTCAGGTATGTAGTGGTGGGTCAGGGGTTCTCAGGTGGGTAGTGGCAGATCAGTGGTTCTCAGGTGGGTACTGGCAGATCAGTGGTTCTCAGGTGGGTAGTGGTGGGTCACGGGTCCTCAGGTGGGTAATTTTGGGTAGGGGTTCTCAGGTGGGTAGTAGTGGGCCACGGGTTCTCAGGTAGGTAGTGGTGGGTCATTGGTTCTCAGGTGGGTAGTGGTGGGTCAGGGGCTCTCAAGTGGGTAGTGGTGGGTCACGGGTTCTCAGGTGGGTATTGGTGAGTCAGGGGTTCTCAGGAGTGTAGTGGTGGGTCGGGGGTTCTCAGGTGGGTAGTGGTGGGTCAGGGGTTCTCAGGTATATAGTGGTGGGTCAGGGGTTCTCAGGTGGGTATTGGTGGGTCAGGGGTTCTCAGGTGGGTAGTGGTGGGTCAGGGGTTCTTAGGTGGGTAGTGGTGGGTCAGAGGTTCTCAGGTGGGTAGTAGTGGGTCAGGGGTACTCAGGTGGGTAGTGATGGGTCACGGATTCTCAGGTGGGTAGTGGTGGGTCAGGGGTTCTCAGGTGGGTAGTGGTGGGTCAGGGGTTCTCAGGTATGTAGTGGTGGGTCAGGGGTCCTCAGGTGGGCAGTGGCGGGTCAGTGGTTCTCAGGTGGGTAGTGGTGGGTTACGGGTTCTCAGGTGGGTAATTTTGGGTCGGAGTTCTCAGGTGGGTAGTAGTGGGTCACGGGTTCTCAGGTGGTTAGTGATGGGTCAGGGGTTCTCAGGTGGGTAGTGGTTGGTCATGGGTTCTCAGCTGGGTAGTGGTGGGTCAGGTGTTTTCAGTTGGGTTCTGGTGGGACACGGGTTCTCAGGTAGGCAGTGGTGGGTCATGGGTTCTCAGGTGGGTAGTGGTGGGTCAGGGGCTCTCAAGTGGGTAGTGGTGGGTCACGGGTTCTCAGGTGGGTATTGGTGAGTCAGGGGTTCTCAGGTGGGTTGGGGAGTGGTGGGTTCAGGGGTTCTCAGGTGTAGTGGTGGGTCAGGGGTTCTCAGGTATGTAGTGGTGGGTCAGGGGTTCTCAGGTGGGTATTGGTGGGTCAGTGGTTCTCAGGTGGGTAGTGGTAGGTCAGGGGTTCTCAGGTATGTAGTGGTGGGTCTGGGGTTCTCAGGTGGGTAGTGGTCGGTCACCGGTTCTCAGGTGGGTAATTTTGGATCGGGGTTCTCAGGTGGGTAGTAGTGGGTCACGGGTTCTCATGTGGGTAGTGGTGGGTCACGGGTTCTAAGGTGGGTAGTGGTGGGTCAGGGATTCTTAAGCGGGCAGGGTGGGCTCGACCCACCTACAAATGAGCCTATCCAGGAACCAGATAAACTGAACCAAAAGTCAACGAAGTTATTCAAGAAATAAACGAGTCTGACAACGCTCTAAACGAATCCAACTTGTGTTAAACGAACCCAGCCTGGTGTTAAACGATCTCAACCTGGTGGTAAAGGAACCCAACTTAACGTTAACGAACCCAGCTTGGCGTTTAAATAGACTGGACTAAAGTTGAGGTGTTACGATCTGAATCAAGACTCCTGCGAGCGATGTTTCGAGCAGGTGTGAGCTTTATCCAGATTAGATAAATCACAATAGTGGGCGAAACGTCGCTTAACATAGTCTTTTTCTCTGCACTGCGTGTGTATATCCCCTCTTATTGCCTTGTTGCCCTCAGTTACCAAGGTCCGATACTTAATGATCCCGTCCGAAATCAGCTAAACTCGTCCGAAATGCACCTAAACCTGTCCGAAATAGTACCGAAACCAACCGACATGCAGGTAGATGAACCATCGGTCCGCCAGGCGTACGTAGGCTGAGCCGTTCCGGAGCGTTGTTCAGCACGACCGGAATCCATTGGTAAGCTTGCCGGTAATGAGACTCAACCAGCCACAAATCAGAATAATGATAAATAATGATAATGACAGTATTGTGGGAATTGTGGTTCTGGGGAAATTAATTACTTGTTACATAATAATCTTCCACATAGTTTACATTATATATATATATATATATATATATATATTATATATATATATATATATATATATATATATATATATATAACCAGCGGCTGTAACAGTACCTATGTACCTGTGATTGTACATGTGTACCTGCGACTGTACCTGTGGACCTGTGACTGTACCTGTGATTGTACATGTGTACCTGTGACTGTATCTGTGTACCTGTAACTGTACCTGTGTACCTGTAACTATACCTGTGTACCTGTAACTGTACCTGTGTACCTGTGACTGTACCTATGTAACTGCAAGGGTACCTATGTACCTGTGACTGTACTGTGCACCAGTGAGTGTACCTGTGCCTGTAACTGTACCTGTGTACCTATAACTGTACCTGTGTACCTGTAACTGTACCTGTGTACCTGTAACTGTACCTATGTGCCTATAACTGTACCTGTGTACCTGTAACTGTATCTCTGTACCTGTTACTGCACCTGTGTACCTGTAACTGCACCTAGGTACCTGTTACTGCACCTGTGTACCTGTAACTGCACCTAGGTACCTGTTACTGCACCTGTGTACCTGTAACTGCACCTAGGTACCTGTTACTGCACCTGTGTACCTGTAACTGCACCTAGGTACCTGTTACTGCACCTGTGTACCTGTAATAATCATGATGTTTCAAAAGACATTAAATATATATCAAAGGTAAAGTATAAAATTGAGGAGATTTATTTTTTTTATATAATAAAAAAAGTTGATTTATTCAGTTTTATTTATTATTTATAGGAAATAATGTTGCACA
>NC_069456.1:4468220-4483220 GCF_026875155.1 Cherax quadricarinatus
GGAATAGACAAGGTTCACAAAGACGGGATGTTCCAGGGAGGTGACACAGAAATAAGAGGTCACAATTGGAAGTTGAAGACACAGATGAGTCAAAAGGATGTTAGGAAGTATTTCTTCAGTCATAGAGTAGTCAGACCGTGGAATAGCCTAGAAAGTGACGTAGTGGAGGCAGGAACCATACATAGTTTTAAGGCGAGGTATGATAAAGCTCATGGAGCAGGGAGAGAGAGGACCTAGTAGCAACCAGTGAAGAGGCGAGGCCAGGAGCTATGACTCGACCCCTGCAACCACAAATAGGTGAGTGCACACACACACACACACACACACACACACACACACAATAATATAATGAAAAGAATTTAAGCATAAAAAACAAGAATAAAACACTGTTGACCTGTGTTTGTAGATAAAAAATAAATGTTATCCCCAAGAAAAAAAACCCAAAAAATTTTTTTACCTTAAAATATTTTCAAAAATAAAAAAAAATGAAAACAAAGACCAAAACGAGGAAGGGATTAAACAGACTAAAAAAATTTTATAAAACTAGAAGAAAAATTAAAACAAAGCCAGCTAACCACCCCCAGAAATAAAACAACACCACAAGAACAGTAACCCAAAAATAACGCAAAAATAATAAACCCCCCAAAAATAACCAACTGAAATCTACTAAAAAAAGCACGTTAACCCCTAAAAAGCACAAAAATAAGATAAAAATCCACAAGAAATCAACAAAAAAAAGAAGTAAAACCCCCCTCCCAACACGAACAAAAGTCATAAACAATAAACGACAATAAAAAAACCCTGAAAGACAAACCCCAAAACAAAAATCAAAAGTTCCCCAAAATAAAAGCACAATCAAAAACCACAAAGCAAGATAAAATAAAACCAAAATACCCCAAGTTACCAAATAAAAAGAAATCATAATAAAAAGCAAAAAACCCAACCCCTTAATAAAAGAATAAACCAGAAACCACCAAAACCAAGAACCCCCCTAAAACCCACAAAAAAAGGGGTCACACACACAACACCCAAAAACACACAACACACAATAAAAGAAACATAAAAAACAAAAACCTTCCCCCCAAAATAAAAATTTTAATCCGTCCCCAAACCCAACACAACAACCAAAAAACAAACCAAACCCAAGAAAACCCCAACAATACAAAAACATTTTAAAACAAACCAAAACAACCCAAGATAAACACACAATCAAGCCAGTCTTACAACACCCACGAGCACATATAACACCAAAAGGGTGGGCACCGGACCACCCCCCGGGGGTCAGCCCAACAGCTTTCTTAGTAAACACATACAAGGGAAAATCTATTCCCGGCAGATCAAATTAAAGGAAGAAAATCATCAAAAACCAGGAAAAATAAAAGGGGATCGGACATTCAAAATTCCCACAAGGCCGGATTTAAACCACAATCAAAGAAAAAATTTGGGGAAACAAAAACCCGGGAAAATTACAAGGGGCAAACACAAAACCTCCCAGGAAAAAATTTTGGGGTATTAAAACCACCCCTCCCAACCCAAATTTAAACCAAAACCTTTTTCCCCCAATCCCCAAAAACCCTAAAACAGCTTCCATTTTAAAAAGGGAATCTTAAACCCCCAAAACCGTATCACCCATAAATCCACCGTTTAACACACCTCCCAAAGCCCTAAAAAAACTAAGAAGCCCCAAAAATTTCAACAAACTTCCCCAGACTAAAATTCCCGGGAAAATTAAAAAAACCCCCTACAAAACTAACAAAATAACAAAAACAACAAAAAAATAGGGGAAGGAATTTACAATACAAAAAAATTTCCAGAATTAAAAAAATTAACGGGGGCACATTAATAAAACACAAAAAATCACGGGGTTTTAAAAAAGATTTTTTACCAGGGGGAAGTCATAAAAATTTAAAACATAAACCGATCCAACAATTTTAACAATGAAAACTAAACCCCGGGGGAAAGGTATAACACAAAAACCCAAAAGTCACCCCCCCCCAAACCTAAAATAAACAATAGGGGTAAACAACCCAACAACACATAAACACCACACAACACAGTCATACACAACCCCATCACACAACACAGTCATCACACCACAAAAAGCAATCATAACACACTCACCAGCCCAGTCATACACACCTCAACGAGCAAGCATACCCCAAAAACACACTCAAAACGAGCACAGTCAAACACACCACCACCCACACAAGCGAAAAGTATACACACACCCCTCACACGGCAAGTCATACACACACTCACAGAGCACGTCATACACACATCACTCAAACGAGCACAGTCATACACACACAACACACGAGACAGTATACAGACACACGGCCAGTGATCCTCACACAACACAGTCATACACACCACCAAGCAAACATACACACACATCACAAGGAAAACCCCGGGAAAAAGTGGAGGACAAGCACCCCCAGAAACCCCTGCAGAGGACCCAGCAACGACACCCCAAGGCAACAAAAACCCCCCCCCCCCACACACGATCCTTGTTCCCCCCCCGCACCACTTTACGTATTAAAACGAGTTGAAGGTTTGGTACACAAATGCAGATTGATTAACGATAAACATGAGGAATGGAAAGAAAGAATCAATGGAAGTCCCCCCGAATCCAGCAGTTACAGGGAAAAAAAACTCCGGAGACAAAAACAGATGCAAATTTTCCACCGTCCTCGCCGGAGAAGTTCGTTCCATAGTCAGGAACTATGTCTTCCCCTCTATGTTCCTGCTACTTTTTGTATTCGATGAAGAAGCACGTGTAGGCGAAAAGTTTTGGATTAAAAAATTGCCTAACTGTTGCCTTTTGTGTTTCCCACCAACATCCCTTGAAACTGGGCAATATGAGAAAAAGGAAGACAGAAATGTAGTCCCCCCATTTAAGAAGGAAAAAAAGAAATGAGGCACTAAATACAGACCTGTGTCTCTGACATGTATTTTGTGAAAGTCATGGGGAAGATTATCAGGAGGAGAGTGGTGGGGCACCTGGAAAGGGAAAAAGATTTTAAATGAAAACCCGCTGGTTTCATGGAAGGGAAATCTGTGTCACAAACCTCCTGGAGTTTTTGAAAGGTACAGAAGTAAAACACGAGAGGAGGGGTGGTGTTTGCGTTTTCTGAAGCAGGAAAAGGCCCCTTTTACCAGTTCCCCCCAAGAGATTAGGCAAAAGGTGGAGGTCGGCGCATTCCCCGGAGGGCACTCAATGGGTCGGGGAAAAATGAAAGGGAGGGAGAAAAGGTCATGGTACGTGAGAGGGATCACGGGGCGCCTGTGACGAGGGGGCACAGGGGTCAGTTCTAGGGCAGTGCTATTTTTTTATATGCGAAAGATGATGGAAGGAAAAGACTTGAAGTGTCCCTTCGCAGATGTGTGAAGTTTATGGAAGAATTAAATCGATAAGGATGAGGCAAAAGGCTGAAAGAGACCTGGACAGGTGGCTGTGGGCAGAAACTGGCCCCTCGAATTCAAACCCCCCAAAAGCAAAATCATGAAGATTGGGGAGGGGCAAAAAAGACGCAGACGAGTTAGGCTAGGTGGACAAAAAACTACAGACCCCACTCAGGGGAAAAAACCTTGTGGTGACCCTCACCCAGACATCCCGGAGGAACATCAAACAATAAATGTGCAGCATACGGGGCGCCTGGCAAACCTGAGAATAGCGTTCGATACCTTAAAAAGGAATCGTTTAAGACACTGTACATGTGATGTTAGGCCCTATGGAGTATGCAGCCAGTCTGGAAAACCCCACCCGGTCAAGCACGCAAAAAGATAGAGAAAGCAAAAGGGTTTTCCAAAAAAGGCTAAATCCCCGAGCTCAAGGGAATGTCGTGAGGAAAAGGTTGAGGGGAATCGCTGACGAACCCGGGGAAGAAGGGGTCGGGGGGGGGACTGATAACGACATAAAGATACTGCGGGGGAAAAGACATGGGGCGAGATAGGATGTTCCAGAGAGGGGACACAGAAAAAAAGGGGTCACAACTGGAAGCTGAGACTCGACGATCACAGGGACGTTGGAGTATTTCTTCAGTCATAAGTCGTAGGGAAATGGAATAGCCCAGCATGAAGTAGTGGAGGGAGAACCATACATAGTTTTAAGAAGAGGTATGACAAAGCTCAGGAAGCAGAGAGGGAGAGGACCTAGTAGCGATCAGTGAAGAGGCGGGGCCAGGAGCTGAGTCTCGACCCCTGCAACCACAATTAGGTGAGTACAATTAGGCGAGTGCACAAGCACAGTCATACACACACACACTCACACAAGATAAGAAGGGAGGCCCAACGGCAATATGAAAACGACATAGCAGCGAAAGCCAAATCTGACCCGAAGCTGTTATACAGCCACATCAGGAAGAAAACAACCGTCAAGGACCAGGTAATCAGGCTAAGGAAGGAAGGAGGAGAGACAACAAGAAATAACCGTGAAGTATGTGAGGAACTCAACTAGAGATTCAAAGAAGTGTTCACAGAGGAGACAGAAGGAGCTCCAGAAAGACGGAGAAGTGGGGTACAGCACCAAGTGCTGGACACAGTACACACAACCGAGGAAGAAGTGAAGAGGCTTCTGAGTGAGCTAGATACGTCAAAGGCAATGAGGCCGGATAACATCTCTCCATGGGTCCTTAGAAAGGGAGCAGAGACGCTATGTGTGCCCCTAGCAACAATATTCAAAACATCTATCGAAACAGGGAGATTGCCTGAGGCATAGAAGACAGCAAATGTGGTCCCAATCTTTAAAAAAGGAGACAGACATGAAGCACTAAACTACAGACCAGTGTCACTGACATGTATAGTATGCAAAGTCATGGAGAAGATTATCAGGAACACCTAGTAAGGAATGATCTCATCAACAGCAGCCAACATGGTTTCAGGGATGGGAAATCCTGTGCCACAAACCTACTGGAGTTCTACGACATACCTGGAGTTTACCTGGAGAGAGTTCCGGGGGTCAACGCCCCCGCGGCCCGGTCTGTGACCAGGCCTCCTGGTGGATCAGAGCCTGATCAACCAGGCTGTTACTGTTGGCTGCACGCAAACCAACGTACGAGCCACAGCCCGGCTGGTCAGGAACCGACTTTAGGTGCTTGTCCAGTGCCAGCTTGAAGACTGCCAGGGGTCTGTTGGTAATCCCCCTTATGTATGCTGGGAGGCAGTTAAACAGTCTCGGGCCCCTGACACTTATTGTATGGTCTCTTAACGTGCTAGTGACACCCCTGCTTTTCATTGGAAGGATGTTGCATCGTCTGCCAAGTCTTTTGCTTTCGTAGTGAGTGATTTTCGTGAGCAAGTTCGGTACTAGTCCCTCTAGGATTTTCCAGGTGTATATAATCATGTATCTCTCCCGCCTGCGTTCCAGGGAATACAGGTTCAGGAAACCTCAAGAGCTCCCAGTAATTGAGGTGTTTTATCTCCGTTATGCGCACCGTGAAGGTTCTCTGTACATTTTCTAGGTCAGCAATTTCACCTGCCTTGAAAGGTGCTGTTAGTGTGCAGCAATATTCCAGCCTAGATAGAACAAGTGACCTGAAGAGTGTCATCATGGGCTTGGCATCCCTAGTTTTGAGGGTTCTCTTTATCCATCCTGTCATTTTTCTAGCAGATGTGATTGATACAATGTTATGGTCCTTGAAGGTGAGATCCTCCGACATGATCACTCCCAGGTCTTTGACGTTGGTGTTTCGCTCTATTCTGTGGCCAGAATTTGTTTTGTACTCTGATAATGATTTAATTTCCTCGTGTTTGCCATATCTGAGTAATTGAAATTTCTCATCGTTAAACTTCATATTGTTTTCTGCAGCCCACTGAAAGATTTGGTTGATGTCCGCCTGGAGCCTTGCAGTGTCATGCAGATTCGGGTGTCATCTGCAAAGGAAGACACGGTGCTGTGGCTGACATCCTTGTCTATGTCAGATATGAGGATAAGGAACAAGAAGGGAGCAAGTACTGTGCCTTGTGGAACAGAGCTTTTCACCGTAGCTGCCTCGGACTTTACTCTGTTGACTACTACTCTCTGTGTTCTGTTAGTGAGGAAATTATAGATCCATCGACCGACTTTTCCCGTTATTCCTTTAGCACGCATTTTGTGCGCTATTACGCCATGGTCACACTTGTCGAAGGCTTTTGCAAAGTCTGTATATATTGCATCTGCATTCTTTTTGTCTTCTAGTGCATCTAGGATCTTGTCGTAGTGATCCAATAGTTGAGTACAGACAGGAGCGACCTGTTCTAAACCCATGTTGCCTGGGTTGTGTAATGATGGGTTTCTAGATGGGTGGTGATCTTGCTTCTTAGGACCCTTTCAAAGATTTTTATGATATGGGATGTTAGTGCTATTGGTCTGTAGTTCTTTGCTGTTGCTTTACTGCCCCCTTTGTGGAGTGGGGCTATGTCTGTCGTTTTTAGTAACTGTGGGACGACCCCCGTGTCCATGCTCCCTCTCCATAGGATGGTAAAAGCTCGTGATAGGGGCTTCTTGCAGTTCTTGATGAACACGGAGTTCCATGAGTCTGGCCCTGGGGCAGAGTGCATGGGCATGTCATTTATCGCCTGTTCGAAGTCATTTGGCGTCAGGATAACATCAGATAGGCTTGTGTTAACCAAATTCTGTGGCTCTCTAATAAAAAATTCATTTTGATCTTCGACTCTCAATCTGGTTAGCGGCTTGCTAAAAACTGAGTCATATTGGGACTTGAGTAGCTCACTCACATTTCCTTGCTGTCATCTGTGTAGGACCCATCTTGTTTAAATAGAGGCCCAATACTGGACGTTGTTCTCGACTTTGATTTGGCATAGGAGAAGAAATACTTTGGGTTTCTTTCGATTTCATTTATGGCTTTTAGTTCTTCCCGCGATTCCTGACTCCTATAAGATTCCTTTAGCTTAAGTTCGATGCTTGCTATTTCTCTGACCAGTGTCTCCCTACGCCTTTCAGATATATTGACCTCTTTTAGCCGCTCTGTTATTCTTTTCCGTCGCCTGTAAAGGGAGCGCCTGTCCCTTTCTATTTTACATCTACTCCTCCTTTTTCTTAGAGGAATAAGCCTTGTGCATACATCGAGCGCCACGGAGTTAATCTGTTCTAGGCATAAGATGGGGTCTGTGTTGCTTAGTATATCTTCCCAGCTTATATCAGTTAGGATTTGGTTTACTTGGTCCCACTTTATGTTTTTGTTATTGAAGTTGAATTTGGTGAATGCTCCCTCGTGACTAATCTCATTATGTCGGTCTGGGGCTCCACGCGCATACATGTCTGAACCTCAATTATGTTGTGATCTGAGTATATTGTTTTTGATATGGTGACATTTCGTATCAGATCATCATTGTTAGTGAAGATGAGGTCTAGTGTATTCTCCAGTCTAGTAGGCTCTATTATTTGCTGGTTTAAATTGAATTTTGTGCAGAGATTTAAAAGCTCGTGTGAGTGTGAGTTTTCATCAGAGCTGCCTCCTGGTGTTATTACTGCAACAATATTATTTGCTATATTCCTCCATTTTAAGTGCCTTAAGTTGAAATTCCCCAGGAGCAAGATGTTGGGTGCAGGAGCTGGCAGATTTTCCAGACAGTGGTCAATTTTTAACAGCTGTTCCTGGAATTGCTGGGATGTTGCATCCGGAGGCTTGTAGACTACCACAATGACTAGGTTTTGGTTCTCGATCTTTACTGCTAAAACTTCCACTACATCATTTGAGGCATTCAGCAGTTCTGTGCACACAAGTGACTCTGCAATGTACAGGCCAACCCCCCCCCCTTCCTTTTGCCTGTTCACTCTGTCGCAACTGTATAGATTGTAACCTGGGATCCATATTTCGTTGTCCAAGTGATCCTTTATGTGGGTCTCAGTGAAAGCCGCGAACATTGCCTTTGCCTCTGCAAGCAGTCCACGGATGAAAGGTATTTTGTTGTTTGTTGCTGGCTTTAGACCCTGTATATTTGCAAAGAAGAATGTCATCGGACTGGTGGTATTGTTGGTACTGGGGGGGGGGGGGGTTTCCGGCATTAGTATCTGTATCTGTTGGTTTGGAGTGGAGGCCATCGACTGTGGTTCCACTCCAGGAATGACTGGATTTGGTGTACGATTTCTGCCATTTCCTGCCAGTTTTTTTTCCTTCCTGGCACTAAAAAACCTCTCCCTCTTGAGTGGCTGTGGCTACCCAGGTTTTCCCATGGTCTGGATGTTTTGTATCTTTTTGTCCCCTTTAGATGGCGTGCCTGACAATTTAAGTTATAGCACAGTCTTTCCTGTACTGAAGAGGTACACAGTTCAGGGTGAAAAAGCTTACAGGAAGGGAGTTTGCATTTTCCTGTTGTCATATGGGCACGGCATTTTCTAGGGTGGTCATAGTTGCACGTCCCATCTGTTTTTCCAGATTTCCCATGCCTGCAGATACCAAGTGCATAGTAAGTGCACAGGCTTGGTTTCCGTTTGCTTTGGGTTTCTGTGACTGCATTCCCTGTTGGTGCATGTTTGCCTTGGGTTTCTGTGACTGTATTCCCTGTTGGTGCATGTTTACCTGTCTTATTCCTATCCTCCCTAGCACCAACAAAGGAGCTCCCACCAGTTGTTTTTGGTAATATATCCTCACTATTGCTAGTGGAGTCCTCTTGTTTGCTATTTCCTGTGGTATTTCTAGTTTGCAATATTGGTTTTATCTTATCTTTGACTACACTTGATTCCCCACTACGGCTCCTGTCTCCCATGAGGTCATTTATATGCATTCCATCCTGCGTACAATTCCCGACTACCTGGACAAATCTCCAGCTTCACCATTACTGTCTCCCAGGACGCATCTCCAGCTTCACCATTACTGTCTCCCAGGACAGCACCTCCAGTTTCACCATTACTGTCTCCCAGGACAGCACCTCCAGCTTCACCATTACTGTCTCCCAGGACAGCACCTCCAGCTTCACCATTACTGTCTCCCAGGACAGCACCTCCAGCTTCACCATTACTGTCTCCCAGGGACAGCCCCTCCTCCTTAAAACCATTACTGCCCTCCCAGGACAGCACCTCCAGTTTCCCAACCATTACTGTCTCCAGGACAGCCTATCAGCCCCACATTTACTGACGACCAGGACATCACCCAGCCTTACAGTTTCTGACTACTGACCAGCATCAAGGGCAGTACCATCCAGCCCAGACTTTTTAAAGTTCCCATCTGTTGTAGAAAGCTTCCAGGTTGTCTATGAAAGCAGCTTTGATGTTATCCTCTTTTAATACCAATGTGATATTAGTCCACAGATTTATCTCATTTGGGCATACCCAAAAACACTTCCCTGTTTTAATACTTCTTGTAGCTAGTTCTTGGATATTTGCACAAGGGGTGTGGCACCAATTTCCACAAAAATGACAATTTATCCATGTGGAAGCCCGTTTGTTTGATTGATTGCAGACTACACAGGGCTTCATAATGATTTGAATGGTTGAATTACTGTAATTCTACTAGCAACCTCTTGAATACTCTATGAATAACCTCCTTAAAGTGAAGCTCTAGCTATTTGCATTTCTATTTCTAACTGTACTTGTATGTTAGCACAGCTTACCGGAGTACGCTCCTGTTTTTTATTTATTGTTTGTGTTTATAAGGGCGCCTACAACCCCATTCGTTTACAGTCTGCTTTATTGTCCAACGAAACCGTTTGAAATCGGTCGAGGGTTCGGACCAGTCGAGGGTTCGGAACCAGTCTGATTTGATCAGTGGGTCACTTATTTAAAACATATTGGTCGGTGATTTGGGCTAACACATGAAGGATCTACTGGAAGTTATCTACCCGAGTAATATGGATTTTATTTAATACAAAAAGTATAACTTGCGTGTTGAAGAACCGGTGATTGCTGGCAGCTCCTACAATGGTGACAGCAGTAAGACAAGAGAGGGGTGGGTGGATTGCATTTTCTTGGTCTGCAAGAAAGCGTTTGACACAGTTCCACACAAAGATTAGTAAAAAAATGGAGGCCCAAGCAGTGATAACGGGGAAGGGCACTGAATGGATCAGGGAAATTGTCGGAAAGACAGCAGGGTCTGGTAGTGGCGAGGTTCGAGTGGGGCACCTGTGCCGCGGGGTCCCAGGGGGTTTGTCCTAGGACCGGGCTGTTTCGGGTATTTGTAACGCATGCGGAAGGAATAGACCCGAAGGTCCCTGTTTGAGATAACGTGAAGTTGATGAGAAGAATTCATTCGCGAAGCCAGACAGAACTACAAAGGGTCTGGACGGGTGCAGACCTGGTCAGAAATTGGCCCTGGAGTTAAACCCCACCAAGTGCAAAGTCATGAAGTTTGGGAAAGGGCAAAACCTCACTAAAGGGAAAAAGTCTTGGGTAGTATAACACCAGGCCTCCCTGAAGTGCACTTTTAACCCAAAATAACTGCTGCAGCTATGGGCGCCTTGAAAACCCTCAGAACAGCATTCCGAATTTTAAATAAGGAATCTTCAGGACCCTGTACCCGTGTCGTTGGCCCATATTGGGTTGCGCACCGTCTGGAACCCCCCCTACCCAAGCACGAAAAGAAATAGAGAAAGTACAAAGGTTTGCAAAGATAGCCCCAGAGCAAAGAGGAATGTCCTACAGGAGGGTTGGGGAAATAACATGACGACTTGGAGGACAGGAGAGATGGGGGGACATGATCGACATACAAAATAATGAGGGAACTACAAGGTGGAAAAGACAGGATGTTCCAGGAGGGGCCAGCAAAAAGGGGACACAGTTGGAAGTGAAGACACGGTGAATCACAGGGATGTTAGGGAAGTATTTCTTCGTCACAGAGTAGTCAGGAAGTGGAAAGTTTGGGAAGCGGGATGTATGGGGGCAGGATCCATACTAGCTTTAAGCGAGGTATGAAAAAGCTCACGGTTCGGGAGAGTGCCCTGTAGCGACCAGTGAAAAAGGCTGGGCCAGGGCTTGAAATCGAACTGCAACCTCAACTAGGTGAGTCAATAAGTGAGTACAAGACAGTATAAAACACACACACACACACTCACCAAGCACAGTATTTCACACACCACAAAACCACACCCCACACACACAAAACATCACACAACAAGTTCCCCCACAAACTCACACAAGACAGTAATACACCACACCCCCACACAACACAAAAACCCCCACCAACACACACCACACAAGCCAGTAAATAAACCACACAACACAAACACAACACAACACAACACAGAACACCACACCCCCACACACACCCCCAAACCCCACCCCACACACCCACACAACACACACCACAACACAAAAAACCCCAACCACACACCACACAACACACACACACGCAAAACACCAACCACGAAAACCCCCCAAAAAAAACCACGCAAAAACCCAAACAAACAACAACAACAAAAATATAAAAATTAAAAAATATAACTAAAAAATACAATTTTAATACACCAATTTAAAAAAAATAAAAGAAGTTAAAAAAAAAAAACCTAAAACCCACGACATAAAACCCAAGAAGTATAAAAACCCAAAACCATCAAAAAACACTCCAAAAAAGTATACAAAAGAGGGTATTTCTTCCCCAAATGTATTTTATTTTAACATTGTGGGGGGTCCCAACTTTGCGAGGGGCCGTGGGGGGCCTTCCATGAAAAGGCCGGGGGGCCACCCCGCCCTCAAATGGTGGGCAACAATGAGCAAACCCGTACAAAAAAACCAACACCAAAACACCAACCCCCCCCAACCCAAAAGGGGCTAGGGTTACTTTAAAAACCTTTAAGGTATAAAATTAAGGAAAACTTAAAAACAAACAAAAAATTTGTTTTAAACTTAAAAAATCAATAATTCACCATTGTGCAGAGAAAATGAAATTTTTAAAGGTTTTTTTCCTTGCCCGTGGATATTATAAATATATTTTAAATATAATATAAAAATTATTTTTATTATATATTAAATTTTATTAAATTTAAAATTTTAAAGGGAAAAAGGGACAAAAAAAGTTTTTTAACCCTTTTTTAATGGTTTTTAAAAACCCCAATTTTTTTAATTTTTGGGTTAAAGTTTTTGCTTTTTTAAAAAAAGGGGCCCTTTTTTTGGGCAAGGCCCCTTTTAACAAAACAGTAAAAAATTTTGGCCCAAAAAAAAAAAAAAAAATTTTTTTTTTTTTTTTTTTATTAAAAAAAGGCTCAAAAGTGAAAGTGCAATTTTTAAAATTTTTGTTTGGTAGGAAAGGGGGATTTAAGGTTAGTGATTTTTAAGTTGTAGTAGTAGTTTAAAGTAGTTGTATTTAATACAATATTTTAGAACAAATTTAAATCGCACATGGTAAAAGGATAAAAGCAAAATTGGGGAACAAAATTGGTTTTGACAAAATTTTTATAGGAGGGTGGATAGAGAGGACTGTTTTAATGTTCATTCTCTGTATGTACTTGTTAGTATTAAAAAGGAGGACTATGTGATGGCAGGGGTTTTTTTTTTTTTCAGAAGGGGTTTGCTAAGATTCAAAGGTGGTGAAGTGCTTTGTTTTGTGTTAGAAACAGCGATTAGTGCTGATTCGAGACACTTGCGTCTGCTGAAATTAGTTTCTTTCATCACTAATTGGGCGTCCCTGAATTTAATGAGATGATTAGTGGAATTTCGGTGTTGTACACAGGCGTTGTTCATGTTATCGTTCCTACATGCGTAAATGTGTTCATTGAGGCTTGTGTCGAGGTTTCTTGCTGTTTCACCTACATAAATCTTGTCGCAGCCTCCACAGGGTATAGTGCAAACCCCTGCGTTCACTGGTTCGTGGTGCTTGGATTTTGTTCTGGTTACAAACCTTTATTGAAGTGCTGGAAGCGATGGCGACTCTGGTGTTAGCTTGTGAAAGTACTTTAGAAACATTCAGTGCAACCTGGCTGTGGCATACAAAGAGTACGTAACCTATATTCGGCGCATGTACACTCCCTCATTGAAAGGCTGTCTCCCCCAACCAGCGAACCAGGGACTAAGGGTTGATGATGGGACCCCTTCGTTCAATCAGTACCCAGGTTTCAGCCAATGAGAAGATGGTTTTGGCAATCGCAGAGGTGTTGTGGGTACCACTCACCTGTCTGCTCTTGTCATTCCCAGTCTAGAGCTGGTTGAAGCACGGTCTGCTCTCTAGTGGCTTCTATTCTGCCTTGCTTACCGTGGAGTACACTAATACCTATTGTTGTACATAGTATATATAATGTACATAATTCTGTTCTTACTTGGTGAAGGATAATACAAGTCAAAAGTTTTTCTGCTGTGTTTATTTTGCTCCTTTTACACCAAGGATAACAGGCCTTTGGGACTCCTGGGTTGTAATACTGGCTGTTGGGATGAATTATAACTTTGTTAGGAGTGGTGTTGGTGCGTGAAGAATTAATGTTCTGAAGAGCTCTTTTCTTGCAATCTTTGATGAAAAAAGGAAGGAAAATGCAAATCAGCGAAGATTTGGTGAATGTGTGTACATTCCTCGTCAAGAAACTCAGGACTACAAATTCGGTATTATGCTCTCAGGAAAAATCCGATGATGATGCCTCTTTTGGTCCTAGTATCTTGACTGGAAAAGAAGTGTGTGAAATCATTTTTATTTGTCGGTAATTCTCCCAACTTATTACACACACACACACATATATATATTATATTTTAATATATATATATAGATTATAAATATTATATTATCTATATATTTATATATATATATGTCGTGCCGAATGGCGGGAACTTGCGATCTTGGCTTAAAAGCAACGCTCACCCATCCATATAGGACAAGTGAAAATTTGTGTATCCCAAAATTTCGCCAAAATTATTCTCAACCTAACGAAAAAAATATATTTCACTGTGTTTGTTTAGTATTAAATTATTGTAAACAAATCTAAATATATTTAGTTGGGTTAGGCTAAAATAAATTGTTCTTGTTATAATAAGGTTAGGTAAGTTTTCTAAGATTCTTTTGGTGCAAAATTAAAATTTTTACATCAACATTAATGAAAAAAATATATCTTTTAAACGTATAAGAGAAAATTTTAGAAAGGACTTAATTTTAAATGAGTTCTTGCTAATTGACCAGTTTTACATTCGGCACGACATATATATTACATATATATAAATAAATATATAAATATATATATATATATATTTATATATATATATATATATATATATATTATATTATATGTGTGTGTGTGTGTGTGTGTGTGTGTGTGTGTGCGTGCGTTGTTGTGTGTGTGTGGTGTGTGTGTGTGTGTGTGTTTGCGTGTGTGTGTGTGCGTGTGTGCGTGTGTGTGTGTGTGTTGTGTAGCTTGTGTGTGTGTTTTGTGTGCGTGTGTGTGTGTGTGTGTGTGTGTGTGTGTGTTGTGTGTGTGTGTGTGTGTGTGTTCGTGCGTGTATGTGTGTGTGTGTGCGTTTTGTGTGTGTGCGTGTGTGCGTGTGTGTGTGTGTTGTGTGTGTGTTTGTGTGTGTGTGTGTGTGTGTGCGTGCGTGTGTGTGTGTGCGTGTGTGTGTGTGTGTGTTGTGTGTGTGTGTGTGTGTGTGTGTGGTGTGTACTCACCTATTGTACTCACCTTATTTGTGGTTGCAGGGGTCGATCACAGCTTCCTGGCCCAGCCTCTTCGCTGATTGTACTAGGTCCTCTCTCTCCCTGCCCATGATCTCTATCATACCTCGCCTTAAAACTATGTATGGTTCCTGGCCTTTCACCACATCACTTTCTAGGCTTACCACGGCTGACTACTTATGACTGAAGAATTACTTCTAACATCCCTTTGAAATTTATCTGAGTCTTCAACTTCATTGTGACCTCTTGTGTCTGTGTCCCATCTCTGGAACATCCGTCTTTGTCCACTCGTCATTCCGCGCAGTATTTTATATGTCGTTATCATGTATCCCCTGGGCCCTCTGGCCTCCAGTGTCGTCAGGCCGATTTCCCTCAACCTTTCTTCAGGACAATTTCCCGTAGCTTGGGACTAGTCTTGTTGCAAACCTTTGCAACTTTCTCAATTTCTTGACGTGCTTGAACTAGGTGTGGATTCCAAACTGGTGCT
>NC_069456.1:4488220-4540720 GCF_026875155.1 Cherax quadricarinatus
ATGGTAATACAATAGTACTACAATAATACAATGGTACTACAATGGTAATACAATAGTACTACATGATAATACAATGGTATACAATGTAACAATAGTACTACAATGATAATACAATGGTACTACAATGGTAATACAATAGTACTACAATGATAATACAATGGTACTACAATGGTAATACAATGGTACTACAATGGTAATACAATAGTAATACAATGGCACTACAATGGTAATACAATGGTACTACAATGGTAATACAATAGTACTACAATGGTAATACAATGGTACTACAATGGTAATACAATGGTACTACAATGGTAATACAATGGTACTACAATGGTAATACAATAGTACTACAATGGTAATACAATGGTACTACAATGGTAATACATGGTAACTACAATGGTAATACAATGGTTACTGTACTCAATGGTAATACAATGGTACTACAATGGTAATACAATAGTACTACAATGGTAATACAATGGTACTACAATGGTAATACAATAGTACTACAATGGTAATACAATAGTACTACAATGGTAATACAATGGTACTACAATGGTAATACAATGGTACTACAATGGTAATACAATATGATACGGTATACAAGGTAATACAATGGTACTACAATGGTAATACAATAGTACTACAATGGTAATACAATGGTACTACAATGGTAATACATGTCTACTAAAGTACATACAATGGTAATACAATGGTAATACAATGGTACTACAATGGTAATACAATGGTACTACAATGGTAATACAATGGTACTACAATGGTAATACAATGGCACTACAATGGAAATACAATGTTACTACAATGGTAATACAATGGTACTGCAATGGTAATACAATGGTACTACAAGAGTGCTATAATGGTAATACAATGGTACTACAATGGTAATACAATAGTGCTATAATGGTAATACAATGGTAATACAATGGTAATACAATAGTGCTATAATGGTAATACAATGGTACTACAATGGTAATGCAATAGTGCTATAATGGTAATACAATGGTACTACAATGGTAATACAATGGTAATACAATGGTTATACAATAGTGCTATAATGGTAATACAATGGTGCTACAGTGGTAATACAATAGTGCTATAATGGTAATACAATGGTACTACAATGGTAATACAATAGTGCTATAATGGTAATACAATGGTTACAGGTACAATGCAATAGTGCTATAATGGTAATACATGGCTAAATGGTAACTACAATGGTAATACAAAGGTTAACATAGTGCTATAATGGTAATACAATGGTACTACAATGGTAATACAATAGTGCTATAATGGTAATACAATGGTACTACAATGGTACTACAATGGTAATACAATGGTTATACAATAGTGCTATAATTGTAATACAATGGTATTACAATGGTAATACAATGGTTATACTATAGTGCTATAATTGTAATACAATGGTACTACAATGGTAATACAATGGTTATACAATAGTGCTATAATGGTAATACAATGGTACTACAATGGTAATACAATAGTGCTATAATGGTAATACAATGGTACTACAATGGTAATACAATGGCAATACAATGGTACTACAATGGTAATACAATAGTGCTATAATAGTAATACAATGGTACTACAATGGTAATACAATAGTGCTATAATGGTAATACAATGGTACTACAATGGTAATACAATAGTGCTATAATGGTAATACAATGGTACTCAATGTATACAATAGTGCTATAAATGTAATACAATGGTATACAATGGTAATACAATGGCTATAATGGTAATACAATGGTACTACAATGGATAAATAGTGCATAATGGTAATACAATGGTACTACAATGGTAATACAATAGTGCTATAATGGTAATACAATGGTACTACAATAGTAATACAATAGCGCTATAATGGTAATACAATGGTACTACAATGGTAATACAATAGTGCTATAATGGTAATACAATGGTACTACAATGATAATACAATGGCAATAAAATTCAAATACAATGTTAATACAATGATAATACAATCATATAACAATGGTAATACAATGGTACTACAATGGTAATATAATGGTAGAGTGTAACGATGAAATAACACAATACAGGTCAAGTTATTATAGTCACTTGTTAATGGTATAAATAGGACCGAAACGTCGTCCTAAGCTCCAGTCTCCTGTGTACGGGTTGTGTGTGTAGTGTGAAGGCGTTTCGTCTACTGTTCCCGGGGCGAAACGTCTTCACATTGAAATGTAGTAACGAGCACTGTGTGTAAATTAAGAAGAAGAAGAAGAAGATGACGAAGAAGGAGAAGAAGAAGAAGAAGAAGAAGAAGAAGAAGAAGAAGAAGAAGAAGAAGAAGAAGAAGAAGAAGAAGAAGAAGAAGAAGAAGAAGAGGGAGAGAGAGAGAGATAGAGAGAGAGAGAGAGAGAGAGAAGAGAGAAGAGAGAGAGAGAGAGAGAGAGAGAGAGAGAAGAGAGAGAGAGAGAGAGATAGAGAGAGAGAGAGGATAGAGAGAGAGAGAGAGATAGAGAGAGAGAGAGAGATAGAGAGAGAGATAGATAGATAGATAGATAGATAGATAGAGATGAATCCAAAGTCAGCTGTGTGGTAGCACTGGACATTGCTGGCGCTTTCGACCGGGTGTGGCACCAGGGCCTCTTAGCAAAACTTCAAGCACTGGGAATTGCAGGCTCTACGCTGTCTCCTCAGTGATTACCTTCGTGGTAGATCTCTAAGTGTAGTCCTCAATGGAACGGAATCAGCAAGGCATCCTATTGGGGCAAGCGTTCCACAAGGAAGCGTGCTGGGTCCACTGTTATGGAATGTCTACTTCAACGACCTTCTTCATCTCATCCCAGAATCACATGCATATGCAGACGACTGTACACTGACATTCACTTATCCAAGAGAAGAAATGCCAGCTGCTCTAAGCTACATCAATCACCAGCTGAGAGCTATATCAGCTTGGGGAAATAGATGGCAAGTAACATTTGCACCTGAGAAAACGCAAAATGATGATCGTCTCTAGGCACCATGATGGTAATGCTGGTGCAGTAGTAAGGATGAATGGGACGATGTTGGCACCTGGAGAAGAAGTTGATATCCTTGGGGTGAAATTTGACTCCAAACTAACCATGAAGAACCATGTTGTAAATCTTGCCAAACAAGGCAGCCAGGAAGTTACAGCACTTCGCCGTATCTCGCATCTGCTTGGCAGTAGGGGTTGCAAGATCCTGTACGAGGCACAAGTACGCTCACACCTTGAGTATGCTCCACTTTCTTGGTTTGCCTGCCCCCCCCTCTCATCTGCGACTGCTTGACAGAGTAGAGAACAGAGCAAGACGTCTCATCTCTCGCCTGGACCATCCTGGATAGATCTGTCATTTCAGCAGAGCCTTCAACATAGGAGGGATGTGGGTGGCCTTACTGTTATGTACAAGGCCAATATTGTCAAAATACCACACTTGGATCCACTTCGAGGACAGCGTGAAACAAGCTTTTATGCCACAAGACGGGCAGAAAACAGCAACTTCACTCTGGCTGTACCCTTCTCCAGAACATCACTCCATCTGAGATCATACATACCCAGGATGACTCGAGTATGGAACACATTCGTACAGCATAATGATGTCAACGAGATAACGTCAGTTGATCAAATGAAAATGCTGGCCCACAGATGGCTCCAACTTCATCCTGTTCCCTACTTGTATGTCTCATAACAATAAAAATGCTTTCAAATGAGCTGATGTAGGTAACAGCTCTTAGCTTGCCAATAAAGTTAGGAATCCTTAACCTGTAAATAGCTTGTCAATAAAGCTAGGGATCCTTAACCTTATCAAACCCTGTGTAAAAAAAAAAAAAAAAAAAAAAAAAAAAAAAAAAAAAAAGACGTCCCACAATTTCCTGTAGCAATATTTACAAATTTTCTGTTCTCCAAATAGGTCAAATAAATAGTTTACATTGTTTTTGATAATTAGGCAAAATAGATTGTTTACATTGTTTATGTACCAGTAAAATAGATTGTTTACATTGTTTATGTACCAGTAAAATAGATTGTTTACATTGTTTATGTACCAGTAAAATAGATTGTTTACATTGTTTATGTACCAGTAAAATAGATTGTTTACATTGTTTATGTACAGTAAAATAGATTGTTTACCATTGTTTATTCATCATAAATATATTGTTTACATTGTTTATGTACCAGTAAAATAGATTGTTTACATTGTTTATGTACCAGTATTCCAATTCAAACTTTGGCTTTTAACCCTCGAAATGTATACTTCTAGATACAGTCATCCTTCGTTATACCCTCCTTCGTTATACCCACCTTCGTTATACCCTCCTTCATTATACCCTCCTTCGTTATACCCTCCTTCGTTATACCCTCCTTCGTTATACCCACCTTCGTTATACCCTCCTTCATTATACCCTCCTTCGTTATACCCTCCTTCTTATACCCTCCTTCGTTTATACCCTCCTTCGTTTATACCCTCCTTCGTTATACCCTCCTTCATTATACCCTCCTTCGTTATACCCTCCTTCGTTATACCCTCCTTCATTATACCCTCCATCGTTATACCCTCCTTCGTTATACCCACCTTCATTATACCCTTCTTCGTTATACCCTCCTTCGTTATACCCCCTTCATTATACCCTCCTTCGTTTTTATACCCATCTTCATTATACCCTCTTCGTTATATCCCACCTTCATTATACCCTTCTTCGTTTATACCCTCCTTCGTTATACCCACCTTCATTATACCCTTCTTCGTTATACCCTCCTTCGTTATACCCACCTTCATTATACCCTCCTTCGTTATACCCTCCTTCGTTATACCCACCTTCATTATACCCTTCTTCGTTATACCCTCCTTCGTTATACCACTTCATTATACCCTCTCTTCGTTATACCCTCCTTCGTTATACCACCTTCATTATACCCTCCTTCGTTATACCCTCCTTCGTTATACCCATCTTCATTATACCCTCCTTCGTTATACCCACCTTCATTATACCCTTCTTCGTTATATACCCTCCTTCGTTATACCCACCTTCATTATACCCTTCTTCGTTATACCCTCCTTCGTTATACCCACCTTCATTATACCCTCCTTCGTTATACCCTGCTTCGTTATACCCACCTTCATTATACCCTTCTTCGTTATACCCTCCTTCGTTATACCCACCTTCATTATACCCTTCTTCGTTATACCCTCCTTCGTTATACCCACCTTCATTATACCCTCCTTCGTTATACCCACCTTTCATTATACCCCTTTTCTCTTCGTTATACCCTCCTTCGTTATACCCTCCTTCGTTATACCCACCTTCATTATACCCTTCTTCGTTATACCCTCCTTCGTTATACCCTCCTTCGTTATACCCTCCTTCGTTATACCCACCTTCATTATACCCTCCCTTTGTTATACCCACCTTCATTATACCCTCTTCGTTATACCTCCTTCGTTATATAACCCTCCTTCGTTATACCCACCTTCTTATACCCTTCTTCGTTATACCTCCTTCGTTATACCCTCCTTCGTTATACCCTCCTTCGTTATACCCTCCTTCGTTATACCCTCCTTCGTTATACCCTCCTTCGTTATACCCTCCTTCGTTATACCCTCCTTCGTTATACCCACCTTCATTATACCCTCCTTCGTTATACCCACCTTCATTATACCCTTCTTCGTTATACCCTCCTTCGTTATACCCTCCTTCGTTATACCCTCCTTCGTTATACCCACCTTCATTATACCCTCTTCGTTATACCCTCCTCGTTATACCCTCCTTCATTATACCCTCCTTCATTATACCCTCCTTCGTTATACCCTCCTTCGTTATACCCTCCTTCGTTATACCCTCCTTTGTTATACCCTCCTTTGTTATACCCTCCTTCGTTATACCCTCCTTCGTTATACCCTCCTTCATTATACCCTTCTTCGTTATACCCTCCTTCGTTATACCTCCTTCGTTTATAACCCTCCTTCGTTATACCCTCCTTCGTTATACCCTCCTTCGTTTTACCCTCCTTCGTTGTATACCCACCTTCATTATACCCTCCTTCGTTATACCTTCTTGGTTATACCTCCTTCGTTATACCCTCCTCGTTATACCCTCCTTCGTTATACCCACCTTCATTTAACCCATTCTTCGTTATGACCTCCTTCATTTATACCCTCCTTCGTTAATAAACCTCCTTCGTTATACCTCTTTGTTATACCCTCCTTTTTATACCTCCTCGTTATACCCTCCTTCGTTATACCCCCTTCGTTATAACCCCTTCGTTATACCCCCCCTTCGTATACCCTCTTCGTTATACCCTCCTTCGTTATACCCTCTTCGTTATACCCTCCTTCGTTATAAACCCTCCTTCGTTATACCCTCCTTCGTTATACCCTCCTTCGTTATACCCTCCTTCGTTATACCCTCCTTCGTTATACCCTCCTTCGTTATACCCTCCATCGTTATACCCTCCTTCGTTTATACCCTCCTTCATTATACCCTCCTTCGTTATACCCTCCATTCGTTATACCTCCTTCGTTATACCCTCCTTCGTTATACCACTTTCGTTTTACCCTCCTTCGTTATACCCCTTCCTTCGTTATACCCTCCTTCGTTATACCCACCTTCGTTTTACCCTCCTTCATTATACCCTCCTTCGTTATACCCTCCATCGTTATACCCTCCTTCGTTGTAACCTGCCTTAGTTTATACCACCTTCGTTTTACCTCACTTCATTATACCTCTTCGATATTACACCTCCTTCGTTATACCCTCCTTGTTAGCGTAGGTAAGACATAGGCAACATTTAGACACTTTATTCGAATCATAAATTGCCTAAATGTTGCTATTGAGCCTTAACTACAATTTTCGTGATTGTTATCCATTTTTTAGGATATTCGTAAACCTTCCTCGTTATAAGCCCTTCGTTATACCCGAGTATTGACTGTTCCCCACTTGTCAGAATACAGATATTAGAATATGATCGTTCTCATCGATTCTTTGGTATTGAGGACTGTTAGATTGAAAAATTATTGCAGTGATGCTGATCGTTCGCATTCTTTTTAAAGACGACACTCGTAAATACCTTACTGGGGTTGACTTTAACGACCCCACACTTGTAAATACCAGACTGGAGTTAGATTTAACGACCCCACACTTGTAAATACAGACTGGAGTTAGATTTAACGACCCCACACTTGTAAATACCAGACTGGAGTTAGATTTAACGACCCTCACACTTGTAAATACCAGGCTGGAGTTAGATTTAACGACCCCACACTTGTAAATACCAGACTGGAGTTAGATTTAACGACCCCACACTTGTAAATACCAGACTGGAGTTAGATTTAACGACCCCACACTTGTAAATACCAGACTGGAGTTAGATTTAACGACCCCACACTTGTAAATACCAGACTGGAGTTAGATTTAACGACCCCACACTTGTAAATACCTCCCTGGGGTTAAATTTAACGACCCCACACTTGTAAATACCAGACTGGAGTTAGATTTAACGACCCCACACTTGTAAATACCTCCCTGGGGTTAAATTTAACGACCCTCACTCGTGATTACATCACACTGTGATCATATAATTTATTATTGCGAAATGAAGCCACCTTTGAGCAAGCTGTACAAGTATCTAAAACTCCATACAGACTTCCAGGAAGAACCTATCTCCAATATTATAAGCTTCAGTTAAATACTGAAAGCTCAGACTGTGTATTTACGACACTACTCTGTCACCATCAGCAAACCTACGCAGTTGTACTCTCATCAGAGAATAAGCCTGAGAAGACGTGATTCGTCTCCAATACGACACACCTATTTAAGCTGCCTAGGTTTTTGTAATGCTGCAAACTTAATGCTTCTAAATTCTGTAGATTTAGCAGATATCCTAAAATATCAGTTGTAGATTACTAGATAGGTATGAAATTCTCACTGCTAGGTATCAACAGTTTTCTTGCAGCCTGCATTACCTTGTATGGGGAAGTACACTACATGCATTACTTTCTATGGGGAAGTATTGACTTTGGACCTAGACTGTTACTTAGAAAAATTACACGGACAGTAAATCACAAAGGAAAAACCCTCCTCAGGCAAGTAAGTACAGAGAAGAACGAGATAGATACATACACATGTGACAATAATGATAAACGTGTACAGGAGTAGCTGGGAATGGTAAACAGCTGAGACTCCTAGAGTCCACATGAGGCTGTCTACTGAGAAATTTCTACTTCTATCTAGATTAAGGACGGTTGTGTGTTATCTAGGTGCATGACTCAACAACAGAATAACAATGTGATGTATCGCTACACTGATTGTGGATCACTGCAGTGTATGCCACGGAGTACACTCTTGCTGTTATTACCATTATCAAATACACTTCATTCTGCACATGATGGTACTGTCACAGTGGTAAAGTCACAATACCTTGGCTCGAATATTTCAACAATTAGGAGAGAAACATTATGAAGACGTTTCGCTACGTCCTGGAGCACAGTCAAATTGCAGCTCACCTGACAATGACCTGCCAGAGGTCCAGATGATTTGTAAAGCTTCACAGGAAATCATGTTCCCTTGCTAGTTGCAGCACAAGATAATACAAGGACCCCAATGGAAATAAGTCAAACTGAATATTTTGTGTTACACTAGGTAATTTATACCTATGTTACTATCTGCAATAAGATCAGAGTAAACAGTTGATATCACAATATGCAAAATAACCACTGTGACAAAAATAGTGAATTTCCAAACGCTTTCGTAATTTCTCACATTATCAAGGAACTGTGATTGTGTGAGAAATCACGAAACAGCTTGTAAATTCACTATTTTTTCACAGTAATTACTATATATGTCACTATGCATGATCATTGTAGGCACCTAAATTTGTGGAACTGTACCTAAATAAACTGACTTATTTTGTTACTGAAGAGGATCCCAGAAGGGGATCGAAAAACATAAATCAATTAATCTTCTGAGTTTCTGTCTACATGTAGGTTATTATTAAGTACTGACAAGTGTTCATTACACTTTAGTTCTCCACTTACTAACCTCCCTCTTCTCACCTGCCATCTTCCTTCAGCACATTACCACATAACTTGAATCATCATTAATCACTGTTTCTAGCAAGACTTCTCATCAAAACAATAAACCTTGCCATCACATAGCTGCTGCCACTACTACTACTACCACTACTATTACCATAGGTACTACTACTAGTATTACTACTAATACATACAACGATTATATTGTGCCTTGCACCTCACTCCTATATTTTCTTACTCTGTGACCCTGTATTGTTTGTAACGACTTGACAAAGCTCCTGCAGAGCGAAACGTTGCCACAATAAAAACGTCGTATTAGTTGCACGTGTGTCCTTTTACCCAACATATTGAAGATCAGAAAGTCATCATTAACCTGTGCTTCTTCCAGTCTCAGAAACTTCAAGCTTTCATGTGCTTTCTTTCAGTCTCAGAAACTTCAAGCTTTCATGTGCTTTCTTCCAGTCTCAGAAACTTCAAGCTTTCATGTGCTTTCTTCCAGTCTCAGAAACTTCAAGCTTTCATGTGCTTTCTTTCAGTCTCAGAAACTTCAAGCTTTCATGTGCTTTCTTTCTGTCTCAGAAACTTCAAGCTTTCATGTGCTTTCTTCCAGTCTCAGAAACTTCAAGCTTTCATATTAACATTTATTAGAGAAAGCTTCTGTGAAAGTCCAAAAAAACGTTGGAATTTAATCGCTGATGTTTTACCCCGAGTATTGGAATTCAGTTGCTTTAATAATTCTCAGAGTTTGTGTGTTTTATGACAATTATTAATCAGTTTCATTTGTTTTACCACAGTTATTCAACAGTTTCATGTATTCCATGTGTTTATGAAATTATAAGTTATTACTGTCCAATTTCTTACTGTAAATGAATCTTCATGTGTTACTTCTTGTAGATACTGTTACTTCTTGTAGATACTGTTACTTCTTGTAGATACTGTTACTTCTTGTAGATACTGTTACTTATTGTAGATACTGTTACTTCTTGTAGATACTGTTACTTCTTGTAGATACTGTTACTTCTTGTAGATACTGTTACTTCTTGTAGATACTGTTACTTCTTGTAGATACTGTTACTTCTTGTAGATACTGTTACTTATTGTAGATACTGTTACTTATTGTAGATACTGTTACTTATTGTAGATACTGTTACTTATTGTAGATACTGTTACTTATTGTAGATACTGTTACTTCTTGTAGATACTGTTACTTATTGTAGATACTGTTACTTTTTGTAGATACTGTTACTTTTTGTAGATACTGTTACTCTATCTGTAGATACTGTTACTTCTTGTAGATACTGTTACTTCTTGTAGATACTGTTACTTTTTGTAGATACTGTTACTTTTTGTAGATACTGTTACTTCTTGTAGATACTGTTACTTCTTGTAGATACTGTTACTTCTTGTAGATACTGTTACTTATTGTAGATACTGTTACTTCTTGTAGATACTGTTACTTCTTGTAGATATAGTTACTTCGTTTAGATACTGTTACATCTCGTACATATAGTTACTTCGTTTAGATACTATTACTTTTTGTAGGTACTGTTACCTCTTGTAGATAAAGTACTGTGAGACACATGGACCGTGTTACTCCGAGACACATGGACCGTGTTACTGTGAGATACATGGTCAGTGTTACTGTGAGACACATGGACAGTGTTACTGTGAGACACACAGGCAGTGTTACTGTGAGAAACATGGTCAGTGTTACTGTGAGACATATGGGCAGTGTTACTGTGAGAAAAATGGTCAGTGTTACTGTGAGACACATGGACCGTGTTATTGTGAGATACATGGTCAGTGTTACTGTGAGACACATGGACAGTGTTACTGTGAGACACATGGACAGTGTTACTGTGAGACACACAGGCAGTGTTACTGTGAGAAACATGGTCAGTGTTACTGTGAGACATATGGGCAGTGTTACTGTGAGAAAAATGGTCAGTGTTACTGTGAGAAACAGGAACGACTACCTTGCCTTGAAACACTGAAACGTTCTCAGTCGTCATCATCTCAGATCATCGTCGTAAGTCATCATTTCAGGTCATCATCTCAGGTCATCGCTGCAAGATAACTCAGGTTATCCCTCTTAAATTTGGTGATAACCTTGACACTAAAGGGATAACAAGATTACTAAGGATAAAGAGGATAATGGGGATACCTCCACTGAGTAACAATGACACCTTCCACTGAATAACAAGGATACCTCCACTGTGTAACAAGGATACTTCCACTGTGTAACAAGGATACCTCCACTGTGTAACAAGGATACTTCCACTGTGTAACAAGGATACCTCCACTGTGTAACAAGGATACTTCCACTGTGTAACAAGGATACCTCCACTGTGTAACAAGGATACCTACACTGTGTAACAAGGATACTTCCACTGTGTAACAAGGATACCTCCCTGTGTAACAAGGATACTTCCATGTGTAACAAGATACCTCCACTGTGTAACAAGGAACTTCCACTGTGTAAAGACCCCCACTGTGTACAAGGTACTTCACTGAATAACAAAAGGGTACCCCCACTGGTACAAAGGGTACTTCCATGTGTAACAAGGATAAACCTCCATGGTACAGGATATTCCACTGTGTAACAAGGATACCTCCCCTGTGTAACAAGGATACCTACACTTGTACAAGGATACTCCCCGTGTAACAGGATACCCCAGTGTGTAATAAGGATACCTCCGTTGTGTAACAAGAATACCTCCACTGTTTAACAAGAATACCTCCACTAAGTAACAAGGATACCTTCGCTGAGTAATAAGGATATCTCCACAGTGTAATAAGGATACCTCCACTGTGTAACAAGGATACCTCGACTGTGTAATAAGGATACCTCCACTGTGTAATAAGGATACCTCCACTAAGTAACAAGGATACCTCCATTAAGTAACAGGGGTACCTCTACTGAGTAATAAGGATACCTCCACTGTGTAATAAGGATACCTTCACTGTGTAACAGATACCTCCACTGTGTAATAAGGATACCTCCACTATGTAATAAGGATATCTCCACTGTGTAACAAGGATACCCCCACTGTGTAACAAGGATGCCTCCACTGTGTGACAACGATACCTCCACTGTGTAACAAGGATACCTCCACTGTGTAATAAGGATACTTCAACTGTGTAACAAGAATGCCTCCACTGTGTAACAAGGATGCCTCCACTGTGTAATAAGGATACCTGCACTGTGTAATAAGGATACCTCACTGTGTAACAAGGATACCTCCACTGTGTAATAAGGATACCTCCACTGTGTAATAAGGATGCCTCTACTAAGTAACTAGGATACCTTTACTAAATAACAAGGATACCTCCACTGAGTAATAAGGATACCTCTACTAAGTAACAAGGATACCTTCACTAAGTAACAAGGATACCTCGACTGTGTAATAAGGATACCTCGACTGTGTAATAAGGATACCTCCACTGTGTAATAAGGATACCTCCACTAAGTAACAAGGATACTTCCATTAAGTAAAAGGGGTACCTCTACTGAGTAATAAGGATACCTCGACTGTGTAATAAGGATACCTCCACTGTGTAATAAGGATACCTCCACTAAGTAACAAGGATACCTCCATTAAGTAACAGGGGTACCTCTACTGAGTAATAAGGATACCTCCACTGTGTAATAAGGATACCTTCACTGTGTAACAAAGATACCTCCACTGTGTAATAAGGATACCTCCACTGTGTAATAAGGATACCTCCACTGTGTATTAAAGATGCCTCCACTGTATAATAAGGATACTTCCACTGTGTAACAAGAATACCTCCACTGTGTAACAAGAATACCTCCACTAACAAGGATACCTCCACTGAGTAATAAGGATGCTTCCACAGTGTAATAAGGATACCTCCACTGTGTAACAAGGATATCTTCACTGTGTAATAAGGATACCTCCACTGTGTAATAAGGATACCTCCACTAACAAGGATACCTCCACTAAGTAACAGGGATACCTCCACTGAGTAATAAGGATACCTCCACTGTGTAACAAGGATACCTCAACTGTGTAATAAGGATACCTCCACTATGTAATACGGATACCTCCACTGTGTAACAAGGTTACCTGCACTGTGTAACAACGATACCTCCACTTTGCAACAACGATACCTCCACTGTGTAACAAGGATACCTCCACTGTGTAATAAGGATATCTCCACTGTGTAACAAGAATACCTCCACTGTGTAACAAGAATGCTTCCACTAAGTAACAATGATACCTCCACTGAATAATGATACCTCCACTGTGTAACAAGGATACCTCCACTGTGTAATAAGGATACCTCCACTGTGTAATAAGGATACCTCTTCTAACAAGGATACCTTGACTAAGTAACAAGGATATCTGCACTGAGTAATAAGGATACCTCTACTAAGTAACAAGGATACCTTCACTAAGTAACAAGGATACCTCCACTGAGTAATAAGGATACCTCCACTGTCTAATAAGGATACCTCCACTGTGTAGCAAGGATACCTTCACTGTGTAATAAGGATACCTCCACTGTGTAATACGGATACCTCCACTGTGTAACAAGAATACCTCCACTGTGAAACAAGAATACCTCCACTAAGTATCAAGGATACCTCCACTGTGTAATAAATATACTTCCACTGTGTAACAAGAATACCTCCACTGTGTAATAAGAATACCTCTTCTGTGTAACGAGAGTACCTCCACTAAGTAACAAGGATACCTCCCCTGTAAAACAATAATACCTCCACTAGTGTGTAACGAAGACAAAGCCTTTTGGATTTGTCCTCAGGTTGAAGATAGAGTTCAGTTGCCGTGTTGTAGCATACAACTCTACACTATCTGATCTTGTATACGGAGTCTGTGCCCACGGGAACCTCCCCTTTTAATAAAACTGTAGACACATCTGTTACGATGGCTGGTCATCGCTCGGAATCTCGTTCACAGTATCTATAAAATACTGCAACACGCTCAAAAATATATCTTATGTTACATCGTTAAGATAAGATTTGTTGGTATTTTTAACCCGGAGGAGGGATAGCCACCCAAGATAACACAAGAAAGTCAGTGCGTCACCGAGGACTGTGTCTTATTTCCAATGTGGTCTTTCAAGATTGTCCACCAGGATGCGACATTTACCAGTCGACTAACACTCAGGTACATACTGCTAGGTGAACAGCGACAGTAGGTGTAAGGAAACATGCCCAACATTCCCATCCGTGTCGGGGATCGAACCACGGACATTCAGTGTGTAAGGCTAGAGCGTAGCCTACCGAGCCACGGGACCCGTGGCAGCTGACTAGACGAATTGAAGAGACACGATTGTAAACTAGTCAGCGCACAGAGGTTCGGATCACTGGTAAGCCTATGTTATAACTACATTATGTTAGTTTAATATCTTCATTGTGCACCCCATAACAGTACATTATATTGCTGGGATATCAGCGCTTTGAGAGTGCGACGGCATCTGGTCGTGTATAACATGACTGGTCGTAACTTGATCTTACGATTCATGCGCCTTGTATCAACACTGTCCAGGTGAAATACAATGTATGTTTTGAGACTGATTTTGACTTAAAATCCCACCCTACCCTTTTTCTTCCCTCTCTCAAACTCTCTTCTTTTTACCTCCTTTTCTCTTGCTGACCCTTCCCCATCCCCCACCTTCCCCATCCCCCACCTTCCCCATCCCCCACCTTCCCCTCCCCATCCCTTCCACCACAAACCCACACAACCCCTCCCCTCTCAACCTCGCCTATTTTTCAACAATCTGCAACATCGCATCCTTCAAACCTTTTAAAAATTGCATGATCAATATATACCTGGGAGCCATAACATGGCTACAAATGGAATTCATATATACTCTCCAAAACCCCATCCTTTTGATGCACAGGAAAAAAAAAAATATATATAACACGTTGGAAATCGCCGATGAAAACTGGAAAATTTAAAAAAAAATTTGTTTGAGAGGGAAGCCATTCATGTGGGATTGATTGTGTGATCTGTGCCTGCGCTGTTAGTTTGAAATTTTAGTCAGATTGAAATTTTATATTTGATGCTGGGAATTCCAATTCAATATATGAATGTTGGAGCGCTTTACTGTTTGTGAAATTGTTGTGATATATATATATATATAATATATATATATATATATATTTTTATATATTATATATATATATATATATATATATATATATATATATATATTAGTTCTGTGTGTGTTTGTGAGAAAATGTATGTAGTGGTGGTTGTGTTGGTGGGTGGTGATGGTGGTAAAGGATGAGGGGTGTAAATACCACCACAACCACTACTGTTCAACCACCACCTCCACTACCATCACCACTACTACTACACCACCACCACTATCACTACCATCACCACTACTACTACCACTACCACCACCAATATCACTAATCACGATTACCATCACCATCACCATTACTACCACCACTACCAAAATCACCACCACCACCACGGTGTCCCGTGGCCTGGTAGGCAACGCTCTCGCGTCACACACAGTATCAATGGTTCGATCCCCTGCAAGAGTGGAAACACTTGGCGTGTTTCCTTGCAAACGTTGTCTGGTTCACCTAGCAAGCAAGTAGGTACCTGTATTAATGTTGGTAGAATAACCGACAAGATGTTGGGCAAAAGGACACTTTATTAGTTGCACTTGTGTCCATTTTCCCAACAAGTAGGCACCTGGGTGTTAGTCGACTGGTGTGGGTCGCATCCTGGGGGACAAGACTGAGGACCACAATGGAAATAAGACAGACAGCTTTAGATGACGCTCTGACTTTCTTGAGTTATCCTGGGTGGATAACCCTCTGGGGTTAAAAATCCCAACAAAATTTTATCTTATGTACGTCATTCCCCGGAAGTAACGCCATCTACGTCATTCCCGGAAGTAACGCCATCTACGTCATTCCCGGAAGTAACGCCATCTACGTCATTCCTGGAAGTAACGCCCTGTACGTTATTCCCGGAAGTATCGCCATCTACGTCATTCCCGGAAGTAACGCCATCTACGTCATTGCCGGAAGTAACGCCATCTACGTCATTCCCGGAAGTAACGCCATGTACGTTATTCCCGGAAGTAACGCCATCTACGTCATTCCCGGAAGTAACGCTATCTACATCATTCCCTGGAAGTAACGCCATTTACGTCATTCCCAGGAAGTGACATATCCGTCATTCCCGGAAGTAATGCCATATCTGGCATTCCAGGTAAGTGATATCTCCGACATTCCCCGGAAGTGATGTTATCACTTCTTCCTCCTCCCACTCCCCCTCGTCCTCCTCTTCCTCCTGCTTCTTTTCCTTCTCTTCTTCTTCCTTCTTTTCACTGTCTTTGGCTCACTTTTGTTCCAGCACATCGATGAACGTCTGATGTGATGCTGATGGCGATATTACTGATGTTATTTCAATCCCTCCTCCCTCGTTCCCTCTCTCCTTCCCTCCCTCTATCCTTCCCTCCCTCTCTCCTTCCCTCCTCTCCTTCCTCCTTCCCTCCCTCCTCTCTCTCCTTCCCTCCCTCTCTCTCCTTCCCTCCCTCCCTCCCCTTCTCCTTCTCCTCCTCCCTCCCTCGCTCTTCTCTCCCTCTCCCTCCTCCCCCTTTCCCTCCTCTCTCCTTCCCTCCCTCTCTCTCCTTCCCCCCCTCTTCCTCCTTCCCTCCCTCTCTCTCCTTCCCTCCCTCTCTCTCCTTCCCTCCCTCTCTCTCCTTCCCTCCCTCTCTCCTTCCCTCTCTACTTCCCCCCGCTCCCTCTCTCCTTCCCTCTCTCCCTCCCTCCCTCCTCGTCATCCCCCACCCACTCCAGTCCTCCACTCTCCTATCCTCCCTTACCCTCCCCTCCAAATTCCTCAACTCGGATACAGCTCCGGGCTCTCCCTCCCTCTTTCTGTCTCTCCCTCCCTCCCTCCCTCCTAATCATGCCTCGACAGTTAATTTCAATAATCATTAAGTATTTTATACATTTTTTATGTGTAATATTTAATATTATATTATGCTTATTCTCGATTATAAATGAAACGAAAATATATGAAAGTATTATTTCTTTAATATTTATTTCAGTTAATAGGCAGGATGTTTGTGGTTCTTCCAATGGTGTCCACACCGGCACCAACTGTTGCTACTGGCTGTGCCTTTGCTCTGACACCGCTAATTACGTTCGTTCCTTGTTCTGCTGCATTGTGGGTAATTCATGGAGTTCGCTTGGTGCCTTACTTCCAGCTGTGTGTACATACCCTCGCTCTCTCACACAGCAGACAGCACCTGCTGTCTGCTATTCCTTGCTCACCTTTCGGGCTGTTTTTGAGACATTTTCGTAGTGTGTGTTTTCTGTGGTGATCCGAGACTCACATCTTTTCTGTAGAATTATGTTCCCAGATGTTCTGTTGTAGATTCGCCGGTACTGCCGGCCCGGGTCTTCTCCAGATGGTGACCCGGTCATCTTCCCAGAGTTGTGTTTAGAATTAGTAAAATTTGAATTTCTGTTCCCGATTCTAAATTTTGATCTGTCTCAGACAGATCACTGTCGTTCCCGAATTCAGATTCATTAATCTGAGATTTTTACCAGTTTTAAGAGGACAAGTTGTAGACCCAGTTAGATCGTATTTGTGTCTCTGTGTCCTGGACCGCTGTTGTGCTGTTTTCACCTGCTCTCCACTGCTCATTGCTCTTTGGCGATCTGGTTCATCTTTTGTTTAAAACTGTGCTTCATCCTCTATCATGTTAGGACTTATTTATCTGGTGACATGTTTATCAGTCTTCTATTCTGTTCGGTGTCTGCTAGTACCACACAGCACTTTTGTACACCAACGTGTCTGTGGCATCCTTAAGGTGTTTGTCTTTGTACACACAACTTGAGATCAATTCTAATATTTCCTTATTCACTCCATGGGGAAGTGGGAAAGAATTCTTCCTCCGTAAGCCCTGCGTGTCGTAAAAGGCTACTAAGAGGTTAGGTAAGATTCGTCAGGAAACAGGACAAGTGTTTCCTGACGCGGGTCTTAGATGATGACCCGCCGTTGAAGCTTTTGGTCATCTGACCGAGGTCTTCCACTGGCTTACCGGTCCAACCCTTTAAAAATTATGGCTATTTATAACCATTTAATGTGCCGGGAGCAAGGAGCTAGTAACTCCTTCTCCTGTATACATTATTCAATTTAAAAAAAGCTTTCGTTTTTCTTTTTTAGGTCACCTCGGTGGAAGACGGCCGGTGGGCTTAAAAAATCCTTATACACTGATGACTCCGGATTTCAGTTATCACAATAACATTATTATAAATGTACATTACGTATCTCAGATCTTTTATTAATAATAAAGATCCCGATTTTATTTTTTAAGTTTCTGTTGGCCTCTCTATATACTTAAAAAAGCGCTTAAGCTCCAAGGTAGTAAGCCACGCTTATGTTACGCAAATAACCCGCATATAGGACAATGACACGACGACGCTTCGGTCCGACTTGGGTCATTATGTACGAGGTTGTTTGTACATAGTTCCAGTCATGGTATCCTACCTACCTGGAGGGTATTGTGCCTTTTTATTCTTCAAAGTTATACTGAGTGGAAATGATGGATTCTTACACGAATTTATTACCAGCCAGACTGAGGCCAGGAAGGCTGGCCTGGCCAAGTAATACCTGGCCACGAAGGCTGGCCTGGCCAAGTAATACCTGTAAACTTAGTGTAATCAATTATAACACTCCTGCCTTCGCTGCCTCATTCTCTTGTGCACTTCCTTTTTCTTTATGTTTCTCCTGCATTTCCTAGTTCTCTCCTTCCCTCCCTCTCTCCCATATTCTGTTCCTATATTCTTCCTTCCCTCCCTGTTTCCCTCCCTCCTTCCTTCTCCACCTGGTCCTAACCCACATGACTGCTCTAGGCCAGTCCATTGCCTTGTATATATACACGTGTTCAGCAGCCTATACTATAGGTTTAGTTACAGCCTACTGTACACTATAGGTCTAAGTCGCAGCCTACTGTACACTATAGGTCTAAGTCGCAGCCTACTGTACACTATAGGTCTAAGTCGCAGCCTACTGTACACTATAGGTCTAAGTCGCAGCCTACTGTACACTATAGGTCTAAGTCGCAGCCTGCAACAAGTAGCTACTGGTGGTATTGTTTCTGTTGCTTATGTTGTTAGTGCTGCTACTGTTGCTAGTGAAGTGGTGATGCCGCCCAACATAAACAGACCACTCAACTAACAAACAGACCACTCGACTAATATAAACAGATCACTCAACATAAAAAGACCACTCAACTAACATTTACAGGCTGCTGAATTCACAGGCCTCCCGCTACACACACACACACATACACACACACACACACACACACACACATACATACACATACACACTATACACACACACACACACACACACACACACACACACACACACACATACACATACACACACACACACACACACACACACACACATACATACACACACACACACACACACACACACACACACACACACACACACACACACACACAAACAGTGAATTTCTTCAGAACTATTAAGACTAACATTGCTAACACTGTTAATGACATCCCTGACCAGTGCGGGATGCCAGGGGAGTGAAAAAGGCCACCAAAACGCGTCAGGTCCAGCAACAGTCTGGAAACCCGCAAATACAACTCGGCAAGGGTTAGTGGCTAGTTTATTGTGCATCATTTATCCATCCAGTGGATGCTAGAGTCTAGGTCAGTGTAGATGCAACGAAATGGAGGTTTTCTACAGAGCCCTATACAGTTCTATCACAGAGCTTCAACACAGAGTGGAGCACTATCAAAGAGTTTCGCACAGTACAGCTCTACTACACACAGCTTTACCACAGTAAAGCTCTACCACAAAAAGCTCTACCACACAAAGCTCTACCACACATAGCTCTTCCACATTAGAGCTCTATCACACAAAACTCTACCACAGTCGAGCTCTAACGCAGCAAAGCTCTACCACAGACCACGCAAAGCTCTAACACAAAGCTCCACACAATAGAGCTCCACCGTAGAGCTCCACAATGAGCGAAACGTCGTCCCAGTAAGAGCGGCTTCTGCTCTGTTTTTGCTTCACTAATTTCGGAGCAAAATTAAAATTTCACGCATTACAAATTTGCATAAATTTTGTTCAATGTTTTTCTTGCCGGGGAGATTGTGGGGGGATTGTGGGGGATTGTGGGGGATTGTGGGGGATTGTGGGGGATTGTGGGGATTGAGGGGGATTGTGGGATTGTGGGGGATTGTGGGGGATTGTGGGGGATTGTGGGGGGATTGTGGGGGGATTGTGGGGGGATTGTGGGGATTGAGGGGGGATTGTGGGGGATTGTGGGGGATTGTGGGGGATTGTGGGGGATTGTGGGGATTGTGGGGGATTTAGGGGGATTGTGGGGGGATTGTGGGGATTGGGGGGATTTGTGGGGGATTGTGGGGGATTGTGGGGGATTGTGGGGGATTTTAGTGGGATTGTGGGGGGATTGTGGGGGGATTGTGGGGGATTGTGGGGGGATTGAGGGGGGATTGTGGGGGATTGTGGGGGATTGGGGGAATGTGGGGGGATTGTGGGGAGATTGTGGGGGATTGTGAGGGATTGTGGGGGGATTGTGAGGGATTGTGGAGGGATTGTGATGGAACTGTGGGGATTGTGGAGGGATTGTGGGGGATTGTGGGGGTTGTGGGGGATTGTAGGGGAATTGTGGAGGAATTGTGGGGGATTTTGGGGAATTGTGGAGGGATTGTGGCGGAAATTGTGGAGGAATTGTGGGGGATTAGGAGGGAATTGTGGAGGGATTGTAAGGGATTTGAGGGTAATTGTGGAGGGACTGTGGGGGATTGTGGGGGATTGTGGGGTAATTGTGGAGGAATTGTGGGGGATTTGGGAGGAATTATGGAGAGATTGTGGAGGGATTGTGGGAGATTTGCAGAGAATTGTGGAGGAATTGTAAGGGATTGTGGGGGAAATTGTAGGAGATTTGGGGGAATTGTGGAGGGATTGTGTGGGGAATTGTGGGAGATTGGGGATTGTGGAAAAATTGTGGGGATTGGGAAGAATTGTGGGGGATTTGCGGAAGGATCGTAGGGGCTTGTGGAGGAATTGTGGGTGATTGTGGAGAATCGTGGGAGAATTTTAGATGAATTGTGGGGGATTGTGGGAGATTGTGGGGAAAGTGTGGGAGACTGTGGGGCATTGTGGAAGATTGTGGGGGCATTGTAAAGGAGTCGGGGAGAATTATGAAAACACTGAAGGGGTTTGTGGGGAATTTGTGGGGAAGAGTGTGGTGGATTGAAAGGGAATTGTGGGGGAACTGTTGGGGGTTATTGTGTTGAAATTGTGGGGGAATTCTAGGTAACTGTGGGGTTGTGGAATTGTGAGGTGGGGATTGTGAAGGAATTTTGTAGAGATTGTGAGGGACTGTGTGGGAATTGTGGGGGACTGTGGAGGGATTATGAGGGATTGTGGAGATATTGTGTGGAGACTTATGGAGGTATTGTGAAAGGATTGTGGAGGGAATTGTGGGAGAATTGTGGAAGGATTGTGGGGGACTGTGGAGGTGATGAGAAACGGGAATCTGAAGGCAGTGACACAGGTGCAAATTCAACACTTAGGTGACACATGGGAACCTCTCGACCGATGTGGTGTCCCTAGGTGCAGTGACTGATGAAACAGCCAAGAGAATCCACTAGAAACTGATAACTTTCTATCAACACTGAGGGACCGAACACCTACCAACACTGAGGGACCGAACGCCTACCAACACTGAGGGACCGAACATCCTACCAACACTGAGGGCCCGAATACCTACCAACACTGAGGGACCGAACACCTACCAACATTGAGGGACTGAACACCTACCAACACTGAGGGACCGAACCCTACCAAATGGGGACGACTACAAAATGGGGCGATACCTACCAACACTGAGGGCCCGAACACCTACCAACATTGAGGGACTGAACACCTACCAACACTGAGGGACCGAACACCTACCAATATTGAGGGACTGGCACCTAACACTGGGGGACTGAACACCTACCAACACTGAGGGACCGAACACCTACCAATATTGACGGACTGACACCTAACACTAGGGGACTGAACACTTCCAACACTGAGGGACCGAAAACCTCCAAATGAGGACCCAACACTACCAACACTGAGGGACCGAACACCTACCAATATTGAGGGACTGGCACCTAACACTGGGGGACTGAACACTTACCAACACTGAGGGACCGAACACCTACCAATATTGACGGACCGACACTTAACACTAGGGGACTGAACACCTTCCAACACTGAGGGACCGAACACCTATAAACACTGAGGGACCGAACACCTACCAACACTGAGGGATCGAACGCCTACCAATATTGAGTGATTGACACCTAACACTGAGGGACCGAACACCTATCAACACTGAGGGACCGAACACCTACCAACATTAAGGGATTGAACACCTACCAACACTGAGGGACTGATCACCTACCAACACTGAGGAAATGAACACCTACCAACATTGAGGGACTGAACACCTACCAACACTGAGGGATTGAACACCTACCAATATTGAGGGACTGAACACCTACCAACACTGAGGGACTCAACACCTACTACCACTGAGGGACTGAACACTTACCAAAAAAGAGGGACTGAACACCTAACACTGTTGGACTGAACACCTACCAACACTGAGGGACTGAACACCTAAGAACACTGAGGGACTTGAACACCTTCTAAGATTGAGGGATTGAACACCTACCAACACTGAGGGATTGAACATCTACTAACGCTGAGGGACTGAGCACCTACCAACACTGAGGGACTGAACACCTACCAACACTGAGGGATTGAACACCTACTATCACTGAGGGATTGAACACCTACCAACACTGAGGAAATGGACATCTACCAACACTGAGGGACTGAACACCTACCAACACTGAGGGACTGAACACCTACCAACATTGAGGGGCTGAACACCTACCAACACTGAGGGACTGAACACCTACCAACACTGAGGGACTGAACACCTACCAACATTGAAGGACTGAAAACTAACACTGGGGGACTGAATACCAACGAACATTGAGGGACTGAACACCTACCAACATTAGGGACTGAACACCTACCAACACTGAGGAAATGAACACCTACCAACATTGAGGGACTGAACACCTACCAACACTGAGGGACTGAACACCTACCAACACTGAGGGACTGAACACCTACCAACATTGAGGGACTGAACACCTAACACTGGAAGATTGAACACCTACGAACATTGAGGGAATGAACACTTACTAACGCTGAGGGATTGAACATCTACTAATACTGAGGGATTGAACACCTACCAACGCTGAGGGAGTGAACACCTACCAACATTGAGGGACTGAACACCTACCAACACTGAGGGACTGAACACCTACCAACACTGAGGGATTGAACAACTACCAACATTGAGGGACTGACACCCAACAGTGGGGGACTGAACACCTACGAACATTGAGGGACTAAACACCTACCAACACTGAGGGCCTGAACACCTACCAATATTGAGGGACTGACACCTAACAGTGGAGGACTGAACACCTACCAACACTGAGGGGCTGAACACCTACCAACACTGAAGGGCTGAACACTTACCAACATTGAGGGACTGAACACCTACTAACACTGAGGGACTGAACACCTACTAACACTGAGGGATTGAACACCTGCCAACACTGAGGGTTTGAACACCTACCAACACTGAGGGACTGAGCACCTACCAACACTGAGGGACTGAACACCTACCAACACTGAGGGATTGAACACCTGCCAACACTGAGGGTTTGAACACCTACCAACACTGAGGGACTGAGCACCTACCAACACTGAGGGACTGAACACCTACCAACACTGAGGGATTGAACACCTACCAACACTGAGGAAATGAACACCTACCAACATTGAGGGACTGACACCTAACACTGGAAGATTGAACACCTACGAACACTGAGGGACTGAACACCTACTAACACTGAGGGACTGAACACCTAACCATAACACCTAGAGTGATTGAACACCTACTAACACTGAGGGACTGAACACCTACCAACACTGAGGGACTGAACACCTACACTTCCACATGCCTGGAACACTCCCCAGTATAAAATTCACCTCTATATCAAATTAAACAAAAGCTTAAAACGTGGGCGAAACATCTCAACACAGGTATACATCAATGCTCGATACGTTTGTCAATTACAGACTGTTCTTGCCCAACCGCCAGAATGACCATCACTAGCGCTGGTATCAACACTATCGCTGGTATCAACACTAGCGCTAGTATGAACGCTAGTATCAACACTGGTATCAACACTGGTATCAACACTAGCGCTGGTATCAACACTAGCATCAACAATAGTGCTGGTATCAGCACTAGGGCTGGTATCAACAGTAGCGCTGGTATCAACGCTATCGCTGGTATCAACATTAGCGCTGGAATCAACACTAGCACTGGTAGCAAGACTAGCGCTGGTATCAACAGTAGCGCTGGTATCAACACTATCGCTGGTATCAACACTAGCGCTGGTATCAACACTAGCAACAACATTAGCGCTGGTATCAACACTGGCGCTGGTGTCAACACTAGCGCTGGTATCAACACTAGGGCTGGTATCAACACTAGCATCAACACTAGCGCTGGTAATAACACTAGCGCTCGTGTCAACACTAGCATCAACACTATCGCTGGTATCAACACTTGCGCTGGTATCAACACTAGCATCAACACTAGCGCTGGTATTAACACTAGCGCTCGTGTCAACACTAGCCCTGGTATCACATTAGTCCTGGTATCAACACTAGTGCTCGTGTCAACACTAGCGCTGGTATCAACAGTAGCGCTGGTATCAACACTTGCGCTGGTATCAGCACTAGCGCTGGTGTCAACACTAGCGCTGGTATCACTAGCGCTGGTGTCAACACTAGCGGTGGTGTCAACACTAGCGCTGATATCAACACTAGTGCTGGTATCAACACTAGTGCTGGTGTCAACATTAGCGCTGGTATCAACACTAGGGCTGGTATCAACACTAGCATCAACACTAGCGCTGGTATCAACACTAGCGCTGGTATCAACACTAGCGCTGGTATCAACACTAGCGCTGGTGTCAACACTAGCGCTGGTATCAACACTAGCGCTGGTATCAACACTAGCGCTGGTATCAACACTAGCGCTGGTATCAACAATAGCGCTGGTGTCAACACTAGCATCAACACTAGCGCTGGTATCAACACTAGCATCAACACTAGCGCTGGTATCAACACTAGCGCTGGTGTCAACACTGGCGCTGGTATCAACACTAGCGCTGGTATCAACACTAGCGCTGGTATGAACACCAGCGCTGGTATCAACACTAGCGTTGATATCAACACTAGCGCTGGTATCAACACTAGCGCTGGTGTCAACACTGGCGCTGGTATCAACACTAGTGCTGGTATCAACACTAGCGCTGGTATCAACACTAGCGCTGGTATCAACACTAGCGCTGGTATCAACACTAGCGCTGGTATCAACACTAGCGCTGGTATCAACACTAGTGCTGGTATCAACACTAGCGCTGGTATCAACACTAGCGCTGGTATCAACACTAGCGCTGGTATCAACACTAGAGCTGGTATGAACACCAGCGCTGGTATCAACACCAGCGCTGGTATCAACACCAGCGCTGGTATCAACACCAGCGCTGGTATCAACATCAGAACTGGCATCAACACTAGCGCTGATATCAACACTAGGCTGGTTCATCACCAACTCTGGTATTAACACTAGCGCTGGTGTCAACACTAGCGATTTATATATATATATATATATATATATATATTATTATATATATATTTATATATATATATATATATATATATAAAATATATATATATATATTTTATATAATATATTATATATATATATTCCAACACACCGGCCGTATCCCACCGAGGCAGGGTGGCCCGAAAAGAAAAACAAAATTTTCTCTTTTTAACTTTAGTAATGTATACAGGAGAGGAGGTTCTGTTCCACTTCTCCATGGAGATAAGGGAAAAGAAATAAAAACAAGAACTAGTAAGAAAATAGAAGAAAACCCAGAGGGGTGTGTATATATATGATTGTACGTGCACGTGTAGTGTGACCAAAGTGTAAGTAGAAATAACAAGACGTACCTGAAATCTTGCATGTTTATGAGCCAGAAAAAAAAAAGACGTCAGCAGTCCTACCATCATATAGAGCAATAACAGGCTTTCGTTTCACACTCACTTGGCAGGACGGTAGTACCTCCCTGGGTGGTTGCTGTCTACCAACCTACTACCTAGGATTATATATATATATATAATATATATATATATATATAATATATATATATATATATATATATAAAATATCTGTGTGTGTGTGTGTGTGTGTGTGTGTGTGTGTGTGTGTGTGTGTGTGTGTGTGTGTGTGTGTGTGTGTATATATATATCTCAAAGAGCACCTAACCACTTTAGAGAGCACCTGATAACCTTAAATTCAATCGAAGACTTTCATACAAGGCTGAGGTAGTGGTGGAGGCTTCATACAAGGCTGAGGTAGTGGTGGAGGCTTCATACAAGGAAGAGGTAGTGGTGGAGGCTTCTTACAAGAGGTAGTGGTGGAGGCTTCATACAAGGAAGAGGTAGTGGTGGAGGCTTCATACAAGGCTGAGGTAGTGGTGGAGGCTTCATACAAGGCTGAGGTAGTGGTGGAGGCTTCATACAAGGAAGAGGTAGTGGTGGAGGCTTCTTACAAGGAAGAGGTAGTGGTGGAGGCTTCATACAAGGAAGAGGTAGTGGTGGAGGCTTCATACAAGGCTGAGGTAGTGGTGGAGGCTTCATACAAGGATGAGGTAGTGGTGGAGGCTTCATACAAGGATGAGGTAGTGGTGGAGGCTTCATACTAGGATGAGGTAGTGGTGGAGGCTTCATACAAGGCTGAGTTAGTGGTGGAGGCTTCATACAAGGCTGAGGTAGTGGTGGAGGCTTCATACAAGGATGAGGTAGTGGTGGAGGCTTCATACAAGGATGAGTTAGTGGTGGAGGCTTCGTACAAGGCTGAGGTAGTGGTGGAGGCTTCATACAAAGCTGAGGTAGTGGTGGAGGCTTCATACAAGGACGAGGTAGTGGTGGAGGCTTCATACAAGGATGAGTTAGTGGTGGAGGCTTCATACAAGGATGAGGTAGTGGTGGAGGCTTCATACAAGGACGAGGTAGTGGTGGAGGCTTCATACAAGGATGAGGTAGTGGTGGAGGCTTCATACAAGGAAGAGGTAGTGGTGGAGGCTTCATACAAGGATGAGGTAGTGGTGGAGGCTTCATACAAGGAAGAGGTAGTGGTGGAGGCTTCATACTAGGATGAGGTAGTGGTGGAGGCTTCATACAAGGCTGAGGTAGTGGTGGAGGCTTCATACAAGGCTGAGGTAGTGGTGGAGGCTTCATACAAGGATGAGGTAGTGGTGGAGGCTTCATACAAGGCTGAGGTAGTGGTGGAGGCTTCATACAAGGATGAGGTAGTGGTGGAGGTTTCATACAAGGATGAGGTAGTGGTGGAGGCTTCATACTAGGATGAGGTAGTGGTGGAGGCTTCATACAAGGATGAGGTAGTGGTGGAGGCTTCATACAAGGATGAGGTAGTGGTGGAGGCTTCATGCAAGGCTGAGGTAGTGGTGGAGGCTTCATACAAGGATGAGGTAGTGGTGGAGGCTTCATGCAAGGCTGAGGTAGTGGTGGAGGCTTCATACAAGGATGAGGTAGTGGTGGAGGTTTCATACAAGGATGAGGTAGTGGTGGAGGCTTCATACAAGGATGAGGTAGTGGTGGAGGCTTCATACAAGGATGAGGTAGTGGTGGAGGCTTCATACAAGGATGAGGTAGTGGTGGAGGCTTCATACAAGGAAGAGGTAGTGGTGGAGGCTTCATACAAGGCTGAGGTAGTGGTGGAGGCTTCATACAAGGCTTAGGTAGTGGTGGAGGCTTCATACAAGGATGAGGTAGTGGTGGAGGCTTCATACAAGAATGAGGTAGTGGCGGAGGCTTCATACAAGGCTTAGGTAGTGGTGGAGGCTTCATACAAGGATGAGGTAGTGGTGGAGGCTTCATACAAGGCTTAGGTAGTGGTGGAGGCTTCATACAAGGATGAGGTAGTGGTGGAGGCTTCATACAAGAATGAGGTAGTGGTGGAGGCTTCATACAAGGCTTAGGTAGTGGTGGAGGCTTCATACAAGGATGAGGTAGTGGTGGAGGCTTCATACAAGAATGAGGTAGTGGCGGAGGCTTCATACAAGGCTTAGGTAGTGGTGGAGGCTTCATACAAGGATGAGGTAGTGGTGGAGGCTTCATACAAGGCTTAGGTAGTGGTGGAGGCTTCATACAAGGATGAGGTAGTGGTGGAGGCTTCATACAAGAATGAGGTAGTGGTGGAGGCTTCATACAAGGCTTAGGTAGTGGTGGAGGCTTCATACAAGGATGAGGTAGTGGTGGAGGCTTCATACAAGAATGAGGTAGTGGTGGAGGCTTCATACAAGGCTTAGGTAGTGGTGAAGGCTTCATACAAGGATGAGGTAGTGGTGGAGGCTTCATACAAGAATGAGGTAGTGGCGGAGGCTTCATACAAGGATGAGGTAGTGGCGGAGGCTTCATACAAGGATGAGGTAGTGGCGGAGGCTTCATACAATGATGAGGTAGTGGTGGAGGCTTCATACAAGAATGAGGTAGTGGCGGAGGCTTCATACAAGGATGAGGTAGTGGCGGAGGCTTCATACAAGGATGAGGTAGTGGTGGAGGCTTCATACAAGGATGAGGTAGTGGTGGAGGCTTCATACAAGGATGAGTTAGTGGTGGAGGCTTCATACAAGGATGAGTTAGTGGTGGAGGCTTCATACAAGGCTTAAGTAGTGGTGGAGGCTTCATACAAGGATGAGTTAGTGGTGGAGGCTTCATACAAGGCTTAAGTAGTGGTGGAGGCTTCATACAAGGATGAGTTAGTGGTGGAGGCTTCATACAAGGCTTAGGTAGTGGTGGAGGCTTCATACAAGGAGGAGTTAGTGGTGGAGGCTTCATACAAGGCTTAGGTAGTGGTGGAGGCTTCATACAAGGAGGAGTTAGTGGTGGAGGCTTCATACAAGGCTTAAGTAGTGGTGGAGGCTTCATACAAGGAAGAGTTAGTGGTGGAGGCTTCATACAAGGCTTAGGTAGTGGTGGAGGCTTCATACAAGGATGAGGTAGTGGTGGAGGCTTCATACAAGGATGAGTTAGTGGTGGAGGCTTCATACAAGGATGAGGTAGTGGTGGAGGCTTCATACAAGAATGAGGTAGTGGTGGAGGCTTCATACAAGGATGAGTTAGTGGTGGAGGCTTCATACAAGGATGAGGTAGTGGTGGAGGCTTCATACAAGGATGAGGTAGTGGTGGAGGCTTCATACAAGGATGAGGTAGTGGTGGAGGCTTCATACAAGGATGAGGTAGTGGTGGAGGCTTCATACAAGGATGAGGTAGTGGTGGAGGCTTCATACAAGGATGAGTTAGTGGTGGAGGCTTCATACAAGAATGAGGTAGTGGTGGAGGCTTCATACAAGGATGAGGTAGTGGTGGAGGCTTCATACAAGGATGAGGTAGTGGTGGAGGCTTCATACAAGGATGAGGTAGTGGTGGAGGCTTCATACAAGGATGAGGTAGTGGTGGAGGCTTCATACAAGGATGAGTTAGTGGTGGAGGCTTCATACAAGATGAGGTAGTGGTGGAGGCTTCATACAAGATGAGGTTAGTGGTGAGGCTTCATACAAGGATGGTTAGTGGTGAGGCTTCATACAAGGATGAGTTAGTGGTGGAGGCTTCATACAAGGATGAGTTAGTGGTGGAGGCTTCTTACAAGGTTGTGTTAGTGGTGGAGGCTTCATACAAGGATGTGTTAGTGGTGGAGGCTTCATACAAGGATGTGTTAGTGGTGGAGGCTTCATACAAGGATGTGTTAGTGGTGGAGGCTTCATACAAGGATGTGTTAGTGGTGGAGGCTTCATACAAGGATGATGGTAGTAGTGGACGCTTCATACAAGGCTGAGGTTGTGGTGGAGGCTTCATACAAGGCTGAGGTTGTGGTGGAGGCTTCATACAAGGATGAGGTAGAGGTGGAGGCTTCATACAAGGCTGAGGTTGTGGTGGAGGCTTCATACAAGGCTTAGGTAGTGGTGGAGGCTTCATACAAGGATGAGGTAGAGGTGGAGGCTTCATACAAGGATGAGTTAGTGGTGGAGTCTTCATACAAGGCTGAGGTTGTGGTGGAGGCTTCATACAAGGCTTAGGTAGTGGTGGAGGCTTCATACAAGGATGAGTTAGTGGTGGAGGCTTCATACAAGGATGAGGTAGTGGTGGAGGCTTCATACACGTTGTGACAAGCACTGTCAGTAAGACAGGTCCCAAGAGCCCAGGATCAGTGTTGATCGAGTGTGTGAGGAGGCAGCAGTAGCAACAGCAGCAGTAGCAACAGCAGTAACAGTAAAAGCATTCTTTCTCTGCTCCGTAATAGCAGCATCGCTTCCCTATTCCGTAACAGAAGCAGCATTGTTCTGCAACAGCAGAAGCAGCAACGGCAGCAGCTGCACTGTATCCGTGTTCAGCAAGAGAGTAGCAACAGCAGCAGTAGCAGCTATTTTTCTGTATCCAACAGCAGCAATGCTGTTACTGTGTCCAACAGCAGGAGCAGCATGCTTCCCGTGTCCAACAGCAGGAGCAGCATGCTTCCCGTGTCCAACAGCAGGAGCAGCATGCTTCCCGTGTCCATCAGCAGGAGCAGCATGCTTCCCGTGTCCCAACAGCAGGGAGCAGTTGCTTCCCGTGTCCAACAGCAGGAGCAGCATGCTTCCCGTGTCCAGCAGGAGCAGCATGCTTCCCGTGTCCATCAGCAGGAGCAGCATGCTTCCCGTGTCCATCAGCAGGAGCAGCATGCTTCCCGTGTCCATCAGCAGGAGCAGCATGCTTCCCGTGTCCAACAGCAGGAGCAGCATGCTTCCCGTGTCCATCAGCAGGAGCAGCATGCTTCCCGTGTCCATCAGCAGGAGCAGCATGCTTCCCGTGTCCATCAGCAGGAGCAGCATGCTTCCGTGTCCAACAGCAGGAGCAGCATGCTTCCCGTGTCCACAGCAGGAGCAGCATGCTTCCCGTGTCCATCAGCAGGAGCAGCATGCTTCCCGTGTCCAACAGCAGGAGCAGCATGCTTCCCGTGTCCATCAGCAGGAGCAGCATGCTTTCCGTGTCCATCAGCAGGAGCAGCATGCTTTCCGTGTTCATCAGCAGGAGCAGCATGCTTCCCTTGTCCATCAGCAGGAGCAGCATGCTTCCCGTGTCCATCAGCAGGAGCAGCATGCTTCCCGTGTCCATCAGCAGGAGCAGCATGCTTCCCGTGTCCAACAGCAGGAGCAGCATGCTTTCCGTGTCCATCAGCAGGAGCAGCATGCTTCCCGTGTCCAACAGCAGGAGCAGCATGCTTCCCGTGTCCAACAGCAGGAGCAGCATGCTTCCCGTGTCCAACAGCAGGAGCAGCATGTTTCCGTGTCCCATCAGCAGGAGCAGCATGCTTCCCGTGTCCATCAGCAGGAGCAGCATGCTTCCCGTGTCCAACAGCAGGAGCAGCATGCTTCCCGTGTCCAACAGCAGGAGCAGCATGCTTCCCGTGTCCAACAGCACGAGCAGCATGCTTCCCGTGTCCAACAGCAGGAGCAGCATGCTTCCCGTGTCCATCAGCAGGAGCAGCATGCTTCCCGTGTCCATCAGCAGAAGCAGCATGCTTCCCGTGTCCAACAGCAGGAGCAGCATGCTTCCCGTGTCCATCAGCAGGAGCAGCATGCTTTCCGTGTCCATCAGCAGGAGCAGCATGCTTTCCGTGTCCAACAGCAGCAGCAGCAGCAGCAGACTTTCCGTGTCCAACAGCAGCAGCATCAGCAGCATGCTTTCCTTGTCCAACAGCAGCAGCAGCAGCAGACTTTCCGTGTCCAACAGCAGCAGCATTGTTCCTATGTTCAGCAACGGAAAAACTGTTCCTTGATCAGCAGCAGAGCTGTTCCTGTGTTTAGCAACAGCAGCCGCTGCAGCAGTTTCCCTGACCAGCAGTGACAGTAGCAGTAGCACTGTTCCCATGTCCACCAGGAACAACAACAGCAGCTGTGTTCTACAGCTGAAGCACCAGTGCCCAGCAGCAGCAGCAGCAGCAGCAGCAGCAACAGCAACAGCAGCACTAGAGCACTTCTACCGTGTACAGCAGCAGTAATAGCACCGCAGCACGGTTCTCAAGTCAAACAGCACCAGTAGCAAAAGCACTACAGTACTGCTACGTGTCCAACAGTAGTAACAGTAACAGCAGCAGCATGACGCTGTTCCCGTATCCAACAGTAGTAACAGCAGCAACAACAGCAGCACCACAACAATGTTCCCGTGTTCAGCAGCAGCAGCACCAGCGGCATCACAGCGCTGTTCCTCTGCTTAACAGCTGCAGTTCTGGGCATGTAGACCACACAGACAATACTTCCAGCGCCACACACAGCTCTGGTCTCGTAGACACGATACCTCCAACATCACACACACCTCTGGTCTCGTAGTCACGATACCTCCAGCATCACACACACACCTCTGGTCTCGTAGACACGATACCTCCAGCATCACACACACCTCTGGTCTCGTAGACACGATACCTCCAGCATCACACACAGCTCTGGTCTCGTAGACACGATACCTCAGCGCCACACACACCTCTGGTCTCGTAGACACGATACCTCAGCGCCACACACAGCTCTGGTCTCGTATACACGATACCCCAAGCAGCACACACGCAGCTCTGGTCTCGTAGACACGATGCCCCCAGCGTCCCATAACTCTGGCCTCGTAGACACGATACCCCCAGCGCCACACACAGCTCTGGCCTCGTAGACACGATGCCCCCAGCAGCACACACACAGCTCTGGTCTCGTAGACACGATGCCCCCCAGCGCCTCATGGCTCTGGCCTCGTTGACACGATACCCCCAGCGCCACACACAGCTCTGGTCTCGTAGACACGATACCTCCAGCATCACACACACCTCTGGTCTCGTAGACACGATACCTCCAACATCACACACAGCTCTGGTCTCGTAGACACGATACCTCCAGCATCACACACAGCTCTGGCCTCGTACACACGGTACCCTCAGCGTCACACACAGCTCTGGCTTCGTACACACGATACCCTCAGTGCCACACAGCTCCGGCCTTATAGACACGATACCCCAGCATCACACACAGCTCTGGCCTCGTAGACCACGATCTACCCAGCACGTATCCATCAACAGCTCTGGCCTCGTAGACACGATATCCCAGCGTCACACACGGCTCTGGCCTCGTAGACACGATACCCTCAGCGCCACTCAGCTCTGGCCTCGTAGACACGATACCCCCAGTGTCCCATAACTCTGGCGTCGTAGACACGATATCTCCAGCGCCACACAGCTCTGGCCTCGTAGACACGATATCCCAGCGTCACACACAGCACTCGTATCGTATACACGATACCCCCAGCAGCACACACACAGCTCTGGTCTCGTAGACACCATGCCCCCAGCGCCTCATGGCTCTGGCCTCGTTGACACGATACCCCCAGCGCCACACACAGCTCTGGTCTCGTAGACACGATACCCCCAGCGCCCCATAGCTCTGGCCTCGTAGACACGATGCCCCCAGCGCCACACACAGCTCTGGCCTCGTAGACACGATACCCCCAGCAGCATACACACAGCTCTGATCTCATAGACACGATGCCCCTAGCGCCCCATAGCTCTGGTCTCGTTGACACGATACCCCCAGCGCCACACACAGCTCTGTCCTGGGAGCCACGATACCTCCAGCGCCACACACAGCTCTGTCCTGGGAGCCACGATGCCCCCAGCTCCCCACACAGCTCTGGGCACTAAGACAACACACACGATACCCCCAGCGCCCCACGCAGCTAGGCCGCACGCTCGCCAACGATAATATCTAAGTCTTAAAAATGTCACAAAGCTGATTAGGGCAAGATTATCTGAGATTCACAAGCTTGGCCAATCGTAAGCTTCCCCAAATAAGAATCAGACTGAGTCTTGGAGTGTATTATTGTGTGTGTGAGACAGACACTTACCTTGGCGTGGAAGTCCCTCTCTGGAGGCTGAGGCGGACACACGTACTCTTCCACACACACCTTAAACTTACGGCCGTTCTGTTTTTTCCTCGATTGTAACTTTACAGAGGCTTAGGCCTGACTCCGGCAGTATTAAAACTTGCTAGAATTGAAAGAGAGACGCGGGGAAAGTTTTCAATAGCTCAAACATATTCAGCATAAAGCAGCCCTTAGGCGGGGCTTGCCTAACGTCAGGCCAGAAAATTACTCAACTGCGCATAACAGCCTGGGCGGCGCCACCGCGCTGCGATGCTCCGCATTGGAAGGCTCTTCGTAGCGCCGGCCAATAGTTGCCGAGGGAGGAGCCACTGCTGACGTAGCGGAATTAATGAGTGTAAGCGCGCAGGGGGAAGAGGGAGAGGAGGAGGAGGAGAGAGGTGAGAGGGATGGGAGGGGGAGTGAGAGAGAGAGAGAGGGAGAAGAACGCTGCTGATGCTGACAACAAAAATTGGAGAAATTTTTCAAGGCCTGCCAAACATTTTACCATTTTCCTGCTCTAATCATGAATGTATTTAGGAGATAACACACGGTTACAGAACGAAACGTTTGAACGTAAAAGATTTGACAAAGGTCCAGGCGGGCGTAGGTGCCTCGGGACGAGGAGGAGGAGGAAGAGGGAAGAGGAAGTAAGAGAAGGAGGAGGAGGAAGAGGGAAGAGAAAGCAAGAGAAGTAGGAGGAGGAAGAGGGAAGAGGAAACAAGAGAACTCTCCCACAAGATTATAATAGCACTTTGCTTTCTTATTTGCTTTGCTAACAGTGATTACTGAATTACGAGAAACTGAAAGCTTGTAGACAGAATAATAGCAAGCAGGTACCCGCAATAATGTTAACTTATTGGCTAAGGTTGTGTAATATAGGGTGTGAGAGCGGGAGGCACTCTCAGCCCTACACTGGTCCACTCTCAGCCCTACACTGGTCCACTCTCAGCCCTACACTGGTCCACTCTCAGCCCTACACTGGTCCACTCTCAGCCCTACACTGGTCCACTCTCAGCCCTACACTGGTCCACTCTCAACCCTACACTGGTCCACTCTCAGCCCTACACTGGTCCACTCTCAGCCCTACACTGGTCCACTCTCAGCCCTACACTGGTCCACTCTCAGCCCTACACTGGTCCACTCTCAGCCCTACACTGGTCCACTCTCAGCCTACACTGGTCCACTTCAGCCCTACACTGGTCCACTCTCAGCCCTACACTGGTCCACTCTCAACCCTACACTGGTCCACTCTCAGCCCTACACTGGTCCACTCTCAGCCCTACACTGGTCCACTCTCAGCCCTACACTGGTCCACTCTCAACCCTACACTGGTCCACTCTCAGCCCTACACTGGTCCACTCTTAGCCTTACACTGGTCCACTCTCAGCCCTACACTGGTCCACTCTCAGCCCTACACTGGTCCACTCTCAGCCCTACACTGGTCACTCTCAGCCCTACACTGGTCCACTCTCAGCCCTACACTGGTCCACTCTCAGCCCTACACTGGTCCACTCTCAGCCTACACTGGTCCACTCTCAGCCCTACACTGGTCCACTCTCAGCCCTACACTGGTCCACTCTCAGCCCTACACTGGTCCACTCTCAGCCCTACACTGGTCCACTCTCAGCCCTACACTGGTCCACTCTCACCTCACATATGGCCAATTGCCAGCAAAGTTTAGATTAATTTGTGGGTAAGAGTTGTGGAGAACTGAGGTATGGCGGTGCAGGTGGAGAAGGGAGTGATACAAGGGGTGGAGAACAAGGGGTGGAGAACAAGGGGTGGAGAACAAGGGGTGGAGAACAAGGGGTGGAGAACAAGGGGTGGAGAACAAGGGTAGAGAACAAGGGGTGGAGAACAAGGGGTGGAGAACAAGGGGTGGAGAACAAGGGGTGGAGAACAAGGGGTGGAGAACAAGGGGTAGAGAACAAGGGGTGGAGAACAAGGGGTGGAGAACAAGGGGTGGAGAACATGAAGTAAAGAACAAGGTGTAAAGAATAAGAGAAGATAATGGGATAAAGAACAAGAGAAGAAGAAGGCGTGAAGAATGCAGTGTGAAGAACAAGGAGTTAAGAACAATTGGTGAAGAACAAGGGATGTAATGACTAAGATGTTAAACTAGAAGATACTGAACAAGTGTAAGTAGAACTGCTTTCAAAATTTAGAAACATATTTGCAACAATATTCCAGTAATTATTCTTGCCATCTGGAACAAGTTGGCTGCATTTTAAAGTCAATTTAAATATCTATTCAATCCATGCAATGTCTGTAAGGAAGCATAAATGAAAATGCAATAGCAATGTGTTACAAGGGGGAGTAGAAGAAGGGGGCGTGGAACAAGGGGGCGTGGAGAAAGGGATGCGAAAAAGGGAATATGGAACTAAAAGGAATGTGAAACAAGGGGTGTGGAACAAAGGGAGTGTGGAACAAGAGGGTGTGGAATTAAAGGGTGTGAAAAAAGAGGGATGTGAAACACGGTGGTGTGAAAGTGATAGTTAGGAGTTACGGAACAAGGTGGCGTGAAACAAGATGTGAAACAAAGGGAGTTTGCAACAATGGTCACATTTTGGAACATAGGGTGTGAAGCAACGGGAGTGCTGAAACTTGACTTAGCGAAACATGGGTTGTGAAACAAAGGGTTGTGTAGAACATGTAGACAAAATGCTGCACACACACACACACACACACGCACACTACACACACACACACAACACACACACACACACAACACACACACAAACACACACACACACAAACACCACACACACACACACACAACACACACACACACACACACACAACACACACACACACACACACACACACACACACACACACACACTACAACACTCAACACACACACACACCACCACACACACCACACACACACACCACACACACACACACACCCAACACACACACAACTCACACACACCAACACACACACACACACACACCACACCACAACTCACACACACTACACACACACACACACACACTCACACCACACACACACACACACACAACACTCACACACACACTCACACACACACACCACAACACACACACACTCACACACACACTCACACAACACACAAACCACACACACACACACACACACACACACACCACACACACCACACACACACTCACACACACTCACCAACCATCACACACACACTACACACACCACACACACACACACACAACACCCACACACACACACACACACACACACACACACACACACACACACACACCTCACACACACACTCATACTCACACACACACATACACACACACACACACACACACACACACACACACACACACACACACACACACACACACACCCACACACACACAAGCCAGGGGGGAAATATGGAGGTACAATTTAATTCTGTTCGGAGAGATAGAGAAACATTTCACTCACTTTCCGCCGTCTCCTGTCAACCATTTCCGCGGTCGAGCTCCATCTCCCGCTGCTGTCCGCTGGGACGAGCACCAAGAATATATATATATAAATATACATATGTGTGTGTGTGTGTGTGTGTGTGTGTGTGTGTGTGTGTGTGTGTGTGTGTCGTGGTGTTGAATAGGTAAAACTTGCGATTTTGGCTTAAATAGCAACGCTTTTCTTGCCGAATAAGGCAAGCGAAAATTTGTGTATGCAATAATTTCACAAAAATCATTCTAAACGTAAATTATTGTAAACATATCTAAAATATATATAGTTGGATTAGGCTAAATTAAATTGCACTTGTTATAAGGTTAGGTAAGATTTTAAAGTTCTTTGAGTACAAAATTATTGAACTTTGCATGAACATAAATGAGGAGGAGGCTGAGGGGGGGGGGTTGTTGAGGTGGTTCGGGGTTGGGGTCGGCCTAGGAAATGTTGGAGGGAGGGGGTAAAGGAGGTTTTGTGCGCGAGGGGCTTGGACTTCCAGCAAACATGCGTGAGCGTGCTACATAGGAACGAATGGAGACAAATGGATTTTAGGACCTGACGTGCTGTTGGAGTGTGAGCAAGGTAATATTTATCAAGTGTTCATCAGGGATTCACTACTGTATCATCACAGCAACACTACTGTATCATCACAACAACACTACTGTATCATCACAACAACACTACTGTATCATCACACAACACTACTGTATCATCACAACAACACTACTGTATCATCACAACAACACTACTGTATCATCACAACAACACTACTGTATCATCACAACACTACTGTATCATCACAACAACACTACTGTATCATCACAAACAACACTACTGTTTCTATCACACAACACATACTGTATCATCACAAAAAACACTACTGTATCATCACAACAACACTACTGTATCATCACAACAACACTACTGTATCATCACAACAACACTACTGTATCATCACAACAACACTACTTATCATCACAAAAACACAACTACTACTGTATCATCACAAAACACTACTGTATCACACACAACACTACTGTATCATCACAACAACACTACTGTATCAACACAACAACACTACTGTATCATCACAACAACACTACTGTATCATCACAACAACACTACTGTATCATCACAACAACACTACTGTATCACACAACAACACTACTGTTCATCACAACAACCTACTGTATCACACACAATACAACCACTACTGTATCATCACAAACACACTACTGCATCATCACAACAACACTACTGTATCATCACAACAACACTACTGTATCAACACAACAACACTACTGTATCATCACAACAACACTACTGTATCAACACAACAACACTACTGTATCATCACAACAACACTACTGTATCAACACAACAACACTTCTGTATCATCACTACTGTATCAACACTACTGTATCATCACTACTGTATCAACACTACTGTATTCCAACTACTGATCACACAAGAACACTACTGTATCAACACTACTGTATCACAATACTGATCAAACTTACTGTATCAATCAAAACACACTTATGTATCATCACTACGTATCAACACTACTGTATCATACACAATGTATCAACAACACTGTATCATCACTACTGTATCAACACTACTATATCATCACTACTGTATCAACACTACTGTATCAACACTACTGTATCAACACAACAACACTACTGTATCATCACTACTGTATCAACACTACTGTATCAACACTACTGTATCATCACTACTGTATCAACACTACTGTATCAACACTACTGTATCAACACTACTGTATCAACACTACTGTATCATCACTACTGTATCAACACTACTGTATCAACACAACAACACTACTGTATCATCACTACTGTATCAGCACTACTGTATCAACACTACTGTATCAACACAACAACACTAGTGTATCATCACTACTGTATCATCACTACTGTATCAACACTACTGTATCAACACTACTGTATCAACACAACAACACTACTGTATCATCACTACTTATCAACACTACTGTATCAACACTACTGCATCAACACTACTGTATCATCACTACTGTATCAACACTACTGTATCAACACTACTGTATCAAACACTACTTGCTATCACACTACTGTATCATCACTACTGTATCAACACTACTGTATCAACACTACTGTATCAACACTACTGTATCATCACTACTGTATCAACACTACTGTATCAACACTACTGTATCAACACTACTGTATCAACACTACTGCATCATCACTACTGTATCAACACTACTGTATCAACACTACTGTATCAACACTACTGTATCAACATACTGTATCAACATCTTTACTCTGTATCCCTACTGTATCATCATACTGTATCAGCACTACTGTATCATCACTACTGTATCAACACTACTGTATCAACACTACTGTATCATCACTACTGTATCAACACAGCAACGCTACTGTATCAACACTACTGTATCAACACTAATGTATCATCACTACTGTATCAACACTACTGTATCATCACTACTGTATCAATACTACTGTATCAACACTACTGCATCTTCACTACTGTATCATCACTACTGTATCAGCACTACTGTATCATCACTACTGTATCAACACTACTGTATCAACACTACTGTATCATCACTACTGTATCAACACAGCAAAACTACTATGTCAACACTACTGTATCAACACTACTGTATCAACACTACTGTATCATCACTACTGTATCAACACTACTGTATCAACACAGCAACACTACTGTATCATCACTACTGTATCATCACTACTGTATCAACACTACTGTATCAACACTACTGTATCAACACTACTGTATCAACACTACTGTATCAACACTACTGTATCAACACTACTGTATCAACACTACTGTGTCAACACTACTGTGTCAACACTACTGTGTCAACAATACTGTGTCAACACTACTGTGTCAACACTACTGTATCAACACTACTGTATCACTCTACTGTATCAACACTACTGTATCAACATACTGTATCAACGCTACTGTATCAACACTACTGTATCAACACTACTGTATCAAACACTACTGTGTCAACACTACTGTGTCACACTACTGTATCAACACTACTGTATCAACACTACTGTATCAACACTACTGTATCAACACTACTGTATCAACACTACTGTATCAACACTACTGTATCAACACTACTGTGTCAACTACTGTATCAACACTACTGTATCAACACTACTGTATCAACACTACTTTGTCAACACTACTGTATCAACACTACTGTATCAACACTACTGTATCAACACTACTGTATCAACACTACTGTGTCAACACTACTGTATCAACACTACTGTATCAACACTACTGTATCAACACTACTGTGTCAACACTACTGTATCAACACTACTGTATCAACACTACTGTATCAACACTACTGTATCAACTACTGTATCAACACTACTGTATCAACACTACTGTATCAACACTACTGTATCAACACTACTGTATCAACACTACTGTATCAACACTACTGTACGAACATAACACAACATTCACCTACAACATCACCCCAACACATCATTACCTTCCATCATACAATTCGACAGTCAACAATACATCAATTCGACAGTAAAATCATATATAGAATATGTCTTTTGAACCCCCACCCCCTTAAACCCAAATAGACCTAAAAAAAATCCTGGCTGATTATCCTGGTCTAGTCTCGTGCTGAATATATTTTAAAAAATAAGGATTTTGAAATTGATATTCGCGTTCTTTCATTAATGATACTAATTAAAAATTGGGGCGTTTAATTAAGCTACCTGGCTCTGTGTGTGTGTGCGTGCGTGTGGTGTGTGTGTGTGTGTGTGTGTGTGTGTGTGTGTGTGTGTGTGTGTGTGTGTGTGTGTGTGTGTGTGTGTGTGTACAGGAGCAGTGTTATGTTCGTGGTTTCTCGTCTTCAGATATTTATCAATTTATTTTTTTTTCTCAAATTTCTGATGGATGTGGCAGTTGCTGCCTCGCTCGTTCTTGTTATAAAGTTTCTTTCACAAATAATTCATAATTAGGCAACTTATGGCGATGTTTCGCTCACTTGTGACTTGACATAAGACAAGGACGGGCCGAAACACCACCACAGGTGTCCTCTCTTATCTCTGGGTTATTTGCGAATTGTTCCAGCCAGGGTACTGTAAATTTTATTCAGTTAGACATCTCATCTCTTCATAGCCCAGAGAGTTTACTGTATCACTGTCAACTCTTGTAGAGCACCTTTATAACGGGGTTTACTGTATCACTGTCAACTCTTGTAGAGCACCTTTATAACGGGGTTTACTGTATCACTGTCAACTCTTGTAGGGCACCTTTATAACGGGGCTTACTGTATCACTGTCAACTCTTGTAGAGCACCTTTATAACGGGGCTTACTGTATCAATATGTCAAACCATACTACGGGTGGGGTTTGAACCCGCGGTCAAAGAATCTCAAAACTCCAGACCGTCGTGTTTTGAGACCTGACCACGGGTTCAAACCCCTCCCGTGGTATGGTTTGTTTGCATTCGTGTCATTACGGTTTCGTGAGCCACTATGTCAAAATTCATTGTAAGACTATCAAATGTTATTATCATGTCTCCTCTTTGCCTTCTATCAACAGCAGTAACAAATTTTACAAAGAACAAAGGGCCTTCACAGAAAATAGTACTTGACATCTGCTTATAAGAGACAGAGTGCTAAGGGAGAAGTCAAACCTTTACGGGTTGATGCGTCGTGTGAGTGTTGCTAGAGAGAGACAGAACGGAGATAGATCCAACTGCAGTAAGAGACTGGAGAGAAGAGAAAATCAAAGACAGGTGCACGGCATCCAGGGGGAAGCAGAGACAGGTCAACCCAGACAAGTAGTGACAATCTAGACTTCTAACCAAGGTAGCACAGAGCCACAAGAAGCTTGCTGGACATAGGAATAAGTGACCTTCTCTCCCTGTGCTAGAATTACAAGGAAGAGCTCTAATATAAGATGATTATTATTACAATCGTGGGAGAGCTAAACCCGTGGGGTCATACAGCTTCTGGGGGTATGGAAGGTATTCTGGCTTGATTCACAGAACTGCAAACCTAACTCAAGGAAAAAAATACCTAGGGATGAAAAAAATTCTACTTCTTCCTCTTCTTCCTCTTCTTATTCTTCTTATTCTTCCTCTTCCTCCTCTTCTTCTTCTTTTTCTTCTTCTTTTTCTCCATGTGTTATTACTTTACTTTCAGTCAACATTCTCCGGTTCTTTCCTCCCTCAACCATACTTCCGACATTCTTAAAATAAACGACGTCTGCTTTCCGTCTCTTCTTTCCCAACCTCTCATTTGTATTTCAGTTGTCATCAAACATCCCACACAGCAGTACTTAGCAAAACTCAATAACCTGGATCATTGGTCAGTCATTATTCATCATAATTCTACGCCGTGAAGCGCCGCCAAGTGTCCTTGTATGTGCGTGAAGCCTCCGTTTAGGATTCCCGTATTTCTGGTACCGGAATAAGTGCTTGTGTGCGTCACCGCAACATTTCACACGTCAGTACTGTCCCCTCCCCGTGTGAATATTGTTTTATACAGGATGTCTCACTTGTAGGAGGCCCCGAGTTGGTATTCCCGTATTTGCTTCTGTCTTGTTTGTATATTATGTCTGTAGTAAACGATACTTCGGGGCCTCCTATGAGAGAAATATCCGAAGGCGTTGACCCCCGAAATCCTCTGCAGATATAGATGGGTAACAGTCAGGTGCGTATGCAGAAAGTTCCTTAGTATGGCACGTCATCTCATCCCTAACCTATTTAGCAGCATCTCGGACTTGCATCATTCCCTGTAACTTGACGTACAGGCACTGACTGGAATTTTTACGTCTCAGATATGTACTCAATAGACTGAGCATTGCGCCGAGCATATGATCAGACGCTCAAATAAACTGAATAACCTCTGAAACCAATGCTCGTCTGGTAAACCCACGAGCAGCATTTAGGAATCTCAACATAATGTCATTCATGATCCTATATACAACATACTTTAGGCTTATCCTCGAGTATGCGGTGCCAGTATGGATCCCTTCACCTGTTAGAAACTGGAGACTAGTTTCAGACAGGCTAAAGGAAATGCGGCTGATGGAGTTTAGATATAAAAAGGAGTCAGGAGAGACATGATAATAGTATTCAGAATATTCAGATAAGATTTAGTAGGGCGCACATGGAGAGAATACATGCTCGAGAGGTGGGAAACAGGTACATGAGAGCAGCTGGATGTTAAAGACATATGAGTCACACACACACACACACACACACACAACACACACCACACACACACAACACACACACACACACACACACACACACACGCACACACACACACACAAATACATATACATAATACATGCAAAAACACATACATAAAAAAGACACATACATAATAAACACAAATAATACACATACATAACATACATAAATAATACACAAATACACATACATAAATGCATGTGAAGAGGCGGGGCCAGGAGCTGAGTATCGACCCCTGCAACCACAATTAGGTGAGTACACTAAGATACAAATACACATATACACGCTTACACACGCGCGCGCACACACACACACACACGCCAGGAGTTGTAACTAGACCCCTGCAACCACAATTAGGTGAGCACACATACACACACACACACACACACACACACAACACCACACACACACACACACAAACACACACAGGCTGGGCCAGGAGCTATGAATCGACCCCTGCAACCACAAATTGGTGAGTACAAATAGATGAGTACAAAGATCGGCCAAGACCAGTCTAAACCCAACACTGAATATCCTCTATAACAGGCAGGATCCTTCCTCTACCAAGGGGAGGGAGGGAAGGAGGGAGGGAAGGAGGGAGGGAAGGAGGGAGGGAAGGAGGGAGGGAAGGAGAAAGAGAGAGAGATAGATTGATAGATAGATAGATAGTAGATAGATAGATAGATAGAGAGAGAGAGAGAGGGGAGAGAGAGAGAGAGAGAGAGAGAGAGAGAGAGAGAGAGAGAGAGAGAGAAATTATAGAAAAGAGAGAAATAGAGAGCTAAGGGCCTTTATCACCCTTCCCACACACACCTTCCCCTTTGCCTGCCACCCACCTACTCTCCCCCTAGCCACCCTTTGTGAGAGGGAGGGCAGTCCTGGGCGAGCAGGCCGTGTTTACAGAAGAGCTTACTCCCGGGAATGCCTTTGGAGACATGTACAAAGCGAGTCTGATACAGACATAACCCGCGACCCGACACACCATACCCCCTCACCCGTCACCACAGAATGGGAGAAAAACGAAATAACTTCTAACATAGAGATATGTTAATTACACATCTGCCCCTTCTGTTGAGGAGGCAGGAGTCATCCCACAGTCGTCACCACTGACATAGGCCAACTCTACAAAGGTAAAAGCAAAGCAAATAAGAAAAAAACTATGGACTGATAGTGCTGGAATTCTAAATATGTATCTGAAAGAGTTTTAAAAGGAGAGATTGCTAAACACATGGAATGACAGCAACTGCGCAACCCTGAGCATCATGGTTCACAACACCTCGCTTCCACTTCATGAAGTCATTGCACTATTTACGACACGGTCTTGGATGCACTGGAAGACAAGCAAAATGTATATGTAGTGTGTACTGACTTTGTGAAAACCTTCGATTAGTGCGGTTATGGTGTAATAGTGCACGAATGCGTGTTAAAGCAGTAACATGAAAAGTAAGGAGATGGATATTCAACTTTCTAACTGATGAAACCCACGTAGTGATAGTAAGCAGAGTATAATCAGACTCTGCCAAGGTGAAAAGATCTGTTTCTCAGAGCCCATTTCTCACCTAAGTCTCTTACTAAATCTCATACCTGACAGCACCGTATCCTCACTTGGAAACGATAGAATTTGCGTAAGAGTGTCATCCATGGAAGACATTCAATCCTAGAAGCAGATATAAACCTAATACCTGGAGTTTACCTGGAGAGAGTTCCGGGGGTCAACGCCCCCGCGGCCCGGTCTGTGACCAGGCCTCCTGATGGATCAGAGCCTGATCAACCAGGCTGTTGCTGCTGGCTGCACGCAAACCAACGTACGAGCCACAGCCCGGCTGGTCAGGAACCGACTTTAGGTGCCAGCTTGAAGACTGCCAGGGGTCTGTTGGTAATCCCCCTTATGTATGCTGGGAGGCAGTTGAACAGTCTCGGGCCCCTGACACTTATTGTATGGTCTCTTAACGTGCTAGTGACACCCCTGCTTTTCATTGGGGGATGTTGCATCGTCTGCCAAGTCTTTTGCTTTCGTAGTGAGTGATTTTCGTGTGCAAGACAGAACCAGGAGCGGTGATTCGACCCCCTCCTTCCCAAACCCAGAACGACGAGTACAAAAAAACGTGAGAGAGAACGCCATAGGAAAAATATTACTGTATGTACAAAGCACCTAAAGACGGGGTGAATATATGGATTTAATTATAAAGATCTCGCTGTGGATGCTGAAGGATGCAGCTGAAGCCCTAAGTGCCTAGTGGAGCCACAATTCAACCCCGATTTATTGGAAGTTAACTTAAAAATCACCCAAAATTTGTGTGTTGTAGATTCACAAGTCACCCACGATTTGTAGTCGAGTTGTGATTTCAGTCACGGTATTGTGAGATTTATTTATTAAGTCGTGAATGATGGAGGAAACGAGGATGGTCAGAGTGATGGAGATTTGTGGAGGAAAGAAGCAAGAAGTGTGAAAATGGAGGGAAATGGGGGTAGAGAGAGAGTGAGAGAGAAGAGAGAGAAGAGAGAGAGAGAGAGAGAGAGAGAGAGGAGAGAGAGAGAGAGAGAGAGAGAAGAGAGAGAGAGGAGAGAGAGAGAGTGAGAGAGAGAGAGAGAAGAAGAGAGAGAGAGAGAGAGAGATAACAGACAGACAAACTTATATAAAGGCATAAAGAGGCACAAACACAGAGAAAAAATCAACAGTGGGAGAATAGAGTAGGTAAATTGAGATGAATGAGGCAGCAGTGTCCCCCAGTCGTCTATAGTGTGGGTCCACGACACACCCCCCTCTATTTTGGTCGTATTGTGAGGGAGGGACATTATGACGGAGGGAGGGAGGTGTGGACTATGGTGATGGATGGTGTGAGAAGGGAGGGAGGAGAGAGTGTGTGTGTGTGTTTGTGTGTGTGTGTACTCATCTATATGTACTCACCTATTTGTGGTTGCAGAGGTCGAGTCATAGCTCCTGGCCCCGTCTCTTCATTGTTTGCTGCTAGGTCCTCTCTCTCCCTGCTCCATGAGCTTTATTATACCTCGTCTTAAAACTATGTATGGTTCCTGCCTCCACTACATCACTTGCCAGACTATTTCACTCCCTGACAACTCTGTGACTAAAGAAATACTACCTACAATCCCTTTGACTCATCTGAGTCTTCAACTTCCAATTGTGACCCCTTGTTTCTGTGTCCCCTCTCTGGAACAACGTGTCTCTGTCTACCTTGTCAATTCTTCGCAGTATTTTGTATGCCGTAATCATGTCTCCTCTAACCCTCCTGTCCTCCAGTGTCGTCAGACCGATTTCCCTTAACCTTTCTTCGTAGGACATACCCTTTAGCTCTGGAATTAGTCTTGTGGCAGACCTTTGCACTTTTTCTAATTTCTTGATGTGCTTGACCAAATGTGGGTTCCAAACAGGTGCTGCAGACTCCTGTATTGGCCTAACGTACACGGTGTACAGAGTCTTGAACGATTCCTTACTGAGGTATCGGAACGCTATTTTCACGTATGCCAGGCGCCCATATGCTGCAGCAGTTATCTGGTTGATGTGCGCTTCAGGAGATGTGCTCGGTATTATACTTATCCCAAGATCCTTTTCCTTGAGTGAGGTTCGCAGTCTTTGGCCACCTAGACTATACTGTGTTTGCGGTCTTCTTTGCCTTTCCCCGATCTTCATGACTTTGCTTGACGGGGTGAAATTCGAGAAGCCAGTTGCTGGACCAAGCTTCCAGCCTGTCCAGGTCTCTTTGTAGTCCTTCCTGATCCTCATCTGATTTAATTCTCCTCATTAATTTCACATCATCTGCAGAGACATTTCTGAGTCTATCCCTGCCTTCATGTCAGTCAAATAGCATTGGTCCTAGGATTGACCCCTGTGGGACCCCGCTCGTCACAGGCGCCCACTCTGATACCTCATCACGTACCTTGACTCGTTGTTGCCACCCTGACAGGCATTCTCTTATCCATTGCAGTGCCCTTCCTGTTATGCGTGCTTGATCCTCTAGCTTTTGCACTAATCTTTTGTGTGAAACTGTATCGAAGGCCTTGTGTGTGTGTGTGTGTGTGTGTGTGTGTGTGTGTGTGTGTGTGTCCAGGAAGATTTAGACTGATGTAGTGGTCGGAGAGGTGGCAGATGAAGTTTTATATAGACAAATGCAAAGTTCTAAACACAGGATAAGAAAATAACCATGCCACATATAAACTAAATAATGTAGATCTTAATATTACTGTTTGCGAAAAGGATTTGGGAGTTCTGGTTAGCAGTAATCTAAAACCATGACAACAGTGCATAAGTGTTCGCAATAAAGCTAACAGAATCCTTGGCTTCATATCAAGAAGCATAATTAATAGAAGTCCTCAAGTTGTACTTCAACTCTATATATCTTTGGTTAGGCTTCATTTAGATTATGCTGCACAGTTCTGGTCACCATATTACAGAATGGATATAAATGCACTGGAAAACGTACAAAGGAGGATGACAAAGTTGATCCCATGTATCAGAAATCTTTTCTATGAGGATAGGGGGGATATGATTGAGGTGTATAAATGGAAAATAGGAATAAAAAAAAGGGTATGTATATAGCGTGCTAAAAAAGTCTAGCCAAGACAGAACTCGCAGCAATGGTTTTAAGTTCGAAAAAATCGGATTCAGGAAGGATAAAGGAAAGCACTGGTTTGGTAAAAGAGTTGTGGATGAGTGGAACAAACTCTCGGGTACCGCATAGAAGCTAAAACGTTGCGTAGTTATAAAAAATAGGTTAGATAAATACATGAGTGGGTATGGTGGGTGAGTTGGACCTGACTAGCTTGTGCTACTAGATCAGATACCGTGCTCCTTCCTTAAGTGAATGTGACCTGAATGTGTGTTTAAATTGCCAATGTGTAGTTACAGCAGCAAAGCTGTGCTGGTGGTGTCCCTTGTTCGAACTATGACAAGGTCTGTGCATTCCCACATCACCTTTGTTACTCAGATTTTGTGTGTTTATAACGACATACACAATGACGCACATCTATTACCTATGCTGTAAACATGGCTGTTAAAATCATCGTGCACTAAAGGGCAATAAAGAAAAATAATAAAAATTGTGTAAATAAATGGAGTATTGTCGATTTGTTGATGCTTGTCTATCAATACGATGCATGGAACAGCGAGGACAGATTCAGTCTTAGATCTTACCCAGCATCTATTCACATCCTGGCGATATTTGCTCTCCACTGATGTGAGCTCTGAAAAATCTAGCCTCGCATGTCAGCGTCATATAAACAAGAGAGAGTGCGGTGTTATGTCACCTTACCGAGAAGACATTTCGTCCACCAGGGACTTTATCAATGATGGACCTGGTGGGCGAAGCGTCTTCAGAATAAAATGCCATAACCTTTATTGTGTATCTTATTGCCACATACTGTATGTGCACTTTACCATTATATTACCATACGTACGTCGTAAAGGCTACCAACAACCTCAAGACTCGTCTGAATAAGTCGCCATAATCTACCATGACTTGTGCCCATAAATCCAAGAGTTCCTTTTGTTTGAAGAATATTTGTAGCCTCCTATCAGACGTTAACTCCATCAGTTGCCCTTGTTGGTGACATAACAGGCACGGATCCCTGCAGGGGAGGATTGCTCAGTAGCTGCTAGCACACTACATGTCAGTAACAACTAGCACGTTACTAATATATGACAGTACCAACTAGCACGTTACTAATATATGAGAGTAACAACTAGCACGTTACTAATATATGACAGTACCAACTAGCACGTTACTAATATATGAGAGTAACAACTAGCACGTTACTAATATATGAGAGTAACAACTAGCACGTTACTAATGTATGAGAGTAACAACTAGCACGTTACTAATGTATGAGAGTAACAACTAGCACTTTACTAATATATGACAGTACCAACTAGCACGTTACTAATATATGAGAGTAACAACTAGCACGTTACTAATGTATGAGAGTAACAACTAGCACGTTACTAATGTATGAGAGTAAAAACTAGCACGTTACTAATATATGACAGTACCAACTAGCACGTTACTAATATATGAGAGTAACAACTAGCACGTTACTAATGTATGAGAGTAACAACTAACACGTTACTAATGTATGAGAGTAACAACTAGCACGTTACTAATATAGGACAGTAGCAACTAGCACGTTACTAATATATGAGAGTAACAATTAGCACGTTACTTATATATGATGGTAGCAACTAGCACGTTATTAATACATGACAGTAGCAACAAGCACGTTATTAATATATGACAGTAGCAACTAGCACGTTACTAATACTTGACAGTAGCAACTAGTACGTTACTAATACTTGACAGTAGCAACTAGCACGTTACTAATACTTGACAGTAGCAACTAGTACGTTACTAATACTTGACAGTAGCAACTAGCACGTTACTAATACTTGACAGTAGCAACTAGTACGTTACTAATACATGACAGTAGCAACTAGTACGTTACTAATACATGACAGTAGCACCTAGTACGTTACTAATACATGACAGTAGCACCTAGTACGTTACTAATACATGACAGTAGCAACTAGTACGTTACTAATACATGACAGTAGCAACTAGTACGTTACTAATACATGACAGTAGCAACTAGTACGTTACTAATACATGACAGTAGCAACTAGTACGTTACTAATACATGACAGTAGCACCTAGTACGTTACTAATACATGACAGTAGCAACTAGTACGTTACTAATACATGACAGTAGCACCTAGTACGTTACTAATAAATGACAGCAGCAACTAGTACGTTACTAATACTTGACAGTAGCAACTAGCACGTTACTAATACATGACAGTAGCAACTAGTACGTTACTAATACATGACAGTAGCAACTAGTACGTTACTAATACATGACAGTAGCAACTAGTACGTTACTAATACATGACAGTAGCAACTAGCACGTTAGTAATACATGACAGTAGCAACTAGTACGTTACTAATACATGACAGTAGCAACTAGCACGTTAGTAATACATGACAGTAGCAACTAGTACGTTACTAATACATGACAGTAGCAACTAGTACGTTACTAATACATGACAGTAGCAACTAGCACGTTAGTAATACATGACAGTAGCAACTAGTACGTTACTAATACATGACAGTAGCAACTAGCACGTTAGTAATACATGACAGTAGCAACTAGTACGTTACTAATACATGACAGTAGCAACTAGTACGTTACTAATACATGACAGTAGCAACTAGCACGTTAGTAATACATGACAGTAGCAACTAGTACGTTACTAATACATGACAGTAGCAACTAGTACGTTACTAATACATGACAGTAGCAACTAGCACGTTAATAATACATGACAGTAGCAACTAGTACGTTACTAATACATGACAGTAGCAACTAGCACGTTAGTAATACATGACAGTAGCAACTAGTACGTTACTAACACATGAGAGTAGCAACTAGCACGTTACTAATACATGACAGTAGCAACTAGTACGTTACTAATACATGACAGTAGCAACTAGTACGTTACTAATACATGACAGTAGCAACTAGCACGTTAGTAATACATGACAGTAGCAACTAGTACGTTACTAATACATGACAGTAGCAACTAGTACGTTACTAATGCATGACAGCAGCAACTAGTACGTTACTAATACATGAGAGCAGCAACTAGTACGTTACTAATACATGACAGTAGCAACTAGCACGTTAGTAATACATGACAGTAGCAACTAGTACGTTACTAATACATGACAGTAGCAACTAGCACGTTAGTAATACATGACAGTAGCAACTAGTACGTTACTAACACATGACAGTAGCAACTAGTACGTTACTAATACATGACAGTAGCAACTAGTACGTTACTAATACATGACAGTAGCAACTAGTACGTTACTAATACATGACAGTAGCAACTAGTACGTTACTAATACATGACAGCAGCAACTAGTATACTACTAATACATAACAGTAGCAACTAGTACATGTCTAACACATGAAAGTAACAACTAGCAGAGTGCACCTTCCACCCACAGTGACTCCCTGACACTTATTCACTAAACATCTAGTTTAACAAACATCACTTCTTCAACAGGTTTTAAACATTTCCCAGTTGCTTCGTTTACTTCACGTTCTTCTAACATGTCACGAGACGAAAATAAAAGGAGAAACAAGAGGAATATTTTAATCCAGGCCAGCCAGGAGTACAGTTTTTATTAAGGTTTTTATTATTATTTCTTCCATTAGTCGAAAGCCTCGCTTACAGGCGTCGTGATAGATAGTTTCGAAATGAACAGAAGTGTTACGCAGTGTTACGCAGTGTTACGCAGTGTTATGCAGTGTTATGCGGTGTTATGCGGTGTTATGCGGTGTTATGCGGTGTTATGCGGTGTTATGCGGTGTTATGCGGTGTTACGCAGTGTTACGCAGTGTTACGCAGTGTTACGCAGTGTTATGCAGTGTTACGCGGTGTTATGCGGTGTTACGT
>NC_069456.1:4545720-4690720 GCF_026875155.1 Cherax quadricarinatus
GTGTTGTGTGTATGTGTGTGTGTGTATGTGAAATGTGTGTGTGTTTGTACTCACCTATTTGTACTCACCTATTTGTGGTTGCAGGGGTCGAGTCACAGCTCTGGCCCCCGCCTCTTCCCCTGATTGCTATAGGTCCTCTCTCTCCCTGCCCCATAAGCTCTATCATACCTCGCCTTAAAACTATGTATGGTTCCTGCCTCCACCACATCACTTTCTAGGCTATTCCATGGCCTGACTACTCTATGACTGAAGAAATACTTCCTAACATCCCTTTGATTCATCTGAGTCTTCAACTTCGAATTGTGACCTCTTGTGTCTGTATCCCATCTCTGGAACATCCCGTCTTTGTCCACCTCGTCTATTCCGCACAGTATTTTATATGTCGTTATCATGTCTCCCCTGACCCTCCTGGCCTCCGGTGTCGTCAGGCCGATTTCCCTCAACCTTTCTTCATAGGACAATCCCCGTAGCTCTGGGACTAGTCTTGTTGCAAACCTTTGCACTTTCTCTAATTTCTTGACTGCTTGACTAGGGTGTGGTTTCCAAAACTGGTGCGCAAAATCCAGTAGGGGCCTGACGTAATGGTGTACAAGTCTTAAACGAATCCTTACTGAGGGACGGAAAAGCTATCCGTAGGTTTCCAGGGGGCCCTTTGCTGCAGCGTTACTGATTGATGTGTCCCCAGGGGATATGCTCGGTGTTATACTCACCCCAGATTTTTTCCCTTTATGAGGTTTTTCAGCTTTGGCCTCTAAACTATATTGTGTTGCGGTTTCTTTTGCCCTTCCCCAACTTCCCCCTGGCTTTGCTTTGGGAGGGTTAAATTTAAGGAGCCAGTTTCTGGGCCCGGCTTGTAGGCTTCCGATCTCTTTGTAGTCCTGCCATCCTCGTCCGATTCGTTCTTTTCATTAAAATTTACCCTCGCGCAAACAAGGCACTTTCGAGTCTATCCTTCCGTTATGTCGTTCCCATACCAAGAACAGCACAGGCCTGGGACGCCCCCCTGGGGAAACCCCGCTTGTCACAGGGCCCACCTGCACCTCGTCGCGTACCATGACCGTTTTTGCCCCCCTGTCAGATATTTCTGATCCTTGCAGTGCCTTTCCTGTTATGTGTCCCTGGTCCTCTTTTTGCAGTAACCTCTTGTGAGGAACTGTGTCGAAACCCTTCTTGCGCCCCCAAAAAATACGCGTCGATCCACCCCTCCTCTCTTGTCTTACTTCGTCCCCTTTGTCATAAAACCTAGGGGTTTTTGTGACACAGGATTTTCCTTCCCTGAAACCGTGCGGTTGTAAATTATACATTTGTTTCTTCCCAGGTGCCCCACCACTCCCTCCGTGATCTTCCATGACCCTTGCATACTATCACTTTAGTGATACGGGTCTGTATTTAGTGCCTCATGTCTGTCCCCTTTTTTAAAATTGGGACTACATTTGCCTTTTTCCATACCTCAGGGAGTTCCCCATTTAAAATGAGTTTGAAGACTTTTTTTAAATGGCTCACAAATATCTCTGCTCCCTCTTAAGGCCCCATGAGAGATTTTGTCTGGTCCCCCGCCTTTGAGGTGTCAAGTTCGCAAGCACTTTTTTCACCTCCCCCGGTTATATGTACCTCACCAGCACTTGCGTGTCCCCCCCTTTTCTGTTTTCTTGGAGTCCTACGGGTTTTCCACGAAAATACCTCTTTAAACTTGTGTTGACTCCTAAACCTTGGTCTTTTCTTGTGAACCCCATCCCCCTTCCTCAGTCGATTACCGGGCCCTTGACTGTTGTTTTCCCCCTGATGTGGCTGTAAAACAGTTCGGGTCATTTTTTTTCTTTTGTGTATGTCTTTTTCAATTGTCCTGAGCCTCCCTTCTTACTGTGAATATTCGTTCTGGCTCTTGGGGCTGTTTTCTTTATTTTCCTGAGTTCTCTTCTTCTTCCCTTTTCCATTCTCTGACCCCTATTTTTTCTCTCTACACCTTTGGGTAACCAAGGACTCGTTCTGTTCTTCCCATTATTTCTGTTCCCTTTTGGAACAAACCTTCCTCTCCCTCCTTCTTTTTTGTTGCTACATAGTCCTCATTTTTTGTACGGTTTTCCTGTCATTCCCCTCCCTGAATGTCTTGAAGTTTCCCCATGCCTGAGTAGTTCCCCCTTTGTAGTTTTGGTTTTTTCCCCGCCTATTCCCGCTACTCTTCCCCCTTGGGCTCAAATTGTAGTCGAAAACAGAACCACATGATCACTAGCTCCCAAGGGCCCTTTTATACATGATACCCTCGATTCCGAACTACTCATGGTGAATACAAAGGGAAACCCTTTTGGTTTATCCCCTCCTCTCTCTTGGTATGTCCTAACAGTTTATGCAGAGTTCCAGTACCACACCTTTCCCTTGGGTCTCCCTGTTTCGGGACCCCCTGGGGTCCAGGTTTCCCAGTCAACTCCTTGTGATTGAAACACCCAAACATAACTTTTCTCCCCCCCCCGGTTTCTCTCCTGGCCACCCCGGCTAGTGTTTTATTTATTTCTCTGTTGCTCCATCGTTTCTTCTCTTTGGGCCCCCTGCTCTGTGGTGGGTTGTCATTCGCAATTTCACCTTAAGTCCCTCAGATGGATGTGGTATTTGGGGTGTTGTTATAACTCTCAGCTTTAATAAGCTGAGGGGAACAAAACTCTCAGCAAGAGCTTCAGCAAGAGCTTCAGCAAGAGCTCTCAACATTAACACTCAGAGGGAAAAAATTTTACTTTTCATCAGCAGTTAAAAACAAGAAAAATTTTTTAATTATATATTTTGAATATAAAAAAACTTTAAAGAACGAGTGAGTTGATTAAATATTTTAGCATAAGAAAAAGTAATTTTTTTTGTTAATTTCTTCTGTAAAAAACATCGAAAAATTGTTGTCATGAAATTTAAATTAAATATATATATATATTTTAAATATATATATTTTTATATAAATTTTAATATAAATTATTATATTTAATATATATGCAAAACAACCACTGTGAAAAAAAGAGAGTTCAAAGCGCTTTCGTGACTACTCCATTTCAAGGAAAAATAAAAGTAAAGCATCAAAGGAAGGTAATAGGGGGGTGCCCACACCTCACTACGATCCCACAAAAACAAAAACCCGCGCAGACAGCAGGCCCCCGGGCCGAATAGACAGGTCCTTCACACAACCCACAACAAACTATTCTACCAAAAAAAAGAAATTTAAAAAAAATTATTTGTCCAATGTTTTATTAAATTCTTCCCCAAATTTTTTAATTAAATGGATCAAATTTAAAAAACCAAAGGAAAAATTTCATATTATGTAAAAAACTGCTTTTATGAAACAAATTAAATTTATTTTCCTGTCGCCCAGGGATTGTTTGAACTACTTTCCAATTTTTTAAAAATCTTGGATGGTTAAAATCTCTTCATAAAATAAATAGGGCATTTTAACCACCCAAATTTGTTTTTAAAAAAGTTGAGAAAGTTTTATCAAGCAAGTCCATGGTCGAAAGGAATATACTTAAATCTGTTTCAAAAAAAGCTTTTTAAAAATAATATAATATTTCCTTTTGGTTTATATAAATTAATCCATTTATAATTAATAAAATTTTGGAAAAATTTTAAAAATAAATTGGACAAATAATTTTTTTTTAAATTTTCTTATTTTTTTGGGTAGAATAGTTTGTTGGTGGGTTGGGAAAAAGGCCCCTGCCCCTATTTGGGGCCGGCGGGCCTCCCTGTCTCGCGTCGGGTTGTTTCTTTTTTGTTTTTGGGATCGATAGTGGGGGTGGGGGCTCCCCCTTTATACCCCTTTTCCCTTTGATGCTTTACTTTTTTTGTTCCTTATAAGTGAGTATCACAAACCCGCTTGGAACTTCCCCTATTCTTTCACAGTGGTTTTTTTTCATAATTTTAAATCCCCCCTTTTTTTACTTTACATATTAAATATATATATATAAAATATTATATAATATAAAAAAAATTTAACTTTGAAAAACAAATTAAGTTTACTTTTCCCCGTAAAAAGAATTTTGTAAAGCCAAGGGCCCAGCATTGACGACAAAAAAAAAAAAAAATAAACGGGGCTTGTAATACCCGCCCATAAACGCCAGGGTTTGCGTTGGTAAGAGCCTACAAGGGGGGCTTAGACTCCCCTCTCTCAGCTGCCAAAAACGAGTTTCAATTTAGGGACTTCTAAGGTGAAATTTGTCCCCCCTGATGAAGATGGGGGGGAAACTCACTCGAGTCCTCCCCGGGAGGTTTGCTTAGTTAATGGTTTTAAAGTCCACTGAAGCAAGAATCTTTAGTTTGGGTTTATTAAGGGGGTTAAAGTCTTTTTGACTGCACGAGGAGTTTTTAAATTTTTGGCCCCCTAAACCTGTCACCAGCCAAGAAATTTTTTTCTTTTAAAATGGGTTTAATTACGGGGTAAACTCCCAGTAAATTTCTTCACTGCGAGACACCCCCTTTTGGCTGTAGTATAAACCTTGAAAATTTTAAATACCAAATTTTTTGTTTAGAAAATCAAGAAAGGGGAAAACCCACAAGGACAAAATTTTATTAGAAAACTTTTCTGGCCTTTGGGACCTTGATAAATTCGAAGTGTTTAAAGGGTTCCCAGGACCGAAAGCGTTCTTAAATAAATTTTGGCCTAGTTTTTACCACGTTTTTTTTCTAAACCTTTTTCTGGGTGAATATAAACTTGCTTTTTATTATACTGGGTTAGAGTACGGGCTGGCCCCAGGGGCGTCGTCCGGAAAGCGCTAGTAAAACAAAAATTTTTTTTTCTTGCATTCGTCAGGAAAAATCAGTTTTAATTTTGAAAAAACCCAAAACCAACCACGGGTTTGGGCCCAAATCAATTAAGTGGGGCCCGGGATGGGGATGCCTAGTTTTGGTGCTTCACTGTTTCGCATCAGCATTCTACCCTATAAAGGTTATATGAGCATCGATTTCCCTGACTTGATATACCATTTAGAGATCCATTTTTATCTTTTGATCAGATCCCCCCGGGGCGGGGGAAAACCCTTTCCCGCCCCCCCCCCCCCCATTTTTTTCTCCCTCGTTGACAAAGATTTTTACCCCATCACCCCCCCAACAGTCACCTCCCCAACAGCCCCCTTAACCCCAAAATTACTTAATTTTATCCATAAATTTTAAGTTTTGTGCCCAACCAAGAGCCCACGGAAATTAAAAGCTAGAAATCACGACTTGTAAACTTTCCAAAGTTTTTGGGAAATCCCCAACCGGGAAAAGGTAATTTGACCATCTAGAAGGTGGGACTTTTTTAAAGAGGGGCCTACTAGTAGGATTTAAAGGAAGTTGGGCCCCGGGTTTTTCTAACCTACTGATTTCTACGCCCAGAAAGTAGCGACCCTCAAAAAAAAGAAACCAAAAATTTTTGAAATAAACGTTTTGCTAAACTAGTTTATTACTTTTCCTGTTTTTTTTTCGTTAATAGCTAAAACGGAAATTTAAAAGCAATATTTTATATTAAAATTTTTGATTTATATTTTTGGCAAAAGATGTAGGTAGGAGTAACCCCTCCATGGGGGCTTTTGACATCTTTAAAATCGGGGGGGAAAGGGCGCAAAACCCGTAAAAAATTATACAGCGTTTTGGGGGGGGATGGAAGGTTTTTCGGGGGCAAATTTCCAGGGAATTTGGAAAGGCCACAATCCTTTCCCTAGATAAAGAGCCCCCCCCAAAACCCATCAAGGAACCTTCCTTGAGGGGTGCTTGTTGAAGGATTTTTTGTTTGGGCTGCCAGCACGCTCAAAATTATTTTTTCGCTTTTTTTCGCAGTTTTTTGTCAGGGATCGGGCAGGATCTGCAAAAAATTTCCTACTCCCCTCAAGGGATTTTTTCCTAGATCGGTAAAGGGACCCTTTGTCGGGGGAAATTTGGGAAACTGTGCTCCATTTCCCGAATCGAGCCCTAAAAATTTTTTCCCTACCCCCCCCCCCCTCCACATGCGTTTTAAAATCCTATTTTTTTTTTATTTTTTTTCCCCCAAAGCTTATAATTATTATAAAAATCTTTTTTTAAACCCTCGTGGGGGAAACCCCCCATCCCCTGGAAGAATCTATTTTTTTTCCCGGGGTCGTGTTATTAAGACCTGTTTTTTTTTAATGATTTTTGACGATTTCAGGGGTTTTGTTGGTACTGAAAACCTCAAAATCTCTGGAAAGACCCTTGTATTTTTTGGCGCTTTTTTTTTGATGAAAAATTAAACTTTTTGGCCCCGGGTTTTTCACTTTTAAAGCTTTTTGGGGTGGCACTCCACTTTCGTAGTGGGGAAAATTTAAAAACTGCAAAACTCTCAGTAATAAGGGATTTTAGAGTTTTTGGGGGGAAATTTGCTGATAGTCCCTTAATTGATCCCTGACCTGTGCTGGCACGCTCCCTTCGAGCATTACTGCTGTTTGCTGAAGGGGTTCGTCAAAACTGTTCAAGCAACTTCTGACTCCCTCGAGGGCCCCGAAGTTGACTTTTCAAGGACTTGTTGCTGTCAGTCACATTCTAATTTAAAGTCGATCCTTAAAGCACATACCGAGCACTCACACTCACCACCTTTTTGTACTTTTTAGTAATTTCATCAGGGAAATGTCCCGGGAAATTGGAACATTTCCGTGATATATAATAATATATATATATATATATTTTATAAAAATTTTAATAAAATATAATATATAAAAATATATATATTTTATATATAAAAAAACATTTATATAATGCCGTGCCAAAATTTTGAAAAACCCCGGGTCAATTAGCAAAACTCTTTTAAAATTAAGCCCTTTTCCCAAAAAATTTTTCTCTTAACTTTAAAGATATTTTTTTTTCAAAAATGTTTTGAAAAAATTAAAATTTTTGGGAAACCAAAAAAAACTTAGAAAATTTACCAAACCCTTTTTTATAACGAGGCAATTTTTTTTAAAAACCTAACCCAACAAAATATTTTTTAGCTTTGTTAAAATAATTTAATACAAAACAAACCCAGTGAAAAAAAATTTTTTTCGTTATTTTCTAATATTTTGGCGAAATTATTGCATACAAAAATTTTTTAACATTTGCCCCTTTAAAAGGCAAAATGAACGTTGCAAATTTAAGCCAAAAATCGCAATTTCTGCCAAATTTGGGCACGACTTTAAAAAAAATTATATATATTTATATATATATAAATTATATAATAAATATATATATATATAAAAATTTATATATAAAAATTTTTAAAATTATATTAATAAATATATTATATATATAAATTTTAATAAATAAATATATATAAATATATAAAAAATTTTAATATGCAAGGTTTCGCAAGAGCAGGCAAAAATATACACAAACACTAAACTCTGGCTAAAAGGAGACTCGAACCTACAATTTGGGAAAAGGGTACGCGTAAAGCCCCTGCGTACCTTGCCCCCAAGGTTCTGGGTTTCTGTCTCCTTAAACCAAGATCATTTTTTGTGTATATTTCGCCTGCTTTTTGCAAAACCCTTGCATTTTTTAATATCTCGGGAAAGGCTAACATGCAGGGGATGAGATGAAAAGCTTTTAACCCTTTCCCTAAAGCTGGCTCCCTTTTGGATCAAACGTTTTAGGGGCATGCACACCCCAAGGTTTTGTCCAGGTGGGAAAAAGGGGTAAACACGAAAAACCTTTTCCCAAGGTTCGTGGGTTTTCGAGTTTTCCTTTAACCAGAAACAGTTTTTGGGGGGATATATATAATAAAAAATATATAAAAATTTTTATATATATAATATATATATATATATATATATAAAATTAAATATTATATTTTAAAAATTTTGTGGTGGGGTGTGTGTGGGTGTGTGTGGGTGTTTACAGTGAAACTTTAAAATTAAACAGTATTTAGAAAAGGGCCTAAAGAAGCCCTTTGGGGCTTTTTATGGATTTTGGGAAAGGCGTATGAACGGGGGTGGATGGGGGGCAATGGGGCAGATGTTGAAAAGAAATGGTTGGAAGGAAAGGTTTACTGAAAGCATTGAAATTTTTTAAAACGAGGAAAGGGGACGCTCAAGTTAGAGTAGGGTAGAAAAGGGAAATTTTTTCCCCAATTAAAATCCCCCCTTAGACAAGGATGTTAAAGTCACCGGGGTTTTGTTTAAATATTTTGGTTTGGGGTTGTAAGAGAAGTAAATAAAAAGGGCCGGGCAAGGGGCGGGAGTTAAAAGATAAAAAAATCACACAAAAGTGGGAGTTGCCCGCAGTTGCTCTTTGCTGATGACACTGTCCCTTGGAATTCTAAAAAAATTGCAAAAAGGGGGGAATAAATTTTGGGTAGGGTGTGAAAAAAGAAGAAAATTAGTGAATACGGGAAAAGAGAAAGGGGCAATGAGGATAACAGAAAGTTTAAGGGATAAAAGATTGAAAAACAGATTGGAGGAGAGAATTGGAGGTAAAAGTATTCGGGATTTTTGGGGGGGGACGGTCGCGGAGGGGTCTATGAAAGATGAGGGAACAAAAAAATTGATGGGGGGAAAAGGGTTTTTGGTGCACTTAGGATCTGTGGAGAAAAAGGGAATTTTTGTCCGGGGCAAAGGGGGGAAATGTTTTAGAGAAAAAAGTTTTACCAACCCCTTTTATAGGGGTGTGAAGCAGGGTGATGAATTTTTGCAACGAGGAGAAGGCGGGAGGCAGGGGAGATTCATGTCTGAGGGCAATATGGGTGTGAATGTAATGCAGAGAATTTTCGAATTTGGAAGTTGGGAAAAGGGGGCGGGTTTTCCCAAAAAATTTTGGGTCCCAGAGGGCTGGGGGAAGGTTTTGAGGGGGTTTCCCGGACATGTAGGGGAAAAATGGAGCGAAACAGAGTGATTTCAAAGGGGTATCATCTGTAGGGGAAAGGGAAGGGGGGGTGGGGGTCGGCCCTTGGGAAAAAGGTTGGAGGGGGGGGGGTAAAGGGGGTTTTTGTGTCGAGGGGTTTGGGAACCCGCAGGCATGCGTGAGCGAGTTTGATATGATTTAATGGAGACAAATGGTTTTTTTAAAAAATTTACCCCTGCTTTTTGAGTGTGACAAAGTAACCCTTTTTGAAGGGGGTTTAGGGAAAACCCGGGAAAGGGCCCGGGCTTGAGGTCCTGGAGATGGGGAAATACAGTGCCCCGCACTCTGAAGGAGGGGTTTAATGTTTTCATTTTTAAAAAATAGTGAAAGCACCCTTCTGGGAAGACAAATGGGTGGGGGTGAATGATTGGGGAAAGTTTTTCCCTTTTTCGCAGACATAATAATTTTATATTATTATAAAAATATTATATATTAATAAAAATAAATATAAAAATAAAAAATATAAATATGTCGTCCGAACAGGCAAAACTTGCGATAAATAACAAAAAAGGCACAATAAAACCCTGACTGGAACAACAAAAAATAAACCCCCCAAAAAAAGAGGAAGCTTACACGACGTTTCGGTCCGACTTGGACCATTGACAAAGCACACTAACCAAAGGGGGGAAAAGGAAAGGGGGAAAAATAGGGAGAAGAGGGGGGGGGTAGTAGAATTTGTTAAAATAGTTATTTGTAAAAGAATTGATATAATACCGACAAGATGAAATAAAAACACACACAACACCCCGGCAAACCCCATCATAGACGCTTCGCCATCCAGCCAGCAACCCAAAGGGGAAACGTCCACAACGAAGACAACCAAACCCCCCACATGTGTTTTAAAATTTTATCCAAAATTGTAAATAGTAGAAGTAAAGAAGAAGAGGGAACTGTATGGTATGGGGTTAAAAAGCAAAAGCTCATCTTCCCCAAAAGGGCAAGTGAAAATTTTTTTATGCCAAAAATTTTCGCCAAAATCAATTTTTGAAACCCAAAAGAAAAAAATAATTTCACTGTTTTTTTAGTATTTAAAAAATTGTAAACAATCTAAAATATATTTTGATGGGGTTTTGGTTTAAAAAAAAATTTTTTCTTTTTATAACAAGGTTTGGTAAGTTTTCCAAGTTATTTTGGTTTCAAAAATTAAAAATTTTTTTTACATTAAAATCAATAAAAAAATCTATCTTTTAAACGTATAAGAGAAAAATTTTTGAAAAGGGCTTAATTTTAAATGAGTTTTTTTTCTAAATTTACCAGTTTTAAATAATTTGGCACGACATTATATATTAATTTAAATAAATATATATATTAAAAATTATATTATATATATATATAAGAATAATATATATATATATAAAATATATATATATTTAAATATATATATAACTCAAAATATAAATTTATATTATATATTAAAATAATATATATATATATAAATAAATATATATTTTAAATATAAATATATATATATATATATAAAATTATATATAATATAAAAAAATATAATATATATATATAAAAATATATTAAAAATCCATAAAATATATATAAAAATTATATATAATATATTAATATAATAAAATATATATATACCCTATAATATATATATATATAAAATATATTATATATAATATTTAAAATATATAAAATATATTTTAAATATTTTATAAAATTTTTTATATATATTAAAAATATATATATCTAATATAAAAAATATAAAAAATATATATATATTATATATATATATAAAAATATATATATATATATATATATAATATATATATATATATATATATATTATAAAATATTATATTATATAATATAAAAATATCATATATATATATATAAATAAATATTAAAAATATATATATATAATATATAAAAATATATATATCAAATAAATATATATATATCATATATATATAATAAAATATATATATATATAATTTATATATAATAAATATATAAATATAATATATTTTATAAACATATATAAAATATAACATATATAAATATAAATATTAATCAAAATATATAAAAAATATATATATCATATATATATTTTTTTTAAAAACCATAAATTTTAATTCCCCAAAAAAAAAAATTTCCTTTTAATTATAATATATACAGGGAAAAGGGTTTTCAACCCCGGCCCCGGAAAACCCCACCAGGGGGGGGCCCAAAAAAAAAGAAATTTTTCCATTTAATAAAAAAATAAAAAAATAAGGAAAAAAAGAAATTTTAAAAAAACCCTTTTGAATTTTTTGCCCCTTAAAAAGAATTTTGGGTTTTCCGGAAAAGGAAAGAAAACTACCAAAATTGCATGTTATAAAAAGGGAAAAAAACAAGAATTTAAAAAATGAAAAAAAAAAAAGGAAAACCCCCCCAAAGGGGGTGTATTTCGGTTTTTGTTTCCAATTTAAGTTATTGTCCCATAAAAATTAAAATATAAATTTATTTATAAAAAAAAAAAAAAAATTAATATTAAAACAAAATTTTAAGGGGCCTATTATTAAATAGATTTTTTTTAAATATAATTTTATATAAAATATATAAAATATAAAAATATATATAAAAAAAAATATAAATATATAAAATAAAAGTATATATATATATATATAAAATATAAAAATATATATATATATATATTATATAATATATAAATATATATATATTTTTAAAAATATAATATAAAAAAATTTTATAAAATATATAAAAAAAATATATATAAATGATATATATATATTAATTAAAAAAATATATTTTTATAAAAATATATAAAATATATAAATATATATATATATAAATATATAAATAAAAAATAATAATATATATATTTTATATAAAATATTTAATATATATCATATAATAAAAATATAAATTTTTATATATATATATATAAAAATATATATATTTTAAAATAAAAATTTTATATATATAAAATATATATCAAAATAAAATATATATATTTTAAAAATTTTATATATATATTTTATATATATTATATATAATATATATATATATATATATATATATTTAAAATATATAATATATAATATAATATTTTTATTATATATATTATATATATAAAAAATTATTTTAATATTATATATAATATAGAAAATATAATATATATATAAATAATATATTAAAAAATATATATAATTTTATAAATTAAAAATATATAATATATAAAAATAAAAATATATATATATATATTTTTATAAAAATAAATATAATATATATATATAAATAATTAATTTTATATCAAAAATATATATAATATATATATATATAAATATAAAATATATATATTATAAAATAAAATATATAATATATATATATATATATAAAATATATATAATATATAAATATAATATATATATATATATAAATATAAAATATTTTATATATATATAAAAATATAAAAAATCTAAAAAATATATATATATATATATATATTAAAATATATATATATAAAAATATATATAAAATATATATATTATAAAAATATATATATATTAATATAAATTTTATAATATATAAATATATAAAAAAATATATATATATAAATATATAATATAATTTTATATATTAAAAAATAAAATATAAAAAATAAAATATATATAACAAAATAAAAATATATAAATAAATTATAAATAAAATAATATATATATATATATTATATATATAAATTAAAAATAAAAATTAATAAATATAATAAATATAATATATATTAAAAAATAAATATATAAAATAAAATAAAATTTTATATAATATAAATATAAAATTATATTATAAATTTTTAAAAAATATATATATATATATATAATTTTTATATATATATTTAAATATAAAATATTTATATTATAAAATAAATAATATATAATATAAAAATATTTTATATAAATTTTATAAAAATATTATCAAAAATAAAAATATATAAAAATATATATAATATATATAAAAATTTTTATAAATTAAAAATAAAAAAAAAAAACAAAAATATATATTAAATATTTTTCTTTTATTTTAAAATTTATATGGTTTTCCCCCTATTATATAGTTATTTAATCCATTTTTATAAACCTATATAAACCCCCAATTTTAAATTTTATAAATTTAAATTATAAGTATTATAATTTCCCCAATAAAATTATAAAAAATTTAAAAAATATTTAAAATGAAATTTTTTTAAAATTTAAATTAACCCCCTTTATAAAAAAATTAAAAAATTTTAAATTTTTTTCCACCATCACCCACCAAGTATTTTGGAAAGTGTTATATGAACCTTTGTAAGTGTGTGGTTTTTTTAATTTGAGGTACCCACCCTAGTTTTAAAACCCACCAAGTTTTTTTGGTTGGGGGGGTGGGTTTCCAAACCCCGGGCCCCCCCTCTCCCCTAAGGGGTAAATAAGGTTAAAATCCCCGAATGTTCCCTTTTAAAAATTCCCGGAATGCAAATTTTGGTTTTTGGCCCCAACCCTCGTTTTTTATTCCCTTCAGGGGAATTTTGGCCCGGAAAAACTTCCCCCCCAAACCTTTTTCCGTGAAATTTGTGTCTTTAGGGCCCCCCAACCCGTTGTCCCCTTATTGTTTCCCCCAAACTCTGGAAAATTCACTTTGGGAATTTTACCCAGGGCCCCAAATTTTCTTTACCTGTCCCCCCAATCCCTATTTTTTAGTTTGTTTGTGTTTAAAAATTTCCCTTATAAACCTAAAACGTTGGAATAAAACCTTTTTTAGGGGACTGGGAAACAAATTTTTTTGAAAACCCCCCGACACCTTTTTTGGCTATTTTTTTGGTTGGTTGATTAAAAAATTTTCCAAAAACCTTTTGGTCCCGATATAAATGGGCCCAAAGTACACCGGTGTTTCAAAACCTGGAAAATGATTTTAAAAATTTTAAATTTTGGAATCTTCATTTTAGCGCCCGGAAAATGCCCGCAAAAACAAAATTTTGGTTTATTTCCGCCTTAGGAAATTTGCCTGGAGTTATTCACCCCAAATTTTTCCGAGTAATTTGTAAAATCCTTCTGCCCCCTAACGGTAGATGTCTGGGGTTTCTTTGGTTTCCCCAAAAACTTCAGGGGGTTTAAATTTATTGGAAACCGGGGCCTTTTCCTTACAATTTCACCTGTTTTCCCCTTTTTGTGTGTTTTTTGGGAAGGGAAAAAAAGAAAAAAAAAAATTACAAACCTGAAAAAACCCCTTTAAAAATTTTTAAGGGGTTAAAATTTCCGAAAATAAGGGTTTCAAAATAATTTTAAAAACCCCAAAACAAAAAACCCAATGTTAAAAAAAGATAAAAAATTTTTTTTGGTTGGGGTTTTTAATTAACCCCAGCCCCAATTTCCCAAAACCTTAAACGGGAAACATCTTTACGGGTAACTGGCTTTGAATCATTTGGGGCAAAATTTACAAAACCCAAAAAAGGGTTAAAGTAAGTTTGGGGAAATAAAGCCCCCATTTAATTTATTTTAATGTTAAAAAATTCCAATTTTTAAAAGTGCCGCTTTGGAACATAAACCCCAAGGCTTTGAAGGGAAATTATGGGGTTTTTTGGCCCGATATTTTTGGAAAAGGAAAAGGGGAACAATTTTTTAAATTCAAAAAAGGGAGGGGTTTATCAAAAATTTTAAAAACACAGGGGTTACCAAAAGGTTTAAAAAATTTTTTCATCAAGGGAGTGAAAAGGGGAATAAAGAGAAGTGGGAAAATTAAACCAAAAGGGTTAAGAAAAATTTACGGCGTGGAACACCAAACCCCCAGCATCACTCGACAGGATGTTTCGCAGCCATATGTCTTCGGCAGCGGCCGTGGGTAGCCAAGTGTGTCTTCCCGGACCATCGGAGAGACCCAGCCAGCGGTCTGAATGGTCTCTGACCGAGATCCGAGCCCTCAGAGTTGATTTCTTGAGTATTACGACCTGCGTGACGAAATCTTGTCCGATGTACACAGAAGCCATGTAATCCGGCTCTACTCTCTACAGGAAGGATATAGAGTGACCTAGAGTTCGAAACCGAAAGTTCCAATATTTGATCACCGGGCGAAACATATAGACAAGAAACCTTGTACCTGCCACCCATTTTGACTTAGCAATTAGTAGGTACCTAGAGTGTCTACTGACTAGTGTGAGTCGCATCCTGGTGGGGAAGACCCCAGTAAGTCATTATGCTTTGATTTTCTGGGTTATCCTGGGTTATCCTGGGTTATCATTGGTTATCCTTGGCTATCATGGGTTATTCTGGGTTATCCTGGGTTATCCTAAGTTATCCTGGATTATCATGGTTATACTGACTAGTGTGAGTCGCATCATGGGGAGGGAAGAACTCAATAAGCCATCATGTTTTGATTTCTTGGGTTATCTTGGGCTAACATTTCTGTTTTATATATTACTATTCACTACTGGTTTGTAGATTATCTAGTACTGGTCTGTTGACTACAGCTACTACCTAGTATGTAGTGTTTTGTCTCACCATCGTTGTTTCCTATCGTCTTCGCTGCTTCCTGTTTATCAGTGTTGTTCCTTTTCCTCCTCTTATCCCTCAGCCTTTTCTCAGTACTTGATATCCCTTTGGCAATACTGCATCTGTTATCACATCATTAATCTGGAGTCTGTAAGAATTATGATTTCTGATATTACCACGGCTGCTAGTTCATTCTTGTGTGTGTACTCACCTATTTGTGGTTGCAGGGGTCGAGTCCTAGCTCCTGGCCCCGCCTCTTCACCGGTTGCTACTAGACCCTCTCTCTCCCCGCTCCATGAGCTTTATCAAACCTCGTCTTAAAACTGTGTATGGTTCCTGCCTCCACTACGTCATTTTCTAGGCTATTCCACTGCCTTACAACTCTATGACTGAAGAAATACTTCCTACTATCTCTCTGACTCATTTGTGTCTTCAACTTCCAATTGTGGCCTCTTGTTTCTGTGTCCCCTCCCTGGAACATCCTGTCCTTGTCCACCTTGTCTATTCCACGCAGTATTTTATATGTCGTTATCATGTCTCCCCTGACCCTCCTGTCCTCCAGTGTCGTAGGCCCATTTCCCTTAATCTTTTTTCATAGGACATTCCCCTTAGCTCTGGAACTAACCTTGTTGCAAACCTTTGTACTTTCTCTAGTTTCTTGACGTGCTTATCAAGTGCGGGTTCCAAACAGGTGCTGCATATCCAGTATGGGCCTGACATACACGGTGTACAGTGTCTTGAATGAAATTTCCCTTTCTAAGGTGTCGGAATGCTGTTCTCAGGTTTGCCAGCGCCCCTATGCTGCAGCAGTTATCTGATTGATGTGTGCTTCCGGAGACATGCTCGGTGTTATACTCACCCCAAGATCTTTCTCCTTGAGTAGTTTGCAGTCTTTGGCCACCTAGCCTATACTCTGTCGTGGTCTTCTGTGCCCTTCCCCTATCTTCATGACTTTGCATTGGCAGGATTAAATTCGAGAACCCTTTGCTGGACCAGGTGCCCATCTGTCCAGGTCTCTTTGAAGTCCTGCCTGGTCCTCATAAATTTTAAAATTCTCCTCATTAATTCACATCATCTGAAACAGGGAACTTCTGAGTCTAACCCTTTCCGTGTTTTTGTGTGTGTGTGTGGTGTGTTGTGTGTTGTGTTGGTGTGTGGTGTGTGTGTGGTGGTGTTGTGTTTTGGGGCGGGGGGGTGTGCTGGAGGGGCAGGTGCTGGTGGGAACAGCACTCCCTTGGAAGGAAGGATGCTCAGGTTTTTGGGCCCCTGATATTCTTTGAGGTAACATAAATCCCCCTCTCACACCACTTTCCCCCTTCTTATACTTTTTCATCCCTTTTTCCTCATTCTCCCTTTAATTGCCTCTTTTCCTAAGTTCATTTTCATTCTCTCTCCTCCTCTCTCTCTCTCCTCCTCTCCTTTTTTCCCCTTTTCCCCTCTCTCTCCTCCCTCTCCTCTCCTCTCTCTCTTTCTCCTTTTTACGTCTTGTCAATTTCTTCCCCTCCTCCCTCTTCTTTTTTTCCATTAAACCCATTCCCTTCCCTCTCTTCCATTTTACCCTTCTCCCCCTCCCCTTTTCCCTTTTCCTTTCTATTTTTTCTTTTTTCCCTTCTCTGCTTCAATCCCTCCCTTTTTCGTCCTTTTTATCCCTTAGCAAAAGCACACCCCCAGCATAACACCACACCAGTAAACACAAAAGACAGCATCAAAACCAAGGGCCCGCAACACAACACAGAAAACACTGCAGACCAGCAGAATAGCAGCAGTACCACAGAATCAGCATAAACCACAACCTACCCGCAGCAAAATCAACGCAACACCCACCCCGCACCAGTAACAGCACCCCAGCACCAGCAGAACCACTGCCAGCAGCACCACCAGCATCAGCAGCAACAGTAGCAGCCCTATCAGCACCACTAACAGCATCCCAGCACCAACACCAACAGAACCACCGCCAGCAGCACCAACAGCATCAGCATTCCTGCCAGCAGCACCAGCAGCATCAACACCAGCACCAGCAACCCTACCAGCATCACTAGCAGCACCCCAGCTCCAACAGAACCATTGCCAGCAGCACCAGCAGCACCAGCAGCACCAGCAGCAACAGCAGCACAGCAGCACCAGCAGCACCAACACGATAACAATTTAACGAGCCCCAAAATCTTGTATCTCCAAAATTTCCGACAAGACGCCCATGCATTCTGCCCCAGGCCCAGACTCTTGGAACTCAATGTTCATTAAGCACTGCAAGGAAACCCTATCACGTGACTCTAATAAATGGCAAGGGAGCCTAGACACGGGAGTCATCCCAGAGTCATCTAAAAGATTCACGAAATCGTAATGACACGATTGCAAACAAACCATATCAAGGGTGGGGTTAGAACCCGCGATCAGAGCATAAAACTCCAGATCGAAGCGTTAGCCACTGGGCCAACACGAGTGGCTAACGCGTCGATCTGGAGTTTTATGGCTCTCTGATCGCGGGTTCTAACCCCACCCATGGTATGGTTTGTCGTTTAAAACATTGGATATAGACCCACTTCACAAAAGTGCTAGCAAAGGAATAGCGAAGAACTATTTAGTGATACCACTGATGTCCTACATTATAAAAATCCTTCACAGGGCATTGAGAATTAGAGAAAGATTGCAATCCACGTGGATTCACAATATTTGCACAGCCCAAGGCAGTGTGAGTTTAGAGCAGGTCACTCCTGCCTCTCGCAACTACTGCACCACTACAACATGGTCTTGGATGCACTGGAAGACCAACAAAATGCAGATGTAATAAACACCGACTTTGCAAAAGCCTTCAACATGTGCGATCATGGTGTAATACCGCATAAAATATGTGCAAAAGGAATAACTGGAAAAGAGAGTATATGGATTTTCAACTTTCAAAGAAACAGAACGCAAAGAATAATAGTAAACGGAGTTAAGTCAGAGGTTGCCACGGTGCGAAGTTCTGTTCCTCAAGGCACAGTGCTGCCCCATTCCTTTTTCTCATCTTCAACATAACACAGAATCATCTTAGCAGATGAAGCTAGAATTTGCATGAGAGTAGCATCCACTGAGAACACTGCAAATCGTCTTGTGGGTTAAAGTCGTGTTCCAGTGAACCACGGAAAACAGTGTGGTGTTGACTGAGGACAAATTCAGGAAAATATGAGTAAATAGAAGCTAGAACGGAGTATAAAATTAATTCTGACCACTCAGTAAAGTGAAGGACTTGGAGTGATAATGTCATAGGATCTCACCTTCAAGGATCACAAGAGTGTCTTTATCACAATCGCTAGGATAATGATAAAATGAATAATAAGAACCTTCAAAACAAGGGATGCTAAACCAGTGATGATTTTCTTTAAGTCACTTGTACTCTCTAGGCTAGAATACTGCTGTACACTAACATCCCCTTTTAAGATAGGCAAAATTGTAGATCTCTCTAAGAGAACGTACATATAACGTTCACTGAGCACTATATTATTTGGAACGTTTGAAATCTTTTGACTTGTACTCTTCGGAAAATCTTAGAGGGATTGGTCCCAAATATTGCTGGTATTTTGCAGACGGTACAAAATACCAGCAATGAAAAACAGAGGTGACTTGAGTGAAGGGGACCCAAGACTATTCAACAACTTCCCACCATACATAAGGGGAATTACCAATAAACACTTTGCTGTCTCCACTGGGAACCAGACAGGTTCCAAAAGTCAGTTCCTGATCAGCTGGACTGTGGTTCATACGGTGGATCTGGCCTTGATCCTGGAAGCCTGGTCAGGGACTGGGTCACGGGGACGTCGACCCTGCGAAGCATCCTTCAAACATCACAAAAAATAATGTTCCTTCCACCTTCGGCTTCCCCCCCCCACCAGATTTTTCCCTTCCTCGTCACCTCCCCTACGCTCTCCCAAGCTTTTCCCCTTCCCCCCGCGACCATCAGCACCTATATGCTTCCAGCAGGAAGCTCAGAGGAAGGGGGTCAGCAGCATTGAGGTATGGGCAGGTCGTGGGAGCGTGGGTGCAGCCCACACCAAGCCGGAAGCTTGGGTGCTCCCTGGTCATGGGAATACTCACTGCCCTCTGGCCCTCCCCCCTTCCCCGTTCTCCTGCCCTCTCTACCACTTCTATACCTCTGCTCCCCTCTCTACCCCTTCTATACTTCTCCTGCCCTCTCTTTCCTTTCTATACCTCTCCTGCCGTCTCTACCACTTACTATATCTTTCTAGTTCTCTCTACATTGCTCTCGTGCCCCTCATCCCCTCCTCTGCGACTATCCGTCCCCTATCCGTCCTCCCCTTCCAAAAGACCTCTAATCTTCTCGTATGTGTGTAAGTTACCATTTGTCAAAGGGACTTGCAATAGATACTTAGCCTGCGATGTGTGTGTGTGTGTGTGTGTGTGTGTGTGTGGTGTGTGTACTCAGTTGAGGTTGCGGGGGTCGAGTCCGTGCTCGTGTGTGTGTGTTCGTGTGTGTGTGTGTGTGTGTGTGTGTGTGTGTGTGTGTGTGTACGTGTATGTGTTAGTTACCATTTTGTCCTAGGCACATGTCGATTAGACATGTGTGTGTGTGTGTGTGTGTGTGTGTGTGTGTGTATGTGTGTGTGCGTGTGTGTGTGTACGTGTGTGTGTGTGTGTGTGTGTGTGTGTGTGTGTGTGTGTGTGTGTACGTGTACGTGTGGTACGTGTGTGTGTGTACGTGTGCGTGTGTGTGTACGTGTGCGTGTGTGTACGTGTGCGTGTGTGTGTACGTGTGCGTAGGTGTGTTTGCATATATTATATATATATATAATATATATATAAATATATATATATATGTGTGTGTGTGTGTGTGTGTGTGTGTGCGTCGTGTGCTGTCGTGTGTGTGTGTGTACGGTGTGGGGTGTGTACTGTGTGTACGTGTGGTGTGTGTACGTGTGGTGTGTGTGTACGTGTGGTGTACGTGTTGTGTGTGTACGTGTGTGTGTGTGTGTGTGTGTGTGTGTGTGTGGTGTGCGTGTGTGTACGTGTGCGTGTGTGTGTACGTGTGCGTGTGTGTGTACGTGTGCGTGTGTGTGTACGTGTGTGTGTGTACGTGTGTGTATGTGTGTGTACGTGTGCGTGTACGTGTGTGTGTACGTGTGTGTGTGTGTGTGTGTGTACGGTGCTGTACTGTGTGTGTACGTGTGTGTGTGTACGTGTGCGTGTACGTGTGTGTGTCGAGTCGTGTTTGGTGCTTGTCTGTACTGTGTTGGTACGTTGTGTGGTGTGTTACGTGTGCCTGTGTGTTAAGTGTGTTGTGTGTGTACGTGTGCGTAGTGTGTACGTGTCGCGTGTGTGTGTACTGTTGTGTGGTGTGTACGTTGTGTTTTGTGATTACTGTGCGTGTGTGTGTACGTGGGTGTGTTGTTACGTGTGTGTCGTGTGTGTACGTGTGTGTGTTGTACGTGTGCATGTTACGTGTGTGTTGTATGTGTGTGTTTGTACGTGTGCGTGTACGTGTGTGTGTACGAGTGTGTCGTGTGCGTGTGTGTTACGTGTTGTGTGACTCTGTGTGTCTGTGGTGTACGTGTGCGTGTGTGTGTACGTTTTTGCACTGTGTGTACTGTGTGTGTTGTTACGTGTGCGTGTGTGTGTACGTGTGTGTGTGTTCACTGTGTGCTGTAGTACTGTGGTGTACGTGTGTGTACTGTGGGTTGCGTGACGTGTCTTGTGTGTGTCGTGTGTGTGTGCTGTTCGTGTAGGTGTGTGTACGTGTGCGTGTCCGTGTTGTGAGCGTGTAGTGTGTGTGTTGTACGTGTGCGTGTACGAGTGTGTGTACGTGTGTGTGTGACGTCGTGTGTGTACGTTGTGTGTGTGTACTGTGTAGTGTGTGTGTGTACGTGTGCTGACCTGTGTGTACGTGTCGTGTGTGGGCGTGTGTGTGTGTGTCACTGTGCTGTGTGTGTACGTGTGCGTGTACGTTGGTGTGTGTACGTGTGTTGGTGTACGTGTGCTGTGTACGGTGTCTGTGTGATGCTGTGTGTGATCCTTGTGTGTATACGTGTGTGTTTTACGATTCGTGTGTGTGTATTTTGTTGCCTTACGTGTTTGTTACGGTCGTAGTGTGTGTATTCTGTGTGTATGTGTTAATACAGAAAAGTGTGTGTAGTGTGTACTGTTGGTGTGTGTACTGCTGTTGGTACGTTGCGTGTGCTACTGTGACTGTGCTGTGTACTGATGTGCTGTGTTGTGTACGTGTGCGTGTATGTGACGTGTGTGTTGTAGTGTGTCGTGTGTGTGTACGTGTCGTGTCGTGTGTGTGTTACGTGTGTGTGTGTGACGTGTGTGTGTACTGTGTGTGTGTGTAACGTGTGTGTGTGTGTACGTGTGCGTGTGTGTGTACGTGTGTGTGTGTGTGTGTACGTTGTGGTGTGTGTGTACAGTGTGCGTGTTTGTGATATACGTATGTGTATGAAAATGTACGTGGTGTCATTTGTAATTAATATTAGTGTACGTGTCTGTTAGTTACTTATATTAGATCTGATTGAATGTTGATTTGTATTGGTGTATTACTGTGATAGTACGTTTGTGATGTGTACGTATATTAGTTATGATAATATTATACGTGATGGATATATATATTTTATCCTGTTTTAGTATACCATTGTTGTGAATAACTGTTACGATAATAACGTGATTGATACATTCTAGTACTGTGTGTTACTTATAATTTAGTTGTGTACTATCGTTAATTTTGTATTCTTGTGTAGATAACGTGTGTGTGATTGTGTACAATGTTTTGTGGTAGTTTTTTATGATATGTGAATTTAGTGACTGGGGAAATGTGTGTTTATTTGTGTGTGTTGTACGTGAATATGTGTGGATTATCGTGTTGAGTGTTACGTGTGATGTGAGATATTGTTATGATGTGTTACCTGTGGTATACGTGTATAGTTGTGTTTGTAACTGTGTTGTTTTCCGCTGTGTAGATTTACTGTGTGGTATTACGTGTTTTGTGTGTGTACTGTACTGTAGTGGATGATTACGTTGGAATTGTGCTGTGGAAGTTTCGTGTGGTTTACGTGTGCGTTGTGTGTGTAGTTTACTGTGTGTGAATAGTTACCTGATGGTTGTTACGTGTGTGGTGTGTGTACGTGTGGTGTGTGTGTACGTGTGCGTGTGTGTGTACGTGTGCGTGTGTGTGTACGTGTGTGTGTGTGTGTACGTGTGCGTGTGTGTGTACGTGTGCGTGTGTGTGTACGTGTGTGTGTGTGTGTACGTGTGTGGGGGGGTTAAGCTGATGGCTTTTTGTGAATATCACTCAGTATGTAAATGAAAAACTGATCAGGCAGTGGAATTTCATTTTCAAAATTAAATATTCATCAGTAACCTCACTCCTGTAATATTACTTTATAATATAAAAAAAGAATTCCATATTAATTTTGATTTTAATTTAGGCTGTATTAATAATATATATATATATATATATATATATATATATATATATATATATATATATATATATATATATATATATATATACACCCTTCTCATTATATACCCATTGTATACATACACATATATACATACATATACGTACATATACATACACATACATATACCTGTTAGTATATATAACCTTAAAATAATTTAGTCTATGCATAACACAAAAAATACATACAGATATACACAATATATTTGTATTTTTTTTATGTCAGAAAAGAAGCGCATTTGTTGATTGGCTGCTACAATTATTTTGGAGTTTTTAATGAAAATAAATTAAATTTAAGAGACTAGGGGAAAAAATATAAATAGAATTTTTATTTTTGTTTTTAGTTAGAGCTACGCAGACAACATATAGCTTGAGATTATTGGCACATATAATTTGATGTTACTGATACATAACCTGAGATTATTGATCACATATAATTAGTTATCCCCTGATGGGTATACCTTATAATTAGTTCCGCCCTGTTTGGTATACCTTATAATTAGTTATTCCCTGATGAGAAATATTAACCTGATGGGAAATATTAACCTGATGGGAAATATTAACCTGATGGGAAATATTTACCTGATGGGAAATATTAACCTGATGGGAAATATTTACCTGATGGGAAATATTAACCTGATGGGAAATATTAACCTGATGGGAAATATTAACCTGATGGGAAATATTTACCTGATGGGAAATATTTACCTGATGGGAAATATTTACCTGATGGGATATATTAACCTGATGGGAAATATTTACCTGATGGGATATATTTTTATTTTCATTCAATGCTGTCGTTTTACAGCTTAGTAACGATTCTGTCAGTGGGTTTCAGATTTTTATCGCCAGTGTACTGTAACCAGGGATAGATTCTTGCAACAGTTGTGGTTGGAGGGGGAATTGTTTTTTTGTCAATTGATTGATTCTCTGCAATTAAGTTTCATTCATTATGGTTTTATTTGTAAGTTCAAGCGTTTGTGTAAAGCTGTGCAATCAACAGATGAATTTCAGCAACATTACAGCACTGAAATCTCACTGAAATCTGACAGAAGTCAATTTTTTTTCCAGCGAAAGCATGTGATGAACTCTGAATTTCAAAGCAAAGAAATAAATTACGAACGAAAGTTGTTCCTTCAAGTGACTTCGATTTTAACATCTCAGCCGTTCTCTCCACCCAAAAAAAAAAAAAAGAAATCATTTGGTGTTTTATAAGTTTAGCAGCTGGTGAGGCTCCAGGTGCAGGTACCTTTAATGAGATGAAACAGGTGAAGAACCAGGTGTATTTCATCAGATGTGTGATGTAAGAAAAGCCATCCTCCATATCCCATAACATCAACTACTCCGTCATGGAACTCCCATAGCTGAGGCAAGAGATACCATCCCCTAAATTCATGGTAGTTTTGCCTAACATAATCCCACGTTCTAGGTGTTCAGTTAACCTGTTCCTGATTAGTTTTTTCTATTTCTTTGGACAGTGTTCGTGTCTATGATACTGGTCCATAAATAACAAAAAGGCACAATACCGTGACTGGAACGATACACAAATAACCCGCACATAAAAGAGAGAAGCTTCTTCTTCTTCTTCTTCTTTTTTTTTCTTCTTCCTCTTCCCCTTTCCTCTCTCCTTTTCTCCTCTGGGTTGTCTTTCTCTCTCCTGTCTCGTGTTTCTGTTCCTTCTTCATTTATTTTATTTCACCACTTCCCCTTTCACGCACCTCGGTGCGCTTGCTCTCCCTCTGTGGGTTTCTAGCTCTCTTGCAGTGCTCCCCTTCCTTTGTATTTGACTGGCTCGTCTTCCTTATTTCCCACTTCTACCACTACCACTACTACTACCTCTTCTTCTTCTACTACAACTACTGATGAAATTATGACACATGTGCGGCGTCTGGTTGTCTTTGTTGTGGACGTTTCGCCATCCAGTGGCTGGCTGGATGGCGAAACGTCTACGGTGGGGATGCCCGGGTGTTGTGCATGTGTCATTTCATCCTGTCGGTATTATATACAATTCTTGTACTACTACTACTACTACTACTTCTACCTCCACCTCTTCCTGCCTATATATAGCCGTCCTGCTCCACCTCTGTTAGTGTGACTTTGTCAATGGTCCAAGTCGGACCGAAACGTCGTCGTAAGCTTCTCTCTTTTATGTGCAGGTTATTTGTGTACTGGTCCATAATTCTGTTCCCCTGTTGATATACTAGGATCACATCTGCAGTTTTCCAACAGTCAAGGATCCTCTCTCTGGTGACTTGTTGCAGACCTTTGCTCTGAGTACACACAGGTCTTACCTTCCTTCTGTCAGTATCCGCGGTGATGTGATGCCACTTCCCATGACTTTTGATTTGTAACTCTTTTAATGGATTCATTAATTCCTTCTCTGATGAGTGATTTATATAAAATTTCTGTTGGATAGTCCTTTCACCTCTGCTTACTGGCATCTCTGTCTCCTTCGTCAACATATCACTTTTTTTTTTTTGCTTATTCTTCCCCACAAGCTTGATCGTCTTCTGTGAGTACCCCCATTTCTCTCTCTCTCTCTCTCTCTCTCTCTCTCTCTCTCTCTCTCTCTCTCTCTCTCTCTCTCTCTCTCTCTTTCCCTCCGTTTTATTGCTTAGTCTTTAACAGTCATCTTCTTTCTTATGTGGCTGTGTAGTTCTGGCTCTGATTTAATCTTGGTTACTATGTCCCCTCTTATCCTTGCACAGTCAAATTAGTCATTCTTCGTCATTCTGCTTTCCTCCTTATTCTCTGCCGTCCTTTGTGCTCTGTATTTTATCCATGCTTTTCCGCTTCTTTCTTTTGGGTTCTCTGCAGCTCTGACTAAACCAAATTCTCTCTTTGTATTTTGTTTCCCAAACCCGCTAAGAGGTGTGACACTTTTGTTGAATCCAGAGATTGTCTTGTGTGCCTAGCCATCATCTCAAGGACAGTCTTGTGTGCCTAACCATCATCTCAGGGACAGTCTTGTGTGCCTAGCCATCATCTCAGGGACAGTCTTGCGAGCCTAGCCATCATCTCAGGGACAGTCTTGTGAGCCTAGCCATCATCTCAGGGAATGTTCTGCGAGCTCCTCTATCATCTCAGGGACTGTCTGGTCATTCAGTTCCCTATCTAACTATCTTTGCATGGTATCCTCCTCTTCTCCCCACTTCCACTTCTTCCAAGTGCTCAAAGTTGACCACCTGTGGTCACTAGTTCCTAGTGGCAGCCCAAATTCAATGTCGCCTATGTCAGATTCACTCTAGGTGAAAATCAGATCTTGTCGAGCTGGTTCATCCCCTGTCCTCTTGTGACTTCTCTGACATGTTGCAATGTAACATATTTCTACTGCTGCTTCGAACAGATTTGCTCGCCATGTTTGTGGTCCTCCATGTGAGTTTATACAGGCAGTCTGTTTCCTTGTGACTGATTCCTCCTATAATCAGTAGCTTTCTTTTGCTTCTATTTGTTCTGTTTTGCTTCTTTCTCCGTTTTGTATTGTGGCTCTGTTATTCTCCTGCCACTCTTGCCTCAATATCTAGTGTTCAGTGGGGGTTACAAACCACTGCTAGGTACTATTATTCAGTGAAGGTAATACTGTCCAGTGGGGGGTACTAGTGTTCACTTGCCTTAGGTCCAATGGTCGATATTTTTCCTATTATGAAGTACACAATACATAGCGAAATCGGCAGCGTGTATGTTTCTCAGGTCAAACTTCACTGCTTCTCATCATTAGTGCCACCTTCACCTAATTTATCACACCCCGGTGTTGCGAGGTATTATAGTGACCGCTAAGCGCGCAGACCTATCTGCGATCTGGCTGTGTGGCTAAAGAGCTCCAAACGTTGACGCAGTGTGTGCAGGTTAGAATCCTGATGTGGACTGAGAGATATATATATATATATATATATATATATATATATATATATATATATATAATATATATATATATATATATAATATATATATATATATATATATATATATATATATAATATATATTATATATATATATATATATAGTGCAGTCGGTTTGAAAGCTTGATATGTTGCTGAGCTTTCAACATGGCCTCGGTGCTGTTGACGCTTTTGATTAGTGATTACCTGGTGCTTGACCCGAGGGTTGAAGGGTGAGCTGGGGGAAGGTATCTGGCATAACTGCCTTAACAAAGTACCGCCCCAGGATGAACGACTCATCTAGTTTAGTTTATATACACGTATATTTTTCCTGTCATGACCAACCACACCTTTGTTGGTTGCTCATGGGAGTATGTTGTAGTAGATTCTGGTACATGGGACAACACAGAAGTAGACTATGGCAATGGGATTACACAGAAGTAGATTCTGGTACATGGGAGGACATTGAGGTATATATATATATATATATATATATATATATATATATATATATATATATATATATATATATATATATATATATATATATATGCAAGGAATTCGCAAGAGCAGGCGAAATATACAAAAACACTGATCTCTGGCTGAAGGAGACGCGAACCTACGAACCTTGGAACAATGTACGCAGTGCTTTACCAATCTACCCACACTGGACCAATACCTTGGAGTCCAGCTTGCGCTAGACTTTGATCCAAGGCAGCCAGCTTTCAGGGAGAAGGCTTACAGCTTTTCATCTCATCCCCTGCATGCATCATGCGAATTCCTTGCATTGTTAATATCTCTAGTAAGGCTGATGCATGCAGGGGATGAGATGAAAAGCTGTAAGCCTTCTCCCTCAAAGATGGCTGCCTTGGATCAAAGTCTAGCGCAAGCTGGACTCCAAGGTATTGGTCCAGTGTGGGTAGACTGGTAAAGCACTGCGTACCTTGTTCCAAGGTTCGTAGGTTCGAGTCTCCTTCAGCCAGAGATGATGTGTTTATATATATATATATATATATATATATATATATATATATATATATATATATATATTATATATATATATATATATATATACACCTGGAGATGGGAACTACAGTGTCTGCACTCTGAAGGAGTGATGGAGTGAATGATGATGGAAGTTTTTCTTTTTCTGGCCACCCTGCCTTGATGGGAATCGTCCGATGTCTTAATAAAACATATTATATATAATATATATATATATATATATATATATATATATATATATATATATATATATATATATATGTTTGTTGTGTGGAAGTTTTTACAAGGAAAGTTATATAGTGTCATCTGTGACATTTCATGTATTACGCTGCTCAGTCAACATCACAAACAAATCAGCGATAAAACACTTTGCTTAAGCCAGTAAGTAGTCGTGATCCTGACATTAACTTGATGAAGACGCGCCACGCGTCGTTGTTGTCTTTGTCAGTGTCTTTGTTTGTCTGATTGTTTAGTTCTGCTGTCTGTTTGTTTAGCCAAACAGGCGTCTGAGTGTTTGCCGTTTCGGTGTAAGAGCCTGGAAGGTGTTTGGTTTGTGACGGTGTTTAGTTTGTGACGGTGTTTTGTTAGTGACGGTGTTTGGTTTGTGACGGTGTTTGGTTTGTGACGGTGTTTGGTTTGTGACGGTGTTTTGTTAGTGACGGTGTTTGGTTTGTGATGGTGTTTGGTTAGTGATGGTGTTTGGTTTGTGATGGTGTTTGGTTAGTGATGGTGTTTGGTTAGTGATGGTGTTTGGTTTGTGACGGTGTTTAGTTTGTGACGGTGTTTTGTTAGTGACGGTGTTTGGTTTGTGATGGTGTTTGGTTAGTGATGGTGTTTGGTTTGTGATGGTGTTTGGTTGGTGATGGTATTTGGTTTGTGATGGTTTTTGGTTAGTGATGGTGTTTGGTTAGTGATGGTGTTTGGTTAGTGATGGTGTTTGGTTTGTGACGGTGTTTAGTTTGTGACGGTGTTTTAGTGACGGTGTTTGGCTTGTGACTGTTTTTGTGACGGTGTTTAGTTTGTGGTGTTTGGTTTGTGACTGGTTTGTGATGGTGTTTGGTTTGTGACGGTGTTTGGTTTGTGATGGCGTTTGGTTAGTGATGGTGTTTGGTTTGTGATGGTGTTTGGTTAGTTATGGTGTTTGGTTAGTGATGGCGTTTGGTTAGTGATGGTGTTTGGTTAGTGATGGTGTTTGGTTAGTGATGGTGTTTGGTTAGTGATGGTGTTTGGTTTGTGATGGTGGTTGGTTAGTGATGGTGTTTGGTTGGTGATGGTGTTTGGTTAGTGATGGTGTTTGGTTTGTGACGGCGTTTGGTTTGTGACGGTGTTTGGTTAGTGATGGTGTTTGGTTTGTGGTGTATGGTTAGTGATGGTGTTTGGTTAGTGATGGTGTTTGATTTATTTGGTTCAAGAGACGAGAATAACCAGCTGGAAGAATCAGAGTGCCAGAGGAACCAGCTGGAAGAATCAGAGTGCCAGAGGAACCAGCTGGAAGAATCAGAGTGTCAGAGGAACCAGCTGGAAGAATCAGAGTGCCAGAGGAACCAGCTGGAAGAATCAGAGTGTCAGAGGAACCAGCTGGAAGAATCAGAGTGTCAGAGGAACCAGCTGGAAGAATCAGAGTGCAGAGGAACCAGCTGGAAGAATCAGAGTGTCAGAGGAACCAGCTGGAAGAATCAGAGTGCAAGGACAGCTGTGTCAGAGGAACCAGCTGGAAGAATCAGAGTGCCAGAGGAACCAGCTGGAAGTGTCAGAAGAACCAGCTGAAAGTCTCAGAGGAACCAGCTGGAGGTGTCAGTTAAACTATTTTCCACGACTATATGAAAAATGGCCCTTCATGATGGCAGGTTTTCTAGCACAGCATAAATGGCCCTTCATGATAGTATCACACAGCATAAATGGCCCTTGATGATGAAAAGTTTCTAGCACAGCATTAACCTAACCAAACTTAACTTAACGTAACCTAACCTAACCTAACTTAACCTAAACAAACCTAACCTAACCTAACTAACCTAACTAACCTAACCTAACCTAACCTAACCTAACCTAACCTAACTTAACCTAAACAAACCTAACCTAACCTAACTTAACCTAACCTAACCTAACCTAACCTAACTAACCTAACCTAACTAACCTAACCTAACCTAACCTATAACCTAACTAACCTAACACCTAAACTAACCTAACCTAACCTAACCTAACCTAACTTAACCTAAACAACCTACTACCTAAACCTAACCTAACCTAACCTAAAACCTAACCTAACCTAACCTACCTAACCTAACCTAAACCTAACCTAACCTAACCTAACAACCTAACTACCTAAACCTAACCTAACCTAACCTAACCTAACCTACCTACTAACAAACCTAACCTAACCTAACCTAACCTAACCTAACCTAACTTAACCTAACCTAACCTAACGTAACCTAACCTAACCTAACTTAACCTAACCAAACCTAACCTAACGTAACCTAACCTAACCTAACTTAACCTAACCAAACCTAACCTAACCTAACATAACCTAACTTAACCAAACCTAACTTAACCTAACTTAACCTAACCTAATCTAAACTAACTTAACCTAACCAAACCTAACTTAACTTAACCTAACCTAACCTAACTAACCTAACCTAAGAGAGTAAATGTCGTGACTGTCAGGTGAGGAGTCAGGACACAAAAACCCGAGGCCAGGTCTGGCCAGCGAGGCCAGGTCTGGCCAGCGCCGCCTGTCAGTCGCCGCTTGAAAAGATAGAGACAAAAAATTTTTTTTCTTTCTATTTACTCTTTGTTATACTAAAAAGTAAACACTGGTTAAAATGAGAATTTATAACAGGATGAAACTTAGTGTGGCATTCGCTTAAGTGAAACAATATAGTGTAGCTGATTGTGAAAATTACAGTGAAAACTTACTGGAAAAATACATTATAGGCCTAAAGTAAGAATACATTTGAGGTCTATAGTAAAAGTGCAGTGTAGGCCTACAGTATGAATACGGTGTAGGCCTATAGTAAGAATACAATGTAGGCCTACAGTAAGAATACAGTGTAGTCCTACATTAAGAATAAAATGTAGGGCTACATTAAGAATACAATGTAGGCCTACAGTAAGAATACAATGTAGGCCTACAGTAGGAATACGTATGCCTACAGTAAAAATACCATGTAGGCCTACAGTTGGAATACAATGTAGGCCTACAGTAAGAATACAATGTAGGCCTACAGTAAGAATACAATGTAGGCCTAAAGTTGGAATAAAATGTAGGCCTACAGTTGGAATACAATGCAGGCCTACAGTTGGAATACAATGTAGGCCTACAGTTGGAAGACAATGTAGGCCTACAGTTGGATTACAATGTAGGCCTACAGTTGGAATACAATGTAGACCTACAGTTGGAATAAAGTGTAGGCCTACAGTAAGAATACAATGTATGCCTACAGTTGGAATACAATGTAGGCCTACAGTTGGAATACAATGTAGGCCTACAGTAAGAATACAATCTAGGCCTGCAGTAAGAATACAGTAGGCCTACAGTAATACAATGTAGGCCTGCAGTAAGAATACAGTAGGCCTACAGTAAGAATACAATGTAGGCCTACAGTAAAAATACAATGTAGGCCTACAGTTGGAATACAATGTAGGCCTACAGTAAGAATACAATGTATGCCTACAGTAAAAATACAATGTAGGCCTACAGTCAGAATACAATGTAGGCCTACAGTAAAAAACAATGTAGGCCTACAGTAAGAATACAGTGTAGGCCTACAGTAAAAATACAATGCATGCCTACAGTAAAAATACAATGTAGGCCTACAGTAAGAATACAATGTAGGCCTCCATCACAGCTTAACTTGATGAACTTAGGCCTACAACTTAGGCCTCCAACAAGGTAATTGGATTGTTAGGTAAGACACATATGCAACAGTTAGGTATCTTTATTTCGAAACGTTTCGCATACACAGTAGGCTTCTTCAGTCGAGTACAGAAAAGTTGATAGAAGCAGAAGATACTTGAAGACGATGTAATCAGTCCATCACCCTTAAAGGTTTGAGGTGGTCAGTCCCTCAGTCTGGAGAAGAGCATTGTTCCGTTGTCTGAAACAATATGAAGTTGAAGTGACAGGATGGAGCCTTTATATAGTGCCAGGAGGTGAGACGTAGGTTGCTTTGGGAGGGCAGGTCCCTCTCAAAAGTAACTCAAGGTAACTGGAACAGCTGTGTGCAGCTGTTCCAGTTACCTTGTTGGAGGTTTGTCACTATTAGTCAACGTTGTCAAGAGCGGCTGCAGGCAGGACAGCTGTCAAGTCTTGCCAGGTCGTAAATATTCATCACGCAAGTGTTTACCTTGTATATAATGTGTAAGTCTCTTAAGTGCAGCAATGTAGGGAAATTTTGAAGTCATGGTTTACACACAGTATCGACCAATGAAGAGGCGGGGCCAGGAGCTGTGACTCTACCCATGCAACCACAACTATTGAGACACATGTGCAACATCTGGGTATCTTTATTGTAGACGTTTCGCCATCCAGTGGCTTTATCAATACAAATTCCAGGACATAACTTGAAGACAGTAGAACTATGTACAGAAGATTAGGTAATCAGTCCCTCAACCTAGCAGTAGGTGCAAAGAGCACCATAGTCGTGGAGATTCTGAAGCAGAAGCAAGGCGCCTGACGCTTATATAGTAACGTCAGGTGGAAATGGGACGGGTAGCAGACGAGGGCATAGTCACTGGTAGGCGGGATTCCCCAGTGGAAGTAGGTCCTTCCCAAAGAGATGGGTTAGTTGTAGTAGTAGTTGTCGTAGTCGTGAAGGTTATGTACATGTCCTCAGAATCAAGATTCCATGATGTTGCAGTGTCTGACAAGTTGTGCAAGAATGGTATATAATACCGACAAGATGAAATTGAGACACATGTGCAACATCTGGGTATCTTTATTGTAGGACATGTACATAACCTTTACGACTACGACAACTACTACTACTACTAACCCATCTCTTTGGGTAGGACCTACTTCCACTGGGGAATCCCACCTACCAGTGACTATGCCCTCGTCTGCTACCCGTCCCATTTCCACCTGACGTTACTATATAAGCGTCAGGCGCCTTGCTTCTGCTTCAGAATCTCCACGACTACGGTGCTCTTCGCACCTACTGCTAGGTTGAGGGACTGATTACCTAATCTTCTGTACATAGTTCTACTGTCTTCAAGTTATGTCCTGGAATTTGTATTGATAAAGCCACTGGATGGCGAAACGTCTACAATAAAGATACCCAGATGTTGCACATGTGTCTCAATTTCATCTCGTCGGTATTGTGTACCATTCTTGTACAACCACAACTAGGTGAGTAAACACACAGCACGAATGCACCAGGCCGACTGACCCATACAAGGCAGGTCCTTATCAAAATCACCAATGTATTTGTCCAACCCCTTCCCAAAGGTACCCAAGAACTTGCTTCCGTACCCACGACACCAATCAAACCCAGCCCCTCCCACTCATTTATTTGTCCACTCTCTTGTAAAAGTTACCCAGGGTCTTAGCCTGTCTTACCCTACTCGGTTTCTCAGAGAAAAGCATTTTCAATGGGAAACACAAAGCAAATCCAGGCTGAGGGACTGACCACCTCAAATACTTCTTATCCAAGGTTGATGGACTGATTACATCATCTTTATTTCATTACTACTACTCCCTTTGTATTTGACTGAAGAAGCCTACTATATAGGCGAAATGTTAAATCAGTAAAGATACCCAACTGTTGCACATGTGTCTTACAGTAATGAGAAACATTGGAAGGTAATGAGTAGAAACATCCCGACTCACACCTCAAGTGTCTCCCTTTTCCCTTTTAACACACTGTCAACTACACACCACATCTCTCCCGCCCTCCCTCTCGCCCTCCCTATCTCCCTCTCTCCCTCATCTACATTCATAACCCTGACCTTCCCAGAACAATAACCCCCCTAACCCCCTGAGAACCCCCATAACCCCACCTTCCCAATCCCACCTCTCGTCCCTTTGAAACATTGTCAAGGAACTGGAAGCGAGGACTCTGCACGCCAGTACACAGCGCCAGATAATAAGAATCTAATGATTATGATCATAACCATGATTTTTAAAGCGGTGGACCGGTAAGCCAGTGGAAGGCCTCGGTCAGATGATCAAAAGCTCCAGCTGTGGGTCATCATATAACTAAGACCCGAGTCAGGAAACACTTGTCCTGTTTCCTGACAAACCTTATCTAACCTAATCTAAATGAAGACTGATTATCAAACGAGAGTAATGAATTTAATGAGGGGAACGGCAGAGGCTTAGCCATTCTTTAAGTCAGTATCTGAGCCGCGTTTGGGACTTGTGTTTAGACCAGGATTTCAACTGCGTTATGCAATGTTTACAGCCGATTTGGAGGCAATGTTTAGCGAGTGTTTACACCAAGAGGTAAGTCCTATTGAGACAGCACTCTCTGCCTCACACTGCTGTCACTCACTCCAGTGTCACTCCCTCCACACTGCCGTCACTCCAGTGTTATTCCCTCCACAGTGGGGCCACTCCCGTTGTATGCTCCACGACCTTCGCCTAATCCCTTCTGACGTGGAGTTCAAACCTTTTTATACCTTCATAATTTTAATAGAGAGGGATTCAAGCCTGCATTTACACAGATGACAGTCGCTCAGGCAGTCAGGAAGCTAACTCAGCCAGTCTCTCAGCCAGTCTGTCAACCAGTCAGTCAACCAGTCAGTCAGCCAGCCAGGATCAAACCTTGGACGGGCGAGTTTCTACTTTAGTACAAGTACACCACTCAGAGTACAGACACACCTCATCTATTTGTACTCAGCGTGTTGAGAACATTGTACTGGGGAGGTGTACCACGAGTACAGGAAATGTGGTGAGAACAAAATATGGAAGACTGAATAATTGAATAGCCAGGAAAATAGGTATTTGAGATAATGGGGTAAAATAGGTATTTGAGATAATGGGGTAAAATAGGTATTCGAGATAATGGGGTAAAATAGTAATTTTTCCTCCAAATAATGGGATGAAAATGGGTATTTGCTTAACATAATGGACAGATGGGTATTTCTTTGAGATAATGGGGTAACCAGGTATTTGCTCTAGATAATGACGTAAATTATTCACTAGAGATAAATGGGGTAAAATAGGTATTTACTTTAATTGGGAAAAATAGGTACTTGCTTGAGATAGTGGGGAAAATATGTATCTGACTGAAATAATGGAGGGAAGGGAAACCGGTTATTACTGGAAATATCTTGTTATTTAAGACCAGATTGATCTACGATGCGGTCCGCCGTATTTTGGACCATTCCGGTCTGGACAAACAAGACGCAGTCTACTGACCGAATGCTGCCTAACTTAATTAGGCAGCATACACGAGCAACCAGGCCAGTAGGAACCTAACTACCGTCAGGAGACACTCTGAGGGTAGTTAGTAATTTTAATGTGGTTTAATGACACTGGGAAACAGAAAAACCAGGGAAGATATGATAACAAAGTATAAAATACTCGGAGAACTCACGGGTTAGGCAGGGTAGGTTGTCTGAGAGGCGGGAAACAGGTACTCGGGGGTAGATTGGTGTTTAGGTCCACCTGGCTCTGTGATAGTAAATCACAGTCCAGGACCATTATGAAATGACCATTATCATGGTCCTGGACCATTTTAGTCACCAGTGATATAAATTGAGACATTCTCAGAATATGCAAAACAGAGTATGAGAAGAGTTTAGACATTTATTTACCAGTGTTGTCATTATTCTCATTAAGAGAAATCAGTGACTAGCTCTGTGATCTCTCTATTTACATCTCTTATCCCGTCAAAAATCCACTGCACCCTTAATAGTAATGCGATGCCTTCGTTTCACGTTGTCTTTTCTCATTATTTGATATCCTTCTGGGAAGATTGCGTCTGCTATCACTTCCGAGAGATTTGTAATTTTCCTCTTCTTTGTTAAGAGAGTTAATCAGGGTAGCATCAGTGAGAGTGTTGGAGCGTATGTTAAGGTGTCAGCAAGACAACAGCGATGAACTGACATATGATGACTTTTAAAAATAATGTAAATGGGATCTTTACTAAACAACGACGGCCACCACCACCCCATAACTATCACCAACAACACTACTACCAACAACGACACTACCACAAACAACATCACCACCAATAACAACACTACCACCTCCAACAACACTACCACCTCCAACAACACTGTCAACAACACTACCACCACCACTACCGCAGTCACCACTAGCACTATCATCACCACCACCATTAACACAGCAACCATAATTACCACCACCACCACCACCATCACAACCACCACATGACGCAAGATGTTGATATCTGAGAATTGACTAAGTTTAAAAACCTTTGGCGATAGTTCAGGACGTCTGTAAATCCAGTGGACGACAGAACGGACAGACTCACGAAGCAGATGAACCCCAGGTCGGTCAGTCGAACGCAGGGGCGTAACGACGGACACACGAACTTACAAACGAACGGACAGACAGAGCGACGGACAGGCCAATGGCCCCCTTCAACGCAGCGAGGCCTAAAATTGAGACATTCTGAAGGCAAAAATTCCACAAGGAGGCTTGTGTGCTCCCGACTGTTTGCTGGGATTCGGTGTAAATGTCCCAAAACCTGTAATCCGGTGTCCTATATTGTGGCAAATAAAGGAATTCGGATGACAAACAAGGACCGACCCCGCCAGAACGAATCCGGCCGCAGCGGACGCTACCGAACCCGGGTCTTCAACCCTTACACCCAACACAGCAAAACTGAACGAATGCTCCGTACCTTCGCTTGGAAGTTGAAGTGGGGCGCTTGGGAGAGGAAATGAGTAAGTTTGAGGGGTGAGTAAGACGAGGTACTCCTGCAGGGGTGAGGGAAGAATGCGCCCCACAGTCTGGTTGAACGAGGAGGCCGGACGATTGTCATTTGTTTGGGGGTGGAGTGCTTTTCACGTCAGCTTATGACCCCCAGTTGTCCATACTGCCTCCACTAACTGCCTGTTAAATGTTCTCTCTCTCTCTCTCTCTCTCTCTCTCTCTCTCTCTCTCTCTCTCTCTCTCTCTCTCTCTCTCTCTCTCTCTCTCTCTCTCTCACTCACTCACTCTCTCTCTCTCTCTCTCTCTAACCAGGTGTAGTGGGGTAGGAGTAGGGGACGGGGTTGGGGCATGCCTAAATGTGGGGGGCATACCAGCTATGGATCCAGTGTTTACTCAATGAGAGAGGGGTGAGGGATGGGTGAGGGAGGGGTGAGGGAGGGAGAGATGTGGATGCAGGGTGGTGGGAGGGAGAATGGGAGGATGGGGAGGTAGTGGGGACATTGTGAAATATCAAGGGGAAGGGGAGAGGAGGATGGAACTGAACTAGAGTGGGGGTTCATGGAGGACAGGGAGGGAGGAGGAGAGTAGATGGGGAGAGGAGGACAAGATAGGCAGACAATCAGAATGATACAACACACACACACACACACACACACACACACACACACACACACGTTGGGAGGCCCAACGACAATACGAAAATGCCATAGCAGCGAAAGCCAAATCTGACCCGAAGCTGTTGTACAGCCACATCAGAAAGAAAACAGTCAAGGACCAGGTAATCAAACTGAGGAAAGAAGGAAGGAAGGGAGATCACAAGAAACGACCGCGATGTGAGGAACTCAACAGGAGATTCAACGAAGTGTTCAGAGAGGAGACAGAAGGGACTCCGGAAAGACTGAGAAGTGGGGTACACTATCGAGTGTTGGACACAATACATACAACCGAGGAAGAAGTGTAGAGGCTGCTAAGCGAGCTAGATACCTCGAAGGCGATGGGGCTGGATAACATCTCTCCATGGGTCCTGAGAGAGGAAGCAGAGGCGTTAAGTGTACCAATAACAGCAGTCTTCAACACATATATTGAAACAGGGCGATTACCTAAGGTATTGAAGACAGCAAATGTAGCCACAATTTTTAAAAAAGGAGACAGACACGAAGCAATAACTACAGACCAGTGTCACTGACATGTATAATATACAAAGTGTTATATCTTCGAAATTGGTCATCCTGTGTTATTTAACTATTGTAAGAGAATATGTTCATCACTTAATATTATAGCGCGAAAGTCCCCGTTTATAGCTAAAATAAAGACTTTCGGCGTTATATTATTATCTGTTAATATATGAAAAATACCATGGTATTATCACTATTTTGTTATTATCACTATTTTGTTATCACTATTTTGTTATTATCACTATTATTTTATTATTATTGTTAGGTAGGATTTCTTGTGTATATAGAGTTTAAGTCTCGGAACCATCCGGTGAATTGTTCAATTGTTTATGTCCGGCTGACTGACGTGGGTCAGCTGATCCAACCTGACGACGCGTCAACAGTCTGGCAAGTAGTCAGTCTGCTCCCTGCTCTAGCCCTGACGACTGATCGTATATTGGCTCTTACGGTGTACAGTTTGAATGGTTTTGAGAATTGGACTCTAGAGCTGACTCAGTTTGTTCCTCATTGCTCTGAAAGATTCTTTTGATATTTATATTCTTGGTCAGTTCAGTAATCCATAGAGATACTTTACGGCCAGATTCAAAGGTCTTGTTAAATCTTGTACCTTCTGTATTTTGAGTTTACAGTCTTGTTAAGACAAAGACGTAAATGTTAATGAAGACTTAATTACAGGAAGAATAATTAAACTTCCTTATTAATGTGACATTTCCATGATTTTGAACTAAATGTATATGGTAAATTTATTGTACAAAGTATTAAGTTAAATTAACTACAAAGAGAAGATAAAGTATTGTATTTAAATACTTTAATAAATTTGAATATTATTCTAAGGAGTTTCCCAGTTGAAATTATTTCCCCTAGACTCTAAAATACCTTTAAAGAACTCGGATCCAAAAATCTTGTTGCATAAGAAATAAATGGTAACAGGCCACATTCTGAGGTTCTTTAAAAAATTTCTTATTCGCAACACAAAGTCACGGAGAAGATTATCAGAAGAGTGGTGGAGCACCTAGAAAGATATGAGCTTATCTATGAAAACCAGCACGGATTCAGGGATGGGAAATCCTGTCACAAACCTACTGGAGCTCTATGACATGGTGACAGCAGTAAGACAAGAGAGAGAGGGGTGGGCAGATTGCGTTTTCTTGGACTGTATGAAGGAATTAGAGATTTTGCACTAATCTCTAATTCCACACTAGAGATTAGTGCAAAAGCTGGAGGACCAGGCAGGGATAACAGGGAAGGCACTTCAGTGGATCAGGGAATACCTGTCAGGAATACAACAGCGAGTCATCGTACGTGGCGAGGTGTCAGAGTGGGCGCCTATGAAGAGCGGGGTTCCACAGGGGTCAGTCCTAGGACCGGTGCTGTTTCTGGTATTTGTGAATGACATGACGGAAGGAATAGACTCAGAAGTGTCCCTGCTTGCAGATGATGTGAAGTTGATGAGAAGAATTCAATCGGACGAAGACCAGGCAGAACTACAAAGGGATCTGGACAGGCTGTAGGCCTGGTCCAGCAACTGGCTTCTGGAGTTCAACTCCACCAAGTGCAAAGTCATGAAAATTGGGAAAGAGCAAAGAAGACTGCAGGCGGAGTACAGTATAGGGAGCCAGAGACTACAAACCTCACTCAAGGAAAAGTATCTTGGGGTGACTATTACACCAGGCACATCTCCTGAGGCGCACATCAACCAAATAACTGCTGCAGCATATGGGCGCCTAGCAAACCTAAGAACAGCATTCCGTCATCTTAATAAGGAATCGTTCAGGACCCTGTGTACCGTGTACGTTAAGCCTATATTGGAGTATGCGGCACCAGCATGGAACCCACACCTAGCCAAGCACGTAAAGAATTTAGAGAAAGTGCAAAGGTTTGGTACAAGACTAGTCCCAGAGCTGAGGGGCATGTCCTACGAGGAGAGGTTAAGGGAGGAATCGACAAGGTGGACAGCGATAGGATGTTCCAGAGATGGGACACAGCAACAAGGGGTCACAGTTGGAAGTTGAAGACAGATGAATCACAGGGATGTTAGGAAGTATTTCTTCAGTCACAGAGTTGTCAGGAAGTGGAATTGTCTGGGAAGTAATGTAGTGGAGGCAGGATCCATACATAGCTTTAAGACGAGGTATTATAAAGCTCATGGAACGGGAAGAGTGACCGAGTAGCGGCCAGTGAAGACGCGGGGCCAGGAACTCTGACTCAACCTCTGCAACCACAACTAGGTAAGTACACACATAAGAGGCGGGGCAGGGGGCCGAGATTCGACCCCCACAAACACGTATAGGTAAGTACACATAATTAAAAAAAAGGCTAAAGAAAACGCAAAAAAATACAAGTAAAAAATAAATAATCAATACAGAAAGGGAAAATAAAGATAATCCAGAGTAATAAAGGTGACGACTCCAGGATAATAATGTTAAAATAAGGATAAACAATATAAGTAATGAAGAGGTTGGTGAAGCATTATATTAGCAGGTGGGTTAATAAGGAGGAGATTGGTGGGTTAATAAGGAGGAGATTGGTGGGTTAATAAGGAGGAGATTGGTGGGTTAATAAGGAGGAGATTGGTGGGTTAATAAGGAGGAGATTGGTGGTTAATAAGGAGGAGATTGGTGGGTTAATAAGGAGGAGATTGGTGGGTTAATAAGGAGGAGATTGGTGGGTTAATAAGGAGGAGATTGGTGGGTTATTAAGGAGGAGATTGGTGGGTTAATAAGGAGGAGATTGGTGGGTTAATAAGGAGGAGATTGGTGGGTTAATAAGGAGGAGATTGGTGGGTTAATAAGGAGGAGATTGGTGGGTTAATAAGGAGGAGATTGGTGGGTTATTAAGGAGGAGATTGGTGGGTTAATAAGGAGGAGATTGGTGGGTTAATAAGGAGGAGATTGGTGGGTTAATAAGGAGATTGGTGGGTTATTAAGGAGGAGATTGGTGGGTTAATAAGGAGGAGATTGGTGGGTTAATAAGGAGGAGATTGGTGGGTTAATAAGGAGGAGATTGGTGGGTTAATAAGGAGGAGATTGGTGGGTTAATAAGGAGGAGATTGGTGGGTTAATAAGGAGGAGATTGGTGGGTTAATAAGGAGGAGATTGGTGGGTTATTAAGGAGGAGATTGGTGGGTTAATAAGGAGGAGATTGGTGGGTTAATAAGGAGGAGATTGGTGGGTTAATAAGGAGGAGATTGGTGGGTTAATAAGGAGGAGATTGGTGGGTTATTAAGGAGGAGATTGGTGGGTTAATAAGGAGGAGATTGGTGGGTTAATAAGGAGGAGATTGGTGGGTTAATAAGGAGATTGGTGGGTTATTAAGGAGGAGATTGGTGGGTTAATAAGGAGGAGATTGGTGGGTTAATAAGGAGGAGATTGGTGGGTTAATAAGGAGGAGATTGGTGGGTTATTAAGGAGGAGATTGGTGGGTTAATAAGGAGGAGATTGGTGGGTTAATAAGGAGGAGATTGGTGGGTTAATAAGGAGGAGATTGGTGGTTAATAAGGAGGAGATTGGTGGGTTATTAAGGAGGAGATTGGTGGGTTAATAAGGAGGAGATTGGTGGGTTAATAAGGAGGAGATTGGTGGGTTAATAAGGAGATTGGTGGGTTATTAAGGAGGAGATTGGTGGGTTAATAAGGAGGAGATTGGTGGGTTAATAAGGAGGAGATTGGTGGGTTAATAAGGAGGAGATTGGTGGGTTAATAAGGAGGAGATTGGTTGTTAACAAGGAGGAGATTGGTTGGTGAATAAGGAGGAGATTGGTGGGTTAATAAGGAGGAGATTGGTGGGTTAATAAGGAGGAGATTGGTGGGTTAATAAGGAGGAGATTGGTGGGTTAATAAGGAGGAGATTGGTGGGTTAATAAGGAGGAGATTGGTGGGTTAATAAGGAGGAGATTGGTAGGTTAATAAGGAGGAGATTGGTGGGTTAATAAGGAGGAGATTGGTAGGTTAATAAGGAGGAGATTGGTGGGTTAATAAGGAGGAGATTGGTGGGTTAATAAGGAGGAGATTGGTGGGTTAATAAGGAGGAGATTGGTGGGTTAATAAGAGGAGATTGGTGGGTTAATAAGGAGGAGATTGGTGGGTTAATAAGGAGGAGATTGGTGGGTTAATAAGGAGGAGATTGGTAGGTTAATAAGGAGGAGATTGGTAGGTTAATAAGGAGGAGATTGGTGGGTTAATAAGGAGGAGATTGGTAGGTTAATAAGGAGGAGATTGGTGGGTTAATAAGGAGGAGATTGGTAGGTTAATAAGGAGGAGATTGGTGGGTTAATAAGGAGGAGATTGGTAGGTTAATAAGGAGGAGATTGGTGGGTTAATAAGGAGGAGATTGGTGGGTTAATAAGCAGAAGATTGGTGGGTTAATAAGGAGGAGATTGGTGGGTTAATAAGGAGGAGATTGGTGGGTTAATAAGCAGAAGATTGGTGGGTTAATAAGCAGAAGATTGGTGGGTTAATAAGGAGGAGATTGGTGGGTTAATAAGGAGGAGATTGGTGGGTTAATAAGGAGGAGATTGGTGGGTTAATAAGGAGGAGATTGGTAGGTTAATAAGGAGGAGATTGGTGGGTTAATAAGGAAGAGATTGGTGGGTTAATAAGGAGGAGATTGGTGGGTTAATAAGAGGAGATTGGTGGGTTAATAAGCAGAAGATTGGTGGGTTAATAAGCAGAAGATTGGTGGGTTAATAAGCAGAAGATTTGTGGGTTAATAAGGAGGAGATTGGTGGGTTAATAAGGAGGAGATTGGTTGTTAACAAGGAGGAGATTGGTTGGTGAATAAGGAGGAGATTGGTTGATTAATAAGGAGGAGATTGGTTGTTAATAAGAAGGAGATTGGTTGTTAATAAGGAGGATATTTGTTGGTTAATAAGGAGGAGATTGGTGGGTTAATAAGCAGAAGATTGGTGGGTTAATAAGCAGAAGATTGGTGGGTTAATAAGCAGAAGATTGGTGGGTTAATAAGCAGAAGATTGGTGGGTTAATAAGCAGAAGATTGGTGGGTTAATAAGGAGGAGATTAATTGGTTAATAAGGAGGAGATTGGTTGGTTAATAAGGAGGAGATTGGTTGTTAATAAGGAGGAGATTGGTTGTTAATAAGGAGGAGATTGTTAATAAGGAGGAGATTGGTTGGTTAATAAGGAGGAGATTGGTTGGTTAATAAGGAGGAGATTGGTTGTTAATAAGGAGGAGATTGGTTGGTTAATAAGGTGGAGATTGGTTTTTAATAAGGAGGAGATTGGTTGGTTAATAAGGAGGAGATTGGTTGGTTAATAAGGAGGAGATTGGTTGGTTAATAAGCAGAAGATTGGTGGGCTAATAAGCAGAAGATTGGTGGGTTAATAAGCAGAAGATTGGTGGGTTAATAACCGGAGGTTTGTTGGGTTAATAAGCAGAAGATTGGTGGGTTAATAAGAAGATTGGTGGGTTAATAAGGAGAAGATTGGTGGGTTAATAAGGAGGAGATTGGTTGTTAATAAGTAGATTGGTGGGTTAATAAGGAGGAGATTGGTGGGTTAATAAGCAGAAGATTGGTGGGTTAATAAGCAGAAGATTGGTGAGTTAATAAACAGAAGATTTTTGGGTTAATAAGCAGAAGATTGGTGGGTTAATAAGGAGGAGATTGGTTGTTAATAAGGAGGAGATTAGTTGGTTAATAAGGAGGAGATTGGTTGGTTAATAAGAAGATTGGTGGATTAATAAGCAGAAGTTTGGTGGATTAATAAGAAGATTGGTTACCTGGAGGTTATTCCGGGGATCAACGCCCCCGCGGCCCGGTCCATGACCAGGCCTCCCGATGGATCAGGGCCTGATCAACTAGGCTGTTACTGCTGGCCGCACGCAGTCCAACGTACGAGCCACAGCCCGGCTGATCCGGCACTGACTTTAGGTATCTGTCCAGCTCTCTCTTGAAGGCAGCCAGGGGTTTATTGGCAATTCCCCTAATGCTTGATGGGAGGCTGTTGAACAGTTTTGGGCCCCGGACACTTATGGTGTTTTCCCTTAGTGTACCAATGGCGCCCCTACTTTTTATTGGCGGCATTTTGCATCGCCTGCCCAGTCTTTTACTTTCGTAGGGAGTGATTTCCGTGTGCAGATTTGGGACCATTCCTTCCAAGATTTTCCAAGTGTAGATTATGATATATCTCTCCCTCCTGCGTTCCAACGAGTACAAGTCAAGTGCTTCCAAGCGTTCCCAGTAGTTAAGGTGCTTGACAGAACTTATACGTGCAGTAAAGGATCTCTGTACACTCTCTAGATTGGTGGGTTAATAAGCAGAATATTGGTGGATTAATAAGGAGAAGATTGGTGGGTTAATGAGGAGGAGATTGGTTGTTAATAAGTAGATTGGTGGGTTAATAAGGAGGAGATTGGTGGGTTAATAAGCAGAAGATTGGTGGGTTAATAAGGAGGAGATTGGTTGGTTAATAAGGAGAAGATTGGTGAGTTAATAAGCAGAAGATTGGTTGGTTAATAAGGAGAAGATTTGTGGGTTAATAAGCATAAGATTGGTGGATTAATAAGGAGAAGATTGGTTGGTTAATAAGGAGAAGATTGGTGGGTTAATAAGCAGAAGATTGGTGGGTTAATAAGCAGAAGATTGGTGGGTTAATAAGGAGAAGATTGGTTGGTTAATAAGGAGAAGATTGGTGGGTTAATAAGCAGAAGATTGGTGGGTTAATAAGCAGAAGATTGGTGGGTTAATAAGCAGAAGATTGGTGGGTTAATAAGCAGAAGATTGGTGGGTTAATAAGGAGAAGATTGGTGGGTTAATAAGCAGAAGATTGGTGGGTTAATAAGGAGGAGACTGGAGTGTAAGACATATATGTGTCTTTTTATATATGCTTCTATGTATCATAGCCTCTATCCTGTCTCTGTGTGTGTACTTATATTTATGTGTCCAGACTATGTTTATGTCTCTCTCTGCTTATATGTCCTATGTATTGTGTGTATGTATCTTGAATCTGCATGTATCCTTCCCTGTTTATGTATATCGAGTTTAAACATCATGCGCGTGAATATGTATCCAGTGTATATTCATCCTGCGTATATGAGCCCCAGTTCTATTTATTCAACGTCTGTGTATATTTTGGTCCTGTTTATGCATTTTGCATTATTTATGCATCCTGTGTGTGTCAAGGACTGGTCAAGGACCGGGCCGCGGGGGCGTTGACCCCCAGAACCCCCCCCCTGGTAGATATCAAGAAAGTTTTCAAGGTAAGAACCAAGATATTCTTGGTTGAATGTGTTCGTCACTTGCTAAATTGTTAAATGTATTTCTAGCAATTTTAAGGGATTTATCATTTAGGTATTTTGGGTATTTTGGGTACTTTCGATCACTAGCTATTTCATAATCTTCAAGATTTCTTCATCTATGAACTCTGGTCTGCAAAAATTCGAAGTTCTATTATTTTTGCATGACCTTGACAATGTGAGAAATCACGAAAGCATTTGGAAGTTTACTTTTCTTTTCACAGTGGTTGTTTATATATATATATATATTTATATATATATATATATATATATTATATATATATATATATATATATATTATATGTATATATATATGATGGGGTCCACCTCTGGTGTAAATTGTGGGACCCACAGCCTCGGAGAAGTGGATAAAAAGGCTTCAAGGAAGAATATTTGGATTTCTTCCTGAAGCCGTTTGAATATTCCACTTCCCCTACCACCCCATCTTTTAATTCTTTTTTTTTTTTACCAATAGGAATATTTTATTACATAATATGGTACAGAAGATTTAAGAGATACATTGTTGATATAAAGGTGGCATATACGGTACATGTTGTTACGTGTGTATCACCGATTATAAGGCGAAAATCTCATCCAGCTCCTCAGAGCTGGGATGTGTGCCCAAAATATAGCAGGCATTACCCCTTTGAACAGCCGCACTGAGCGGCGAATAGGTAAAATAGGTCAATTAGAAAGAACTCATTTAAAATTAAGTCCTTTCTAAAATTTTTGTCTTATACGTTTAAAGATATATATTTTTTTCATTTATGTTAATGTAAAAAATTAATAATTTTGTACCCAAAGTACCGTAGAAAATTTACCTAACCTTATTATAACAAGCGAAATTTAATTTAGCCTAATCCAACTAAATATATTTTAGATAAGTTTACAGTAATTTAATAATAAACAAACACATTGAAATATATTTTTTTTCGTTATGTTCAGAATGATTTTTGCGAAATTACTGCACGCACAAATTTTCCCTTGCTTTATTCGGCAAAAAGAGCGTTGCTATTTAAGCCAAAATCACGAGTTTTACCTATTCGGCACGACATTTATATATATATTTATTATATTATATATATTATATTATATTATATATATTATATATATATATATATTTATATATATATATATATATATAATATTATATATATATATATATATATACTGCCATTATATACGTATCCTGCTTATATATTCATATCCTACCTGGTGTGTACTTCCTATCTACATGTGTCCTGCTGGTATATACCCTGCCTGTACATATGTATAGCCTTCCTATGAATATCCTCCTTGAATATACAGTATGTATTTGCCTGTGTATAACGTGTTTTTGTATATGTAGCATGTAAATCAATGCGTATTCTTACTGTGTATGTTGTGTATATCCTGCTGGTGAGTATGTATTATGCCAGGATGCATGTATCCTCCTGGCGTATATGTATCCGGCCATTGTGTGTATCCTCTGAGTGTATATGCATCCTGCCAGTGTCTATGTATCCTCCAGGTGTTTATGTATCCTGCAAGTGCCTATGTATCCTCCGGGTGTCTATGTATCCTCCCAGTGTCTATATATCCTCCCAATGTCTATATATCCTCCCAGTGTCTATGTATCCTCGGGTGTCTATATATCCTCCGGGTGCATATGTATCCTGCTAGTGTCTATATATCTTGTCAGTGTGTATGTATCCTCCGGGTGTCTATGTATCCTACCAGTGTCTATGTATCCTCCGGGTGTCTATGTATCCTGTCAGTGTCTAAGTATCCTCCGGGTGTCTATATCCTGCCAGTATCTATGTATCCTCCGGGTGTCTATATATCCTGCCAGTCTATATATCAGGCCAGTGTGTATGTATCCTTCTGGTGTCTATGTATCCTGCCAATGTCTATGTATCCTCCGGGTGTCTATGTATCCTGCCAATGTCTATGTATCTTCTGGGTGTTTATGTATCCTGCCAGTGTCTATGTATCCTCCGGGTATCCATGTATCCTGCCAGTGACTATTTACCCTCCGGGTGTCTATGTATCCTGCCAGTGTCTATGTATCCTCCGGGTGTCCATGTATCCTGCCAGTTACTACCCTCCGGGTGTCTATGTATCCTCCGGGAGTCCATGTATCCTACCAGTGACTGTCCTCCGGGTATCTATGAATCCTGCCAGTGTCTATGTATCCTCCGGGTTTCCATGTATCCTGCCAGGGACTATTTATTCTCCGGGTGTCTATGTATCCTGCCAGTGTCTATGTATCCTCCGGGTGTCCATGTATCCTGCCAGTGACTATCCTCCGGGTGTCCATGTATCCTGCCAGTGTCTATGTATCCTCCGGGTGTCCATATATCCTGCCAGTGTCTATGTATCCTCCGGGTGTCCATGTATCCTGCCAGTGTTTATGTATCCTCCGGGTGTCCATGTATCCTGCCAGTGTCTATGTATCCTCCGGGTGTCCATGTATCCTGCCAGTGTCTATGTATCCTGCTGGTGTCCATGTATCCTTCCAGTGTCTATGTATCCTCCGGGTGTCCATGTATCCTGCCAGTGTCTATGTACCTCCTGGTGTCCATGTATCCTGCCAGTGTCTATGTATCCTCCGGGTGTCCATGTATCCTGCCAGTGTCTATGTATCCTCCGGGTGTCCATGTATCCTGCCAATGTCTATGTATCCTCCGGGTGTCCATGTATCCTGCCAGTGTCTATGTACCTCCTGGTGTCCATGTATCCTGCCAGTGTCTATGTATCCTCCGGGGTGTCCATGTATCCTGCCAGTGTCTATGTATCCTCCGGGTGTCCATGTATCCTGCCAGTGTCTATGTATCCTCCTGGTGTCCATGTATCCTGCCAGTGTCTATGTATCCTCCGGGTGTCCATGTATCCTGCCAGTGTCTATGTATCCTCCGGGTGTCCATGTATCCTGCCAGTGTTTATGTATCCTCCGGGTGTCCATGTATCCTGCCATTGTCTATGTATCCTCCGGGTGTCCATGTATCCTGCCAGTGTCTATGTATCCTCCGGGTGTCCATGTATCCTGCCAGTGTCTATGTATTCTCCGGGTGTCCATGTATCCTGCCAGTGTCTATGTATCCTCCGGGTGTCCATGTATCCTGCCAGTGTCTATGTATCCTCCGGGTGTCCATGTATCCTGCCAGTGTCTATGTATCCTCCGGGTGTCCATGTATCCTGCCAGTGTCTATGTATCCTCCTGGTGTCCATGTATCCTGCCAGTGTCTATGTATCCTCCGGGTGTCCATGTATCCTGCCAGTGTCTATGTATCCTCCGGGTGTCCATGTATCCTGCCAGTGTCTATGTATCCTCCGGGTGTCCATGTATCCTGCCAGTGTCTATGTACCTCCTTGTGTCCATGTATCCTGCCAGTGTCTATGTATCCTCCGGGTGTCCATGTATCCTGCCAGTGTCTATGTATCCTCCGGGTGTCCATGTATCCTGCCAGTGTCTATGTATCCTCCGGTGTCCATGTATCCTGCCAGTGTCTATGTATCCTCCTGGTGTCCATGTATCCTGCCAGTGTCTATGTATCCTCCGGGTGTCCATGTATCCTGCCAGTGTCTATGTATCCTCCGGGTGTCAATGTATCCTGCCAGTGTCTATGTATCCTCCGGGTGTCCAAAGTATCCTGCCATTGTCTATGTATCCTCCGGGTGTCATGTATCCTGCCAGTGTCTATGTATCCTCCGGGTGTCCATGTATCCTGCCAGTGTCTATGTATCCTCCGGGTGTCCATGTATCCTGCCAGTGTCTATGTATCCTCCGGGTGTCCATGTATCCTGCCAGTGTCTATGTATCCTCCGGGCGTCCATGTATCCTGCCAGTGTCTATGTATCCTCCGGGTGTCCATGTATCCTGCCAGTGTCTATGTATCCTCCTGGTGTCCATGTATCCTGCCAGTGTCTATGTATCCTCCGGGTGTCCATGTATCCTGCCAGTGTCTATGTATCCTCCGGGTGTCCATGTATCCTGCCAGTGTCTATGTATCCTCCTGGTGTCCATGTATCCTGCCAGTGTCTATGTATCCTCCTGGTGTCCATGTATCCTGCCAGTGTCTATGTATCCTCCTGGTGTCCATGTATCCTGCTAGTGTCTATGTATCCTCCTGGTGTCCATGTATCCTGCCAGTGTCTATGTATCCTCCGGGTGTCCATGTATCCTGCCAGTGTCCATGTATCCTGCCAATTTATCCTCCGGATGTCCATGTATCCTGCCAGTGTCCATGTATCCTGCCAGTGTCCATGTATCCTGCCAGTGTCCATGTATCCTGCCAGTGTCCGCTGCCTTTGATGGGTTCAGCATCATTTTTCACGGGAGAAAATCCTCAATTTTCATGAGTGAGTTAACTGGAAATTAATTTCCTGATTGCCAATTAAGCTTGTTTACCCCCTCATTAAGGCGGAGATAACTGACCAGTGTTGTTATGACCAGTGTTGTGACCAGTGTTGTGACCAGTGTTGTTGTGACCAGTGTTGTGACCAGTGTTGTGACCAGTGTTATGACCAGTGTTGTGACCAGTGTTGTGACCAGTGTTGTGACCAGTGTTGTTGTGACCAGTGTTGTGACTAGTGTTGTGACCAGTGGTGTGACCAGTGGTGTGACCAGTGTTATGACCAGTGTTGTGACCAGTGTTGTGACCAGTGGTGTGACCAGTGTTATGACCAGTGTTGTGACCAGTGTTGTGACCAGTGTTGTGAATAGTGTTGTTGTGACCAGTGTTATGACCAGTGTTGTTGTGACCAGTGTTGTGACTAGGTTGTGACCAGTGGTGTGACCAGTGGTGTGACCAGTGTTATGACCAGTGTTGTGACCAGTGTTGTGACCAGTGTTGTGACCAGTGTTGTGACCAGTGGTGTGACCAGTGGTGTGACCAGTGTTATGACCAGTGTTGTTGTGACCAGTGTTGTTGTGACCAGTGTTGTGACCAGTGTTGTTGTGACAAGTGTTGCTGTGACCATTGTTATTACCAGTGTTGTTATGACCAGTTTTATGACCAGTGTTGTGACCAGTGTTGTTGTGACCAGTGTTATGACCAGTGTTGTGACCAGTGTTGTGACCAGTGTTGTGACCAGTGTTATGACCAGTGTTGTGACCAGTGTTGTGACCAGTGTTGTGACCAGTGTTGTTGTGACCAGTGTTATGACCAGTGTTGTTGTGACAAGTGTTATGACCAGTGTTGTTGTGACCAGTGTTATGACCAGTGTTGTTGTGACCAGTGTTGTGATCAGTGTTGTTGTGACCAGTGTTGTGACCAGTGTTGTGACCAGTGTTGTGACCAGTGTTGTGACTAGTGTTGTGACCAGTGTTGTGACCAGTGTTATGACCAGTGTTGTTGTGACCAGTGTTGTTGTGACCAGTGTTGTGACCAGTGTTGTGACCAGTGTTGTGACCAGTGTTGTGACCAGTGTTGTGACCAGTGTTGTAACCAGTGTTGTGACCAGTGTTGTGACCAGTGTTGTTATGACCAGTGTTATGACCAGTGTTGTTATGACCAGTGTTGTTATGACCAGTGTTATGACCAGTGTTGTTATGACCAGTGTTGTTGTGACCAGTGTTATGACCAGTGTTATGACCAGTGTTATGACCAGTGTTATGACCAGTGTTGTTGTGACCAGTGTTGTTGTGACCAGTGTTGTTATGACCAGTGTTATGACCAGTGTTATGGTCAGTGTTGTTGTGACCAGTGTTGTGACCAGTGTTGTTATGACCAGTGTTATGACCAGTGTTATGGTCAGTGTTGTGACCAGTGTTGTTGTGACCAGTGTTATGACCAGTGTTATGACCAGTGTTGTTGTGACCAGTGTTGTTGTGACCAGTGTTGTTGTGACCAGTGTTGTTGTGACCAGTTTTGTGACCAGTGTTGTTATGACCAGTGTTGTTATGATCAGTGTTATGACCAGTGTTGTTGTGACCAGTGTTATGACCAGTGTTGTTGTGACCAGTGTTATGACCAGTGTTGTTATGACCAGTGTTGTTGTGACCAGTGTTATGACCAGTGTTGTTGTGACCAGTGTTGTTATGACCAGTGTTATGACCAGTGTTATGACCAGTGTTATGACCAGTGTTATGACCAGTGTTGTTGTGACCAGTGTTGTGACCAGTGTTGTTGTGACCAGTGTTGTTGTGACCAGTGTTGTTGTGACCAGTGTTGTGACCAGTGTTGATATGACCAGTGTTGTTATGATCAGTGTTGTTATGACCATTGTTGTGACCAGTGTTATGACCAGTGTTGTTATGACCAGTGTTGTTGTGACCAGTGTTATGACCAGTGTTATGACCAGTGTTGTTGTGACCAGTGTTGTTATGACTAGTGTTGTTGTGACCAGTGTTATGACCAGTGTTATGACCAGTGTTGTGACCAGTGTTATGACCAGTGTTGTGACCAGTGTTATGACCAGTGTTGTTGTGACCAGTGTTATGACCAGTGTTGTTATGACCAGTGTTATGACCAGTGTTGTTATGACCAGTGTTATGATCAGTGTGTTATGACCAGTGTTATGACCAGTGTTGTTGTGACCAATGTTATGACCAGTGTTGTTGTGACCAGTGTTATGACCAGTGTTGCTGTGACCAGTGTTGTTATGACCAGTGTTGTTATGACCAGTGTTGTTGTGACCAGTGTTATGAGCAGTGTTGTTGTGACCAGTGTTATGACCAGTGTTGTTGTGACCAGTGTTATGACCAGTGTTGTTGTGACCAGTGTTGTGACCAGTGTTGTTGTGACCAGTGTTGTTATAACCAGTGTTGTTATGACCAGTGTTGTTATGACCAGTGTTATGATCAGTGTTGTTGTGACCAGTGTTATGACCAGTGTTGTTGTGACCAATGTTATGACCAGTGTTGTTGTGACCAGTGTTGTTGTGACCAATGTTGTTGTGACCAGTGTTGCTAGGATTAGTGCTATGACCAGTGTTATGACCAGTGTTGTTATGACCAGTGTTATAACCAGTGTTGTTAGGATTAGTGCTATGACCAGTGTTATGACCAGTGTTATGACCAGTGTTGTTATGACCAGTGTTATGACCAGTGTTATGAACATCGTTGTTATGATCAGTGTTATGACCAGTGTTATGAACAGTGTTGTTATGACCACTGTTATGAACAGTGTTATGACCAGTGTTATGACCAGTGTTGTTAGGATTAGTGCTATGACCAGTGTTGTTATGACCAGTGTTGTTATGACCAGTGTTATGACCAGTGTTGTTATGACCAGTGTTATGACCAGTGTTGTTGTGACCAGTGTTGTGACCAGTGTTGTTGTGACCAGCGTTATGACCAGTGTTGTTGTGACCAGTGTTGTTGTGACCAGTGTTGTGACCAGTGTTGTTGTGACCAGTGTTGTTGTGACCAGTGTTGTTGTGACCAGTGTTGTGACCAGTGTTGTTGTGACCAGTGTTGTTGTGACCAGTGTTGTTGTGACCAGTGTTATGACCAGTGTTATGACCAGTGTTGTTATGACCAGTGTTGTTGTGACCATTGTTGTGACCAGTGTTGTTGTGACCAGTGTTGTTGTGACCAGTGTTGTTATGACCAGTGTTGTTATGACCACTGTTATGACCAGCGTTATGACCAGTGTTGTGACCAGCGTTATGGCCAGTTGTTGTGACCAGCGTTATGACCAGTGTTGTTAGGATTAGTGCTATGACCAGTGTTGTTGTGATCAGTGTTGTTGTGACCAGTGTTGTGACCAGTGTTGTTGTGACCAGTGTTGTTGTGACCAGTGTTATGACCAGTGTTGTTGTGACCAGTGTTATGACCAGCGTTATGACCAGTGTTGTTGTGACCAGCGTTATCACCAGTGTTGTTAGGATTAGTGCTATGACCAGTGTTCTTGTGACCAGTGTTGTTGTGACCAGTGTTGTGACCAGTGTTGTTATGACCAGTGTTGTTGTGACCAGCGTTATGACCAGTGTTGTTAGGATTAGTGTTATGACCAGTGTTATGACCAGTGTTGTTATGACCAGTGTTATGACCAGTGTTGTTGTGACCAGCGTTATGACCAGTGTTGTTAGGATTAGTGCTATGACCAGTGTTATGACCAGTGTTGTTATGACCAGTGTTGTTGTAACCAGTGTTGTTGTGACCAGTGTTGTTGTGACCAGTGTTGTTGTGACCAGTGTTGTTGTGACCAGTGTTGTGACCAGTGTTGTTGTGACCAGCGTTATGACCAGTGTCGTTTGGATTAGTGCTATGACCAGTGTTATGACCAGTGTTGTTATGACCAGTGTTATGACCAGTGTTATGACCAGTGTTGTGACCAGCGTTATGACCCGTGTTGTTAGGATTAGTGCTATGACCAGTGTTATGACCAGTGTTGTTATGACCAGTGTTGTTATGACCAGTGTTATGACCAGTGTCGTTGTGACCAGTGTTGTTGTGACCAGTGTTGTTATGACCAGTGTTGTTGTGACCAGTGTTGTTGTGACCAGCGTTATGACCAGTGTTGTTAGGATTAGTGCTATGACCAGTGTTGTTATGACCAGTGTTGTTGTGATCAGCGTTATGACCAGTGTTGTTAGGATTAGTGCTATGACCATGTTATTATGACCAGTGTTATGACCAGTGTTGTTATGACCAGTGTTATAACCAGTGTTGTTGTACCAGCGTTATGACCAATGTTATGATAAATGTTGCTGTGACCAGTGTTATGACCAGTGTTATGAACAATGTTGTTATGATCAGTGTTATGATCAGTGTTATGACCAGTGTTATGAACAGTGTTGTTATGACCAGTGTTATGACCAGTGTTATGACCAGTGTTATGATCAGTGTTATGACCAGTGTTATGACCAGTGTTATGACCAGTGTTATGAACAGTGTTGTTATGACCAGTGTTATGACCAATGTTGTTGTGACCAGTGTTATGATCAGTGTTATGACCAGCGTTATGCACAGTGTTATGACCAGTGTTGTTATGACCAGTGTTATGACCAGTGTTATGACCAGTGTTGTTATGACCAGTGTTGTTATGACCAGTGTTGTTGTGACCAGTGTTGTTGTGACCAGTGTTGTTGTGACCAGTGTTATGACCAGTGTTATGACCATTGTTATGACCAGTGCTATGACCAGTGTTATGACCAGTGTTGTTATGACCAGTGTTATGACCAGTGTTATGAACAGTGTTATGAACAGTGTTGTTATGACCACTGTTACGACCACTGTTATGACCAGTGTTGTTGTGATCAGTGTTATGATCAGTGTTATGACCAGTGTTATGACCAGTGTTGTTATGGCCAGTGTTGTTATGACCATGGGGTCAACGCCCCCGCGGCTCGGTGTGAGACCAGGCCTCATGGTGGATCAGGGTCTGATCAACCAGGCTGTTACTGCTGGCCGCACGCACGCTGATGTACGAACCACAGCCCAGTTGGTCAGGTACTGACTTTAGGTGCCTGTCCAGTGCCTTCTTGAAGACAGCCAGGGGTCTATTGGTAATCCCCCTTATGTATGCTGGGAGGCAGTTGAACAGTCTTGGGCCCCGAATACTTACTGTGTTGTCTCTCAGTGTACTCGTGGCGCCCCTGCTTTTCATCGGGGGAATGTTGCATCTCCTGCCGAGTCTTTTACTTTCATAGGGAGCGATTTTCGTGTTCAGGTTTGGTGCAATCCCTTCAGGACCTTCCAAGTGTATATTATCATGTATCTCTCTCGCCTGCGTTCCAGGGAATACAGATCAAGGACCTTCAACTGTTCCCAGTAGTTTAGGTGCCTTATCGTTCTTATGTGTGCCGTGAAAGTTCTTTGTACACTCTCCAGGTCTGCAATGTCGCCAGCCTTGAATGGCGCAGTTAGTGTACAGCAGTATTCCAGCCTAGAGAGCACAAGCGATTTGAAGAGAATCATCATGGGCTTGGCGTCCCTAGTTTTGGTAGGTTCTCATTATCCATCCTATCATTTTCCTAGCGGATGAGATAGATACATTGTTGTGATCTTTGAAGGCGAGATCCTCTAATATTATCACTCCCAGGTCTTTCACATTACTTTTCCGCTCTATTGTATAGTTAGAATTTGTGGTATACCCTGACACATTTTTAATTTCTTCAAGTTTCCCATATCTGAGTAGTTGAAATTTCTCCTCGTTGAACTTCATATTGTTTTGAGTGGCCCATTCGAAGATTTGGTTGATGTCCGCGTTGTGACCAGCGTTATGACCAGCGTTATGACCAGTGTTATGACCAGTGTTATGACCAGTGTTACGACCAATGTTATGACAAGTGTTGTTGTGATCAGTGTTATGGCAAGTGTTGTGTCCATTGTTATGACCAGTGTTTTGACCGGTGTTGTTGTGACCAGTGTTATGACCATTGTTGTAACCAATGTTATGACCATGTTGTTATGACCATTGTTGCTCTAACCAATGTTATGACCAGTGTCGTTGTAACTACTGTTATGACCAGTGTTGTAGCCACTGTTATGACCAATGTTATGACTAGTGTTATGACCATTGTTGTAACCACTGTTATGACCAGTGTTTTTATGACCAGTGTTTTTATGACCAGTGTTATGACCAGTGTTATGACCAGTGTTATTACTTGTATATATTCATGGAGATGACATTTAAGTATACCTGGAGGGCATTCCGGGGGTCAACGCCCCCGCTGCCTGGTCCATGACCAGGCCTCGCGGTAGCTCAGAGCCTAATCAACTAGGCTGTTACTGCTGGCAGCACGGAGACCGACGTACAAACCACAGCCCGGCTGGTCAGGAATTGTCTTTACAAAGTATTTGTTAAAAAGAGTTCTTTAAGCTGGTTTTTTTTAGTGACAGAAGAGTAAAGAGAAAGTAAGAGATAGAGATAGAGATAGATGAAGAGATAGAGAAATAGAGGTTCGTAAGGTACGCTACGAAATAGTCAACGCAGTGAGTTGAACCAGAGAGAACCACCACCACGAATTTACTGTGATTCCTTTTATTTTTCTAGTGTAGTGGTTCCACTGGTAACTCAAGTTCCCTTCCACGTCAACTAGTATATGATAAAATATATTGTCACAGATTTCAGTTGGTCGTAAAACACACATGTTGCATCCTGGGAAAATTACCTACAATGAATGTCTGGGCCAATTTATGGTGTCACTGACAAATCAGAAATCACAGCAATGAATAACATCACACTGGTGCCTCAATGATACACATAATACACAAATAATCCTCGCACAGCAGAAACAAACTTATGACAACGTTTTGGTCCAACCTGGACCATTAATCACACTTTCAATTCCAAATCTGAAATGTTTAATAACTAGAATCACGTCCTGGCGCCAGGACAGATAAACACGCAACATTGTGACGCTGTCAGTTTGTCACTAAATAATAATGGCCATTACGCTAAACTCTCAAATTACTTTTTTGTACTCGTCATTTTGTAGGTCAGGTGTATTCCTGACATACAAGTGATGTATTGGAGGTAGGATATATTCATAGCTTTAAGAAGAGGTATGATAAGGCTCATGGTGCAGGGAGAGTGACCCAGTAGCGACTAGTGAAGAAACGGGGCCAGGAGCTATGACTCGACCCCTGAAACCACAACTGGGTACAAGATACACTGTGCTAACATCTATATCAGTTAATAAATAGATACTAACAACCTGTGGTAAACACAGAAGATCATGGAATTACTTTCTCATACTTTCTCATACTTTCTCATAATTTTTAATGGTTGCTTTAAAAAATATGTGACCATGTGGCACCCAAAATATTTGTTAAGAACCTTGAATTATAATTTTACAGCCATAATACAAGTAAGAAAAATAATGTTGTATGTTTAAATATATGAAATCAACGAGTAGCCTTTAACCGTTGGTTTGCATGCGGCCAACAGTAGCAGCCTGGTTGATCAGGCCCTGATCCACCATGAGGCCTGGTCACAAACCGGGCCGAGGGGGCGTTGACCCCAGGAATCCTCTCCAGGTAAACTCCAAGTATAATGTGGGTAAAATAAACACATAAGAAACAGCACTTCATTATAAGTTTACCAGTAGATGGACTCAAAACAAGTACAGTCTTGCTCAAAATTATGACCTTGTGGGTTAAAACCTCTCTTGAAAAATAACAAGAAACAATTAAATATTTAGCAATGTCAATCTGAACAGCTTAGACGTATGTCAAACAATCAAATCTGGAGTACCATGTCCAGTGCTTGCAAATATATATCAACCTACGGTACAATAAATAAACTAGTACAGTACAGTAAGACAGAATACTAGTACAGTACAGTAAGACAGAATACTAGTACAGTACAGTAAGACAGAATACTAGTACAGTACAGTAAGACAGAATACTAGTACAGTACAGTAAGACAGAACACTAGTACAGTACAGTAAGACAGAATACTAGTACAGTACAGTAAGACAGAATACTAGTACAGTACAGTAAGACAGAACACTAGTACAGTACAGTAAGACAGAATACTAGTACAGTACAGTAAGACAGAATACTAGTACAGTACAGTAAGACAGAACACTAGTACAGTACAGTAAGACAGAATACTAGTACAGTACAGTAAGACAGAATACTAGTACAGTACAGTAAGACAGAACACTAGTACAGTACAGTAAGACAGAACACTAGTACAGTACAGTAAGACAGAATACTAGTACAGTACAGTAAGACAGAACACTAGTACAGTACAGTAAGACAGAACACTAGTACAGTACAGTAAGACAGAATACTAGTACAGTACAGTAAGACGGAACACTAGTACAGTACAGTAAGACAGAATACTAGTACAGTACAGTAAGACAGAACACTAGTACAGTACAGTAAGACAGAATACTAGTACAGTACAGTAAGACAGAATACTAGTACAGTACAGTAAGACAGAACACTAGTACAGTACAGTAAGACAGAACACTAGTACAGTACAGTAAGACAGAACACTAGTACAGTACAGTAAGAACAGAATACTAGTACAGTACAGTAAGACAGAATACTAGTACAGTACAGTAAGACAGAACACTAGTACAGTACAATAAGACAGAATACTAGTACAGTACAGTAAGACAGAACACTAGTACAGTACAGTAAGACAGAATACTAGTACAGTACAGTAAGACAGAACACTAGTACAGTACAGTAAGACAGAACACTAGTACAGTACAGTAAGACAGAATACTAGTACAGTACAGTAAGACAGAACACTAGTACAGTACAGTAAGACAGAACACTAGTACAGTACAGTAAGACAGAATACTAGTACAGTACAGTAAGACAGAACACTAGTACAGTACAGTAAGACAGAACACTAGTACAGTACAGTAAGACAGAATACTAGTACAGTACAGTAAGACAGAACACTAGTACAGTACAGTAAGACAGAACACTAGTACAGTACAGTAAGACAGAATACTAGTACAGTACAGTAAGACAGAACACTAGTACAGTACAGTAAGACAGAATACTAGTACAGTACAGTAAGAAAGAACACTAGTACAGTACAGTAAGACAGAATACTAGTACAGTACAGTAAGACAGAACACTAGTACAGTACAGTAAGACAGAATACTAGTACAGTACAGTAAGACAGAACACTAGTACAGTACAGTAAGACAGAATACTAGTACAGTACAGTAAGACAGAACACTAGTACAGTACAGTAAGACAGAATACTAGTACAGTACAGTAAGACAGAACACTAGTACAGTACAGTAAGACAGAATACTAGTACAGTACAGTAAGACAGAACACTAGTACAGTACAGTAAGACAGAATACTAGTACAGTACAGTAAGACAGAACACTAGTACAGTACAGTAAGACAGAATACTAGTACAGTACAGTAAGACAGAACACTAGTACAGTACAGTAAGACAGAACACTAGTACAGTACAGTAAGACAGAATACTAGTACAGTACAGTAAGACAGAATACTAGTACAGTACAGTAAGACAGAATACTAGTACAGTACAGTAAGACAGAATACTAGTACAGTACAGTAAGACAGAACACTAGTACAGTACAGTAAGACAGAACACTAGTACAGTACAGTAAGACAGAATACTAGTACAGTACAGTAAGACAGAATACTAGTACAGTACAGTAAGACAGAACACTAGTACAGTACAGTAAGACAGAACACTAGTACAGTACAGTAAGACAGAATACTAGTACAGTACAGTAAGACAGAATACTAGTACAGTACAGTAAGACAGAACACTAGTACAGTACAGTAAGACAGAAACACTAGTACAGTACAGTAAGACAGAATACTAGTACAGTACAGTAAGACAGAACACTAGTACAGTACAGTAAGACAGAATACTAGTACAGTACAGTAAGACAGAACACTAGTACAGTACAGTAAGACAGAATACTAGTACAGTACAGTAAGACAGAATACTAGTACAGTACAGTAAGACAGAATACTAGTACAGTACAGTAAGACAGAACACTAGTACAGTACAGTAAGACAGAATACTAGTACAGTACAGTAAGACAGAACACTAGTACAGTACAGTAAGACAGAACACTAGTACAGTACAGTAAGACAGAACACTAGTACAGTACAGTAAGACAGAACACTAGTACAGTACAGTAAGACAGAATACTAGTACAGTACAGTAAGACAGAACACTAGTACAGTAACAGTAAGACAGAATACTAGTACAGTACAGTAAGACAGAACACTAGTACAGTACAGTAAGACAGAATACTAGTACAGTACAGTAAGACAGAATACTAGTACAGTACAGTAAGACAGAATACTAGTACAGTACAGTAAGACAGAACACTAGTACAGTACAGTAAGACAGAACACTAGTACAGTACAGTAAGACAGAATACTAGTACAGTACAGTAAGACAGAATACTAGTACAGTAAGACAGAACACTAGTACAGTACAGTAAGACAGAACACTAGTACAGTACAGTAAGACAGAATACTAGTACAGTACAGTAAGACAGAATACTAGTACAGTACAGTAAGACAGAACACTAGTACAGTACAGTAAGACAGAACACTATACAGTACAGTAAGACAGAATACTAGTACAGTACAGTAAGACAGAACACTAGTACAGTACGTAAGACAGAATACTAGTACAGTACAGTAAGACAGAACACTAGTACAGTACAGTAAGACAGAATACTAGTACAGTACAGTAAGACAGAATACTAGTACAGTACAGTAAGACAGAATACTAGTACAGTACAGTAAGACAGAACACTAGTACAGTACAGTAAGACAGAATACTAGTACAGTACAGTAAGACAGAACACTAGTACAGTACAGTAAGACAGAACACTAGTACAGTACAGTAAGACAGAACACTAGTACAGTACAGTAAGACAGAACACTAGTACAGTACAGTAAGACAGAATACTAGTACAGTACAGTAAGACAGAACACTAGTACAGTACAGTAAGACAGAATACTAGTACAGTACAGTAAGACAGAACACTAGTACAGTACAGTAAGACAATACTAGTACAGTACAGTAAGACAGAATACTAGTACAGTACAGTAAGACAGAATACTAGTACAGTACAGTAAGACAGAACACTAGTACAGTACAGTAAGACAGAATACTAGTACAGTACAGTAAGACAGAACACTAGTACAGTACAGTAAGACAGAACACTAGTACAGTACAGTAAGACAGAACACTAGTACAGTACAGTAAGACAGAATACTAGTACAGTACAGTAAGACAGAACACTAGTACAGTACAGTAAGACAGAACACTAGTACAGTACAGTAAGACAGAATACTAGTACAGTACAGTAAGACAGAATACTAGTACAGTACAGTAAGACAGAATAATAGTACAGTACAGTAAGACAGAAGACCAGCACAGTACAGTAAGACAGAAGACCAGCACAGTACAATAAGACAGAACACTAGTACAGTACAGTACAGTAAGACAGAAGACCAGTACAGTACAGTAAGACAGAACACTAGTACAGTACAGTAAGACAGAAGACCAGTGCAGTGCAGTAAGACAGAACACTAGTACAGTACAGTACAGTAAGACAGAAGACCAGTACAGTACAGTAAGACAGAACACTAGTACAGTGCAATACAGTAAGACAGAAGACCAGCACAGTACAGTAAGACAGAACACTAGTACAGTACAGTACAGTAAGACAGAAGACCAGCACAGTACAGTAAGACAGAACACTAGTACAGTACAGAACAGTAAGACAAGACCAGTACAGTACAGTAAGACAGAACACTAGTACAGTACAGTAAGACAGAACACTAGTACAGTACAGTAAGACAGAATACTAGTACAGTACAGTAAGACAGAATACTAGTACAGTACAGTAAGACAGAACACTAGTACAGTACAGTAAGACAGAACACTAGTACAGTACAGAACAGTAAGACAGAATACTAGTACAGTACAGTAAGAGAGAATACTAGTACAGTACAGTAAGACAGAAGACCAGTACAGTGCAGTAAGACAGAACACTAGTACAGTACAGTACAGTAAGACAGAAGACCAGTACAGTACAGTAAGACAGAACACTAGTACAGTGCAATACAGTAAGACAGAAGACCAGCACAGTACAGTAAGACAGAACACTAGTACAGTACAGTAAGACAGAAGACCAGTACAGTACAGTAAGACAGAACACTAGTACAGTGCAATACAGTAAGACAGAAGACCAGCACAGTACAGTAAGACAGAACACTAGTACAGTACATTAAGACAGAAGACCAGCACAGTACAGTAAGACAGAACACTAGTACAGTACAGAACAGTAAGACAAGACCAGTACAGTACAGTAAGACAGAACACTAGTACAGTACAGTAAGACAGAACACTAGTACAGTACAGTAAGACAGAAGACCAGTACAGTGCAGTAAGACAGAACACTAGTACAGTACAGTACAGTAAGACAGAAGACCAGTACAGTACAGTAAGACAGAACACTAGTACAGTGCAATACAGTAAGACAGAAGACCAGCACAGTACAGTAAGACAGAACACTAGTACAGTACAGTACAGCAAGACAGAAGGCCAGTGCAGTACAGTAAGACAGAACACTAGTACAGTACAGTACAGTAAGACAGAACACTAGTACAGTACAGTACAGTAAGACAGAAGACCAGTACAGTACAGTAAGACAGAACACTAGTACAGTACAGTACAGCAAGACAGAAGGCCAGTGCAGTACAGTAAGACAGAACACTAGTACAGTACAGTACAGTAAGACAGAAGACCAGCACAATACAGTAAGACAGAACACTAGTACAGTACAGTAAGACAGAAGACCAGCACAGTACAGTAAGACAGAACACTAGTACAGTACAGTAAGAGAGAACACTAGTACAGTACAGTAAGACAGAAGACCAGTACAGTGCAGTAAGACAGAACACTAGTACAGTACAGTACAGTAAGACAGAAGACCAGCACATTACAGTAAGACAGAACACTAGTACAGTACAGTACAGTAAGACAAAACACTAGTACAGTACAGTAGAGTAAGACAGAAGACCAATACAGTACAGTAAGACAGAACACTAGTACAGTACAATACAGTAAGACAGAAGGCCAGCACAGTACAGTAAGACAGAACACTAGTACAGTACAATACAGTAAGACAGAAGACCAGCACAGTACAGTAAGACAGAACACTAGTACAGTACAATACAGTAAGACAGAAGACCAGTATAGTACAGTAAGACAGAACACTAGTACAGTACAATACAGTAAGACAGAAGACCAGCACAGTACTGTAAGACAGAACACTTGTACAGTACAATAAGACAGAAGACCAGTACAGTACAATAAGACAGAACACTAGTACAGTAAGACAGAAGATCAGCACAGTACTGTAAGACAGAACACTAGTACAGTACAATACAGTAAGACAGAAGACCAGTATAGTACAGTAAGACAGAACACTAGTACAGTACAATACAGTAAGATAGAAGACCAGCACAGTACAGTAAGACAGAAGACCAGTACAGTAAGACAGAAGACCAGTACAGTAAGACAGAACACTAGTACAGTACAATACAGTAAGACAGAAGACCAGCACAGTACTGTAAGACAGAACACTTGTACAGTACAATAAGACAGAAGACCAGTACAGTACAATAAGACAGAACACTAGTACAGTAAGACAGAAGATCAGCACAGTACTGTAAGACAGAACACTAGTACAGTACAATACAGTAAGACAGAAGACCAGCACAGTACTGTAAGACAGAACACTTGTACAGTACAATAAGACAGAAGACCAGTACAGTACAGTAAGACAGAAAGCCAGTACAGTAAAACAGAAGACCAGCACAGTACAGTACGACAGAAAATCATTACAGTACATTAAGACAGAACACTAGTACAGTACAGTACACTAAGACAGAACACTAGTACAGTAAGACAGAAGACGAGTACAGTACAGTACGATAGAAGACCAGTGCAGTACAGTAAGTCAGAAGACCAGTACAATATAGCAAGACAGAAGACCAGTACAGTACAGTAAGTCAGAAGACCAGTACAGAACAGTAAGACATAAGACCATTACAGTACAGTAAGACAGAAGACCAGTACAGTACAGTAAGTCAGAAGACCAGTACAGAACAGTAAGACATAAGACCAGTACAGTACAGTAAGACAGAAGACCAGTACAGTACAGTAAGTCAGACGACCAGTACAGAACAGTAAGACATAAGACCAGTACAGTACAGTAAGACAGAAGACCAGTACAGTACAGTAAGACAGAAGACCAGTGCTGTACAGTACGACAGAAGACCAGTACAGTACAGTAAGACAGAAGACCAGTACAGTACAGTAAGACAGAAGACCAGTGCTGTACAGTACGACAGAAGACCAGCACAGTACAGTAAGACAGAACACTAGTACAGTACAGAACAGTAAGACAAGACCAGTACAGTACAGTAAGACAGAACACTAGTACAGTACAGTAAGACAGAACACTAGTACAGTACAGTAAGACAGAATACTAGTACAGTACAGTAAGACAGAACACTAGTACAGTACAGTAAGACAGAACACTAGTACAGTACAGAACAGTAAGACAGAATACTAGTACAGTACAGTAAGACAGAATACTAGTACAGTACAGTAAGACAGAAGACCAGTACAGTGCAGTAAGACAGAACACTAGTACAGTACAGTACAGTAAGACAGAAGACCAGTACAGTACAGTAAGACAGAACACTAGTACAGTGCAATACAGTAAGACAGAAGACCAGCACAGTACAGTAAGACAGAACACTAGTACAGTACAGTAAGACAGAAGACCAGCACAGTACAGTAAGACAGAACACTAGTACAGTACAGAACAGTAAGACAAGACCAGTACAGTACAGTAAGACAGAACACTAGTACAGTACAGTAAGACAGAACACTAGTACAGTACAGTAAGACAGAAGACCAGTACAGTGCAGTAAGACAGAACACTAGTACAGTACAGTACAGTAAGACAGAAGACCAGTACAGTACAGTAAGACAGAACACTAGTACAGCGCAATACAGTAAGACAGAAGACCAGCACAGTACAGTAAGACAGAACACTAGTACAGTACAGTACAGCAAGACAGAAGGCCAGTGCAGTACAGTAAGACAGAACACTAGTACAGTACAGTACAGTAAGACAGAACACTAGTACAGTACAGTACAGTAAGACAGAAGACCAGTACAGTACAGTAAGACAGAACACTAGTACAGTACAGTACAGCAAGACAGAAGGCCAGTGCAGTACAGTAAGACAGAACACTAGTACAGTACAGTAAGACAGAAGACCAGCACAGTACAGTAAGACAGAACACTAGTACAGTACAGTACAGCAAGACAGAAGGCCAGTGCAGTACAGTAAGACAGAACACTAGTACAGTACAGTACAGTAAGACAGAACACTAGTACAGTACAGTAAGACAGAAGACCAGTACAGTACAGTAAGACAGAACACTAGTACAGTACAGTACAGCAAGACAGAAGGCCAGTGCAGTACAGTAAGACAGAACACTAGTACAGTACAGTACAGTAAGACAGAAGACCAGCACAATACAGTAAGACAGAACACTAGTACAGTACAGTAAGACAGAAGACCAGCACAGTACAGTAAGACAGAACACTAGTACAGTACAGTAAGAGAGAACACTAGTACAGTACAGTAAGACAGAAGACCATACAGTAAACAGAAGACCAGAACATGAAACCTAGTACGTAAAAAGAAGACCATACAGTACATAAGACAGAAACCAGTACAGTACAGTAAGACAGAAGACAAGTACAGTATAGTAAGACAGAAGACCAGTACAGTACTGTAAGACAGAAGACCAGTACAGTATAGTAAGACAGAAGACCAGTACAGTACAGTAAGACAGAAGACCAGTACAGTAAGACAGAAGACCAGTACAGTACAGTAAGACAGAAGACCAGTACAGTACAGTAAGACAGAAGACCAGTACAGTACAGTAAGACAGAAGACCAGTACAGTACAGTAAGACAGAAGACCAGTCCAGTACAGTACAGTAAGACAGAAGACCAGTACAGTACTGTAAGACAGAAGACCAGTACAGTACTGTAAGACAGAAGACCAGTACAGTACAGTGAGACAGAAGACCAGTAAAAGTACAGTAAGACAGAAGACCAGTACAGTACAGTAAGACAGAAGACCAGTACAGTACAGTAAGACAGAAGACCAGTACAGTACAGTAAGACAGAAGACCAGTTTCAGTACAGTAAGACAGAAGACCAGTACAGTTACAGTAAGACAGAAGACCTACAGTATGTAAGCAGAAGACCAGTACAGACTGTAAGACGAAGACCAGTACGTTTCAGTAAGACAGAAGACCGTACAGTTACGTAAGACAGAAGACCAGTTTCAGTACAGTAAGACAGAAGACCAATACAGGTACAGTAAGACAGAAGACCAGTACAGTAAGACAGAAGACCAGTACAGTACAGTAAGACAGAAGACCAGTACAGTACAGTAAGACAGAAGACCAGTACAGTACAGTAAGACAGAAGACCAGTACATTACAGTAAGACAGAAGACCAGTACAGTACTGTAAGACGAAGCCAGTACAGTACTGTAAGAAAGGGAAAAACCAGTACAGTACAGTAAAAAGAGAAGACCAGTACAGTACTGTAAGACAGAAGACCAGTACAGTACAGTAAGACAGAAGACCAGTACAGTACTGTAAGACAGAAGACCAGTACAGTACAGTAAGACAGAAGACCAGTACAGTACAGTAAGACAGAAGACCAGTACAGTACTGTAAGACAGAAGACCAGTACAGTACAGTAAGACAGAAGACCAGTACAGTACAGTAAGACAGAAGACCAGTACAGTACTGTAAGACAGAAGACCAGTACAGTACTGTAAGACAGAAGACCAGTACAGTACAGTAAGACAGAAGACCAGTACAGTACAGTAAGACAGATGACCAGTACAGTACTGTAAGACAGAAGACCAGTACAGTACAGTAAGACAGATGACCAGTACAAAACGCCTTAGAGTTAAAATGAGAAGAATTTGTCTTAGGTTGGTTCCAGCTTCAGTCAAATACCTTAATGTACTAAAGAACTAAATTTGAATAGCAACTGGGAATCAACTGCCAACAACCAGGCTGTTACTGCTGGCTGCACGCAAACCGATGTACGAACCTCAGCCCGGCTGTTCAGGTATTGACTTTGAGTGCCTGTCCAGCACCTTCATGAAGACAGCCAGGGGTCTATTGGTAATCCCCTTTATGTATGCTGGGAGATAATTCAAGAGTCTTGGGCCCCTGACACTTATTGTGCTGTCTCTTAGTGTACTCGTGGCACTCCTGCTGTTCATTGGGGGAATGTTGCATCTCCTGCGCAGTCTTTTCCCCTCGTATGGTGCTATTTTCATGTGCAAGTTTGGTAGTAATCCCTCTAGGATTTTCCACGTGTATATTATAATGTCTTTTTCTCGCCTGCGTTCCAAGGAATACATTCAAGGGATTTCAACTGTTCCCAGTAATTCAGGTGCTTGATCGTACTTATGTGTGCCGTGAAAGTTCTTTGTACACTCTCCAGGTCAGCAATTTCGCCTGCGTTGAGGGGGCAGTCAGTGCACAGCAGTAATCCAGTCTAGAGAGAACAAGCAATTTACAGAGAATCATTATTGGCTTGGCATCCCTAGTTTTGAAGGTTCTCATTATCCTATCATTTTCCTAGCAGATAAGGTAGAAACATTGTTGTGGTCTTCGATGGCGAGATCCTCTGACATTATCACTCCCAGGTCCTTCACATTAATTTTTCACTCTATTGTGTTCTAAGAATTTGTCGTATACCCTGATAGAGTTTAAATTTCCTGAGCAGTTGAAATTTCTCTTCATTGAACCTCATACTATTTTTAACTGCCATTTGAAGATTTGGTTGATGTCCACTTGGAGTCTCGCGGTGTCCTCATGGGACACTGTCATGGCAATTCGGGGCGTCTCACAAAGCAGAAAAGGGCTATGGCTTACATCTCTAATTCAATATAATGAGGAATAATGAGGAATAAGATGCAAAATAAGCACATGGGAGAGGGGAATAGTTAATAATAGCTCAGGCCTTGTACGGGGGTTTTCCATCAGAAGGACATGAAAGACAGTTTGATTCACTTTACTTGTGCCAAAAAAACAGTTTACAACATTAATATTGTAAATTTTCTTTTCCAAATATCTACAAAAAATCGTTCATTTTTCCATTAATTTAATTTTTTTATACCTAGGGCAATGTTAATATTAATTCCCCTTTTATTAAAATATACAGAATATTTTATAAATTATTTAAATTTTATTATCATTGTTATTCAACACGTGTGAAAAATGTTGATAAAATTTTTCTCTAATGATAATTAAACTTAACCGTGTGATTGAGTTTCCTGTTAAATATCTCTGATGACACAAACCTGGCCCCATTAACACCTCTGTTAATAATAATAGAGGGTAATAACCCACAAGAGTTTTTTAAACCAAAAGATAATAACCTCGGTTATTTTTCCGTTATTTGGTCATTTACAGTTTGGGTTATTTATTGTATTGTTATTGTTATTACTGTTTAGTTTTACTGTTATTGGGTTTATTGACTGTTTGGTTATTTACTGTTAAGATATTTACTGTTGTTTGGTTTTTAATATTTGGTTATTTATTGTTATTTAGTTATTCATGAACTAACAACAGGGTAGTAATCACCAGTGAAATTCGTCAGTGAATAATACTTCTCGGTGTATAACAGTAAGTTACCGCGGGTAAGGGTGGAAATTTATTGGTGTATGTGGCACATTGCAGGGGTATGTGGCATCATTGTGGTGTATTTGGCAACTTGTGGTGTATGTGGCACCATTTTGGTGTATGTGGCACATTGTGGTGTATGTGGCACATTGTGGTGTATGTGGGAACATTGCGGTGTATGTGGCTACAATATGGTGTATGTGGCTACATTGCAGTGTATGTGGCAACATTGCAGTGTATGTGGCATCATTGCAGTGTATGTGGCATCATTGTGGTGTATGTGGCAACATTGTGGTGTATGTGGCACCATTTTGGTGTATGTGGCACATTGTGGTGTATGTGGCTACAATGTGGTGTATGTGGCTACATTGCAGTGTATGTGGCTACACTGTGTATATGTCTACACTGCGGTGTATGTGTCTACACTGCGGTGTATGTGTCTACACTGCGGTGTATGTAGCTACACTATGGTGTATGTGGCTACACTGCAGTGTGTCTACACTGCGGTGTGTGTGGCAACACTGCAGTGTATGTGCCTAACTGCAGTGTAGTGGCTACCGGGCAGTTATGGGGTTTCACGCAGTGTATGTGGCTACACTGCAGTGTAGTGGCTACACTGCAGTGTATGTGGCTCACTGCAGTGTAATGTGGTTTGGTATGCAACTGCAGCGTTGTGGCTACACGCAGTGTATGTGGTACCGGCGGTGTAGTGATTTGGTTCATGACGTCTGCAACACAGTGTTAAAAATTCTGCAACCTGGTTACATAGGTCAAAGATGTGTAACAGGGGTTTCAGAAGTGTGTAACTTGTCTGCAACAGTGCACAGGGTCACACACGTGACACAGGGTTAAAACACTGTGACACGGTTACACACTGAAAAGGGTTACAACACTGTGACACAGGGTTACAACACTGTGAACGGGGTTACAACCTGTGAACAGGGTTTACAACACTGTGACACGGGGTTACACATCTGCGACCCGGAGAGGAATAGTGGGAGGATAATAGAGGAGAAGAAGAAACGAGGGAAGAAGTAGGGGAGGAGGAGGAGGGAAGAAGGAAGAGTGGAGGAGAGAGAAGAAGCGGCTGGAGACAGTGAGGGACTCCAACAATTAATCCCTTTCGATGGAAAGGGTTACGGGGGCAAGGGGCTTCTTGTGGTGGTGGTGATGGTGGTGGTGTGGTGGTGTTGATGGTGGTGGTGGGTGGTGGTGGTGGTGTTGATGGTGGTGGTTGGGTGGTGGTGGTGTGGTTGATGGTGGTGGTGGTGGGGGTGGTGGTGGGTGGTGTTGATGGTGGGGTGGTGGTGTGGTGTGGTGGTGGTGGGGTTGATGGTGGTGTGTGGGTTGGTGTGGGGGTTGATGGTGGTGGTGGTGGTGTGGTGTGGGTGATGGTGGTGGGGGGTGGTGGTGGGGGTTTGGGGGTGGTGGTTGGGGGGGTTTTGGTGGTGGTGGTGGTGGTGGTGGGGGTTGGGTGGTGTGGTGGTGGTGGTGGTGGTGGTGGGGGGGTGTGGTGGGGTGGTGGTGGTGGTGGTGGTGGTGGTGGTGGTGGTGGTGGTGGTGGTGGTTGGTGGTGGTGATGGTGGTGATGTGTGGTGGTGTGTGGTGGTGGTGGTGTGGTGGTGGTGTGGTGGGGGGTTTTGATGGTGGTGGGGTGGTGGTGTTGATGGTGTGGGTGGTGGTGGTGGTGGTGTGGTGGTGGGTGGTGGTGGTGATGGTGGTGTTGATGGTGGTTGGGTGGTGGGGGGTGGTGTGGTGGTGGTGGTGGTTGGTGGTGGTGATGGTGTGGTGGTGGGGGTGGTGGGATGGTGGTTGATGGTGGTGGTGGTGTGATGGTGAGGGTGGTGGTGGTGGTGATGGTGATGGTGGGGTGGTGGTGTTTTTGGTGATGGTGTGGTGTGAGGTGGTGGGGGTGATTGGTGTGGTGGGGGTGGTGGTGATGGTGGTGGTGGGTGGTGGGGGTGTGGTGGGTGGTGGTGGTGGTGGTGGGGGTGATGGTGGTGGTGGTGAGGGGTGGTGGTGATGGTGGGGGTGGGGTGTGTTTAGGTGGTGGTGATGGGTGGTGATGGTGGTGGTGGTGATGGTGGTGGTGATGTGGGGTGGGGTGGTTGGTGGTGGGGGGTGAATGGGGGTGGTGTGGTGGTGGTGGTGATGTGGGGGTGGTGGGGGATGGTGGGTGGTGTGGGGGTGGTGGTGGTGGTGGTGGTGTTTGGTGGGGGTGGTGATGGTGGTGGTGATGGTGGTGGTGGTGGTGGAGTGGTGGTGATGTGGTGGTGTTGGTGGGGGTGGTGGTGGTGGTGGTGGTGGTGATGTTGGTGGTAGGTGGTGGTTTGGTGGTGGTTTGGTGGTGGTGGTGGTTTGTGTGGTGGTGGTGGTGATGGTGGGGGTTTGGGGTGATGATGGTGGGGGGTGGTGGTTTGGGGGATGGTGGGTGGTGGTATGGGGGTGGGGGGGTGGTGTGGTGGTGGGGGTGGTGGTGGTGTGGTGGTGGGTGGTGATGATGGTGGTGGGGGGTTTTTGGGGTGGTGAGGGGGTTGGTGGTGGTGTGGTGGTGGTGGTGGTGGTGGGTGGTGGTGGTGAGGTGGGTGGTGGTATGGTGAGTGGTGGGGTGGTGTTGGTGGTGGTGGTGTGGTGGTGGTGGTGGTGGTGAGGGGTGGTGGGTGTGGTGGTGATGGGGGTGGTGGGGGGTGGGTGGTGATGGTGATGGTGGTGGTGGTGATGGGGGTGTGTGGTGGTGACTTGGGGTGGTGTGGTGGTGTGGTGGTGGGTGGTGTGGTGGTGGTGAGGTGGTGGTGGTGTGGTGGTTTGGGGTGGTGGGGGTGGTGGTGGTGATGGTGGTGGTGGTGGGGGGGTGGTGGTGGTGGGGTGGGGTGGTGATGGTGGTGGTGGGGTGGTGGTGGGGGTGGTGGTGGGTGGGTGGTGTGGTGTGGTGGTGGTGGTGGTGGTGGTGGTGGTGATGGGGGTGGTGAGTGTGGTGGGGGGTGGATTGGGGGTGGTGGTGATGGTGGTGGTGTGGTGGTTGGGGTGGTGGGTGGTTGGTGGACGGTGGGGGTGGGGGATGGTAGTGAGGTAGTGATGGTGGTGGTGGTGAGGGTGGTGGGCGTGATGGGGGGGTGTGGAGGTGGTGGTGGTGGTGGTGGTGGTGAGGTGGTGGTGATGGTGGTGGTGATGGTGGGGGCGTGATGGTGGTGGTGTGGAGGTGGTGGTGTGGGTTGGTGGTGGTGGAGGTGGGGGGTGGTGGTGGTGGATGGGGTGGTGTGGTGGTGGGGGTGGTGGTGGTGGTGGTGGTGTTTGGGGGTGGTGGTGGGTGATGGTGGGTGGTGGTATGGTGGTGGTGGTGATGGTGGTGGGGTGGTGATGGTGGTGGTGGTGAGGTGGTATGGTGGTGTGATGGTGGTGGTGATGGTGGTGGGTGGGGGAGGTGGTGGTGAGGGGGTGGTGGTGGTGGTGGTGGTGATGGTGGTGGTGGGATGGTGGTGGGGGTTTGGTGGTGGGGGTTGGTGGTGGTTGATGTGGTGGTGATGATGGTGGTGGTGGTGATGGTGGGGTAGTGATGGGTGGTGGATGTGGTGGTGGGTTGGGGGGGTGTGGGGGTTTGGGTGGTGGTGGTTGTAGTGGTGGGGGAGGTGGTGGTGGTGGTTGGGGGGTGATGGTGGTGGGTGGTGGTGGTGGTGAGGGGGGTAGTGGTGGTGAGGGTTTGGTAGTATGGTGGTGGTGTGGGGGTAGTGATGGTGGGGGTGATGGTGGGGTGGTGGGGTGGTGAGTGGTATGGTGGTGGGTGGGGGTGGGGGTGATTGGGTGGTGGTGGATGGTTGGTGGGGGGGTGGTGGTGGGGTTTGGTGGTGGTGGGGTGGTGGTGATGGGGGTGGTGGGGGTGGGATGGCGGGGGGATGGTGGTGATGGTGGTGGTGATGGTGGTGATGGTGGTGGGTGGTGGTGAATTGGTGGTGGTAGTGGGGTGGTGGTTTGGGTGGTGGGGGATGGTGGTATTGGGGATGGTGGTGGGATGGTTGGTTTTTGGGGTGGGAGGTGGGTGAGGGTGGTGGTGGGGTGATGGTGGTGGTAGGTGGTGGTGGTGGTGATGGTGGGTTGGGGGTGATGGGTGGTGGTGATGGTGGTGGTGTTGTGGTGGTCGTGATGGTGGTGTAGATGTTGGGTGGGGGTTTGGGTGGGGTGGTGAGGGGTGGTGGAGGTTTGGGGGTAGGTGGTGGTTGGTGGGGGGTGGTGGTGATGGAGTGATTGTGGTGGTGGTTGGAGGTAGGGGGTTTGGTGATGGTGGTGGTGGTGTGGTGGGGGTGGTGGTAGTGGTGGTGGTGGTGATGGTGGTGGTGGTGGGGGATGGTGGTGGGATGGGTGGTGGGGTATGGTGGTGGGGGGGATGTGGTGGTTGGTGGGGGTGTTGGTGGTGGTGGTTGTGGTGGAGTGATGGTGAGTGAGGTGGTGTTGGTGGTATGTGGTGGTGATGGTGGTGGTGGTGGTGAGGTGGTAGGTGGGGTTGGTGGTGGGGTGGGTTGTGGTTTGGTGGTGGTGTGGGGTGGTGATGGGGGGGGGAGGTTTGGGTGGGATGGTGGTTGTGGTGGTGGTGGTGCATGGTGGTGGTGGTGAGTGGTGGATGTGGTGGGATGGTGGTGGTGGTGATGGTGGTAGTGTGGGTGGGGTAGGGGTAGTGGTGGTGGTGTGATATGTGGTGGTGGTGGGGGATGGTGGTAAGTGATGTGTGTGGTGGTGGTGGTGAGTGGTGTGGTGGTGGAAATGGTGGTAGTGGTGGGGGTGATGGGGTAGTGTGGTGGTGATTGTAGTGAGGTGGAGTGAGGTGGTGGTGGTGGTGGTGGTGGTGGTGAGGTGTGATGGGTTGTGTGTGTGGAGGGGGGGGAGGGTTAGGAGAAGTGGTGGTGAGAGGTGTGGTGGTTGGTGATTGGGTGGTGGTGGTGGTGGTGGTGATGAGGGAGGTATGTGGTGGTTTGTGGGTGGGTGTGTGGGGGGGTGATGGTGGTGGTGAGGGTGGTGGTGGTTTAGTAGTGGTGGGTGATGGTTGGTGGTAGTGGGATTGTAGTGGTGGGGTGATGGGGGTTTGGTTAGTTGGTGGGGTGATGGGGGTGGGTGGTGGAGGGGTGATGGAAGGGATGGTGGAGGGGTGATAGGAGGGGAGGTGAGGGGGGGTGAGGGGAAAAGGGATGGATGGGTGATGGGGGGTGGGGGATGAGGAAAGGTGATGGGGGTGATGGAGGGATGGTGGAGGGGTGATGGAGGGATGGTGGAGGGGTGATGGAGGGATGGTGGAGGGGTGATGGAGGGATGGTGGAGGAGTAATGTAGGTATGGTATGCTAAGAGTATGATACATTTTATTGAGTGTATGTCACACACCCATATAAGAATATTCTCCCGACCAGTGAACCAGATGCTGAAGGTATAATAAGAAGATTTCCCTTATTCAAGCACCTTGGTTCTACCAGTCACAGGTAAGCTTGTCAAAGTTGTGAAGCGATGTGATACACTCGTGAATCAGCAGTGGTAGACTTACCTGGAGTCTACCTGGAGGGCATTCCAGGGACCAACGCCCCCGCGGCCCGGTCCACGACCAGGCCTCCCGGTAGATCAGGGCCTGATCAACTAGGCAATTACTGCTGACCGCAAGTAATCCAACGTACGAACCACAGCCCGGCTGATCCGGCACCGACTTTAAGTATCTGTCCAGCTCCCTGTTGAAGGCAGCCAGGAGCCTATTGGTAATTGTCCTTATGCTTGTTGGGGGGTTGCTGAACAATCTTGGGCCCCGGACACGTACGGGGCTTTCTCTTATGTACCAATGGCGCCCCTATATTTCATTGGGAGTATTTTGTACCGCCTGCTCAGTGCTTTACTTTCGTAGGGAGTGATTTCTGTGTGCAGATTTGGGACCATTCCTTCCTGGATTTTCCAAGTGTAGATTATGATATATCTCTCTCGCCTGTATTCCAGTGAGTACAAGTCAAGTGCTTCCAAGCGTTGCCAGTGGCTGAGGTGTTTGATGGAACTTATATGTGCAGTAAAGTTTCTCTGTACACCCTCAACATCTGCAGTTTCACCTGCTTTGAAGGGAGATGTTAATGTACAGCAGTATTCCAGCCTAGAGAGAACAAGTGATTTAAAAAAGATCATCATTTGCTTGGCCTCTCTTGTTTTGAATGTTCTCATTATCCATCCTATAATTTTATTTGCAGTTGTGATCGTGGCACTGTTGTGATTCTTAAAAGTGAGATCCTCAGATTACCACTCCCAGGTCCCTCACATTATTTTTCCGCTCTATTGTATGATCAGAGTTTGCAGTATGCTCGGTTCAATTTATTATCTCCTCCAGTTTTCCATAACGGAGTAGTTGGAATTTGTCTTCATTGATCATATTGTTTTCCAATGCCCATTGGAAAACTTGGTTTATATCTTCTTGGAGGTTAACCGTGTCCTCAATAGATGGCAGTCTCATGCAGATCCTAGTATCGTCTGCAAAGGATGACACGGTGCTGTGGATTGCATCTCTGTGTCTGATATGAGGATGAGGAACAGGATGGGGACGAGTACTGTGCCTTGTGGAACAAAGCATTTCACTATGGCAGCTTCCGATTTAACTCTGTTGACCACTACTCTTTTGTGTTCGATTGGTTAGAAAGTTGAGGATCCATCTCCCCACTTTACCAGTTATTCCTTCAGCACGTATTTTGTGCGCTATTACGCCATGACCGAACTTGTCAAAGGCTTTTGCAAATGTATACTACATCTGCATTCAGTTTTTCTTTCAGTGCACCCAAGACCATACCATAGTGATCCAGTAGTTGCGGGAGGCAGGAGCGAACTGCTCCGAATCCATGTTGTCCTGGATTGTGCAGTTTTTGGGAATCCAAGTGGTTTGCAATCGTGCTTCTTAGCACTCTTTCAAAGATTTTTATGATGTGGGATATTGGAGCTATTGGTCTTTAGTTCCTCGTTATTGCTTTGCTGCCACCTTTATTGTGGAGTGGTGTCTTGGGGGGGGGGAGTCAGCTTTGTTAGTGCTTGAGTTGAGCATACCAGGAAGCAATGTGCCTTTGCTAAGGAGAATTTCATAGAGAGGAGAGTAGACAGTTTCGTCTTAACATGGATGACAATTACAGTGTTCAGAAATCTATGTCGCTAGTGCCTCGGTTTTCTGATTCAGAGCTTTAGCAATATTTTAATTCTTTCGAAAATCAGGCTCGAGCTTTGTGATGGCCAATCGAGTATTCACAAGCACTGGTTTATACAGCATTATATGTCAAAGTATACCTGGAGACCTAGAGTATACCTGGAGACCTGGAGTATGCCTGGAGAGGGTTTCAGGGGTCAACACCCCCGCGGCTCGGTCTCTGACCAGTGCAGGAATTTACAACTGGTTTGAGTGATGAAGATTTCGCTAATTACGACGTTGTTAAGGCGGCTGTACTCGGTACAAATCAGTGCATTCCCATCAAATATAGGAGGGAATTTAAACTGAGCAAGCTTTAGTTGGGTCAGTCCCATGTGGACTTTGTGGACAATCTAAAATGTTTCCTAAGTGGCAGGAGTCCACAGGTGTCATGAATTTCAGTGGGCTAATGAAACTGGTCCTCCTTGACAATCTTCTTGAGTCAGTTGGTTTCGGTGTTTTTAGAAGACCATTCAATGACAACTGCTATGGAGGCAGCTAGACTTGACGACCGTTCCTTGTCCAAGCGGTCTCGTAACCTTCCTTTTCAGCAGCCTGGTTTGGACAAAGATCATTGTAGATGGACCTCTGAATTTCGTCCGAAGGTGGAAGCTGGAGCTGAAAGATGACACCTGCATCAAAATCAGCAAGGAGCAAGAGACAAGGTTCTCGAGCCCATCACCTGTTACTACTGCCGTAAGCCTGGTCACATAAAGGCCACTTGCCCCAAGCTAAGTAAACCTGCTCCTAGTAGTAAGTTGACTAGATCACTACCACTAGGAAAAATAACTATGCTTCCAGCTGAAACATATCAGAGGGCAACAGATGTATGTCAATTCTTCCTTAATGAGCAGGAATGTCCCATTGAAGTATCCACTTTCAGTGTTCATTGCTCCCTCTTACAAGAGGGAGTACTTTCAATTTCTGAGGAGACCTCATTAAACTCTTCAGTGTTGTTAGAAACCTATGGGAGAACTGCATTTTCTGTTTTTCTGCATAGAATATTCATTGTAAGCCAGTATTACACTGGGTATTTAACTATAGGTGTGTCTGAGGGATTCCCCATGAAAGATGCTTTATTATTGCTTGGCAACAATGTTCTAAATTCTAGATATTGTCAAAAACCCATTGCAACTACCGAAGCCTCTTCTCCGATGTTGGCCATAACTTGGGTAATGTCCAAAGGAATGTCTGATGAGAATGCTGACCTAACCTTGGAAGACTGTGATCTAGGGCTCGATAATTTATTGTACGAAGAAAACTGGCCAGGGCCTTCTAAATCTAGTTAGTGAAAAGTCACTGATCAAGCCTTCCTATGCCCGAGGGACTGTCTTTTCGAGAAAAGCAACAAATGGCCTGCTCTCTAGCATCCGCTCTTAAGCTGCTGTGGGTGAATCTAACTCTAGTCACTCGGTTAAATGTTCTTAAAAAATAGCCTCCCATTTAGTCTGGCTACTGATAAGGATGTATGGAGAGTGTTAAGACCAGACAGATTGGTAGTACCAAAGAAATTCAGAATTCAGTACCTGAAAATACCTCACACGTCGTCCTTAGGAAGACATTTGGGTGTTACTAAAGCCCTTTATAAGATAATGAAGCATTTTTATTGCCAGGTATGAGACGAAAGGTGTAGGATTATATCCGATCCTCTCACGAGTGTCAGCAAGTAGGTAGTGAAAAGTGGCACCTAAATTTGGCAAGGTTAGGGCCATTCAAAATTATCCCATTCCTTCCCTTCAAAGATTCTTAGGAATGATAGAGTATAATAGAAAGTTCTGCAGAAATTTAGCAGATGTGGTAGCCCCCATGACCTCTCTCTTGCCAGTCCTAAACTAAAATTTTGCTGGACCTCTAATTGTCAAGAGGCATTCAAACGTGGTGACTATGCTAACCTTCCTATGTTGTAGAAATATACCTAGTTGGATGAATCTTTAAGCTAGCTGGCCGAGTAGCTAATGCGACGGTCTGGAGTTTTGTGGCACTCTGATCGCGGGTTCTAATCCCACCCGTGGTATGGTTTGTTTGCAATCGTGTCATTACGATTTCGTGAGTCAAGTTAAACGTGTTAAGCCTTCTTATGCGCTACTCCTTACTTTTTCCCCCAGTTTTTTTAAAAACCATTTATTTTACGGTTTGAGCATGTCAATCGGGGAGGGGGGGGCAGGTCCTCCACGCATCCCATGGCATATTATTCGGTAAATCCCATGCCTGTCAGGGGCCTACCCTACCATTTAGAAAGGGGCCCTCCCCTGGTACTTCGCTGTAACTTTTCGACGTGTTCTTGCCCCAAAATCAAGGGGGTCACCATACTCATGCCCACAGCCCCGTGCCCTACCTCATTTGAAAAAAGGAACAAGAACATCGTCCATGCTTGACCTAGGGTGCAAACCCTTTCAACCCCTCCAAGTCACCGCCGGCACCCTCTCCAGATCTAATTTTTTAGGTGTTTTATGGAAAAATAGGTAATAAACCTTTTTTTTTCCCCATAGCTCAAAGTCATATTTGAGTGAAGCAATGCGGTTATAGGATTAAAACTGGCAGACTTACCTTAATCTGTCGAAGGCAGTTTACCCTGTCTCTTGTTGCAAAAATTTTCTTTTTTTTATATATCCTCTGTAAAATATTGCACATATTATGGCTTCTTTTGGTGAAGGGAAATTTATAATATTTTTCTCTCCGTTACCGTTTGGGCCCTTCCTGTTTTTTTTTATCTGGGTTTCGTGCACAACCAGTGTGAGGCCCCAACTCACCCTTTTTCGTGGAGGGGGGGGAAAGTGGAGGGTGGGGGGTAAATGAAGAGTAATGGATTGGAGTTTGGGTGATGCAGGGGTAGTGGAGGGGTAATGGACTGGTGGTGGAGGGGTAATGGAGGGGTGATGGAGGGGTAATGGACGGTGGTGGGGGTAATGAAGGGTGGTGAGGATAAGTGGACATAATAATGGAAGAAGAACAAGGTGAGAGATATGTCACAGATTATCTCATCCCTCAGACACCTGGGACACATTCCTCAGACACCTGGGACACATTCCTCAGACACCTGGGACACATTCCTCATCACCCTTATCTACCAGCTCAAAGTGGTACCTGTTCTAAGTGGTGCTTGCTTCAAGTGATGCCTGCTCTAAGTGGCACTTTCTTTAAGTGGTACCAGCTCTAAGTGGTACCTGCTCTAAGTGATACCAGCTCTAAGTGGTGCCTGTTTCAAGTGGTGCCTGCTCCAGGTGGTACCTGCTCTAAGTGGTACCTGCTCTAAGTGGTGCCTGCTTCAAGTGGTGCCTATTCTAAGTGGTACCTGCTCTAAATGGTACCAGCTCTAAGTGGTGCATGCTCTAAGTGGTACCTGCTCTAAGTGGCTCCAGCTCTAAGTGGTACCAGTTTTAAGTGGCACCTGCTCTAAGTGGTGTCTGCTTTAAGTGGTACCTGCTTTAAGTTGTGCCTTCTCTAAGTGGTGCCAGCTGTAAGTGGTACCTGCTTTAAGTGGTGCCTGCTCTAAGTGGTACCTGCTCTAAGTGGTACCTGCTTTAAGCGATAGCTGCTGTAAGTGGCACCTGCTCTAAGTGGTGCTTGCTTTAAATGGTAACTGATTTAAGTGGTGCCTGCTTTAAGTGGCCCAGTTCTAAGTGGTACCTTTGCTAAATGGCCCAGTTCTAAGTGGTTTCTCCCACGTGTGTACATGACTGAGCAACAGCTCCTGGAACCCGCAGTCGCCCAGCCGATTATTATAATTACTTTAATCAAAGAAAGCGCTAAAGTCATGGGGGTCAGAGAATGCCAGGGAAATGTCAGGCAATCAGGTTTGATCGAAAGAAAAGGATCAGCAGCTCAGATTCAGCGCATCAAGAGCATATGATCTGCCTATATTATGGATATGCCTTCGATATAACTTTGATATACCTCTGAAATACCTTAAATCGGCTTCAAAACTTACCCCCCCCCTCCCAACACTTCCGCAGTCTGGGCCTGGGCCAGGCTTGTCTGGTGTTTGTATGCATGTGTGTTTGAGAGAGAGAGGGAGAGAGAGAGAGAGAGAGAGAGAGAGAGAGAGAGAGAGAGAGAGAGAGAGAGAGAGAGAGGAGAGAGAGAGAGAGAGAGAGAGAGAGAGAGAGAGAGAGAGAGACTAATGGGGAGAGAGAGAGAACAAATAATGATGGTCTGTATTCAGCATGGGGGTAATATTGGTGCAGTGGCAAAGATGAATAGAAAAGTATTGGAACCCGGGGATGAGGTGGAATTTGACTCCAAAATGTCTGTGAAAGAATCATGCGGTAAATCTTGCAAGCAAGGCAGCCAAGAAACTAACAGCATTATAACGTAACTCGTACCTGCGACAGTAGATGCTGCAGAACACTGTATGAGGCACAGGTGCATTCTCACCTTGAGTATGCTCCACTTTCCTGGATTTCCTTCCCTACCATCTCCTCCCTGGTCTCATCTACGACTTCTTGATAGACTAGAGAACTGAGCAAGACTACTTATGTCTTGCCTGGATCCGGCATGGATAGATAGGTTATTTCAGCAGGAACTTTCAACATAGAGATACGGGTGACTTTATCGTTATATACAAGGCAAGTATTGTCAAGGTACATCACTTTCACTCTGCGGACCCTGAGAAGACAGCTTCTCTACCACAAGACGGGCAGCAACCAACCACTACACTTTGGCTGTACCTTTAAAGAACATCACTTCATCTGAGATCACTTATTCCTTGAATCAGTCTGAAGCTTGTTTGTACAGCATAACAACATCGTAGGTATATCCATCAAATGAACTATCTTGGACACAGCTGGCGCCATCTGTTGTCTGTTCCCTGTTTGTATTTTTTCAAAACAATAAAAGTTAGTAAAGATAATGCTAGGTAAGGATTTCCAATGAGCTGGGGTAGGTAACAGCTGTTAGCTTGTGAAGGTATGAACTTTTAACCAAACTCTCTAAAACCCTTTGTGTGTGTGTGTGTGTGTTGTGTGTGTGTATGTAAGAGAGAGAGAGAGAGAGACCCATCCTGGATAGATCTGTCATTTCAGCAGAGCCTTCAACACAGGAGGGATGTGGGTGGCCTTACTGTTATGTACAAGACCAACAGTGTCAAAGTACCACACTTGGCTCCACTTCGAGGACAGCAAGAAGCAATCTTCTATACCACAAGACGGGCAGAAAGCAGCAACTTCACTCTGGCTGTACCCTTCTCCAGAACATCACTTCATCTGAGATCATTTATCCCCAGGATGACTCGAGTATGGAACACATTCGTACAGCATTATGATGTCAACGAAATGAAGTCAGTTGATCAAATGAAAATGCTGGCCCATAGATGGCTCCAACTTCATCCTGTTCCCTACTTGTATGTTTCATAACAATAAAAATGCTTTCAAATGAGCTGATGTAGGTAACAGCTCTTAGCTTGTCATTAAAGTTAGGAATCATTAACTTGTCAATAGCTTGTCAATAAAGTTAGAGATCCTTAACCCAACCTTGTCAGATCCTGTGTAGAAAAAAAGAGAAAGAGAGAGAGAGAGAGAGAGAGAGAGAGAGATAATCTCAAGACAAATGACAGAGTTTTTCGACTACCACTCACTACTTTGTGACCGTCAATATGGCTTCACATCTGTTGTTAAACCTCTCCACTAAGTGGCACCAGTCACTGGATGAATCCAAAGTCAGCTGTGTGGTAGCACTGGACATTGCTGGTGCTTTCGACCGGGTGTAGCACCAGGACCTCTTAGCAAAACTGCAAGCACTGGGAATTGCAAGCTCTACTCTATGTCTCCTCAGCGATTACCTTCATGGTAGATCTCTAAGGAACAGAATCAGCAAGACATCCTATTAGGGCAAGTGTTTCATAAGGAAGCGTGCTGGGTCCATTGTTATGGAATGTCTGCTTCAATGACCTTCTTCATCTCATCCCAGATTCCCATGCATATGCAGGCAACTGTACACTGACATGCACTTATCCACGAGAAGAAATGCCAGCTGCTCTAAGCTACATCAATCACCAGCTAAGAGCTATATCAGCTTGGGGAAACCGGCGGCAAGTAACATTTGCACCTGAGAAAACACAAATCATGATGGTCTCTAGGCACCATGATGGTAATCCCTGTGCATTAGTGAGTAAGAATGGGAGGCTGTTGGTACCTGGGGAAGAAGTTGATATCCTTGGGGTGAAATTTGGCACCAAATTGACCATGAAGAAGCATGTCGTAAATCTTGCAAACAAGGCAGCCAGGAAGCTTATAGCACTTCGCCGTATCTCGCATCTGCTTGACAGTAGGGGTTGCAATATTTTGTATGAGCCACAAGTACGCTCACACCTTGAGTATGCTCCACTTTCTTGGTTTGTCCCCCTCCCTCCTCTCATCTGCGACTGCTTGACAGAGTAGAGAACAGAGCAAGACGTCTCATCTCTCGCCTGGACCCATCCTGGATAGATCTGTCATTTCAGCAGAGCCTTCAACATAGGAGGGATGTGGGTGGTCTTACTGTTATGTACAAGACCAACAGTGTCAAAGTGCGACACTTGGATCCACTTCGAGGACATCGAGAAGCAAGCTTCTATACCACAAGACGGGCAGAAAGCAGCAACTTCACTCTGGCTGTATCCTTCTCCAGAACAACACTTCATCTGAAATCATTTATTCCCAGGATGACTAGAGACTGGAACAATTCGTACAACATTATGATGTCAACGAGATAAAGTCAATTGATCAAATGAAAATGCTGGCCCACAGATGGCTCCAACTTCATCCTGTCCCCTACTTGTATGTCTCATAACAATAAAAATGCTTTCAAATGAGCTGATGTAGGTATCAGCTCTTAGCTTGCCAATAAAGTTAGGAATCCTTAACCTGTAAATAGCTTGTCAATAATGCTAGGGATCCTTAACCTAACCTTGTCAAACTCTGTGTAAAGAGAGAGAGAGAGAGAGAGAGAGAGAGAGAGAGAGAGAGAGAGAGAGAGAGAGAAGAGAGGAGGGGGGGGGGGAGGGAGGGAGGCACACGTGAAGAGGAAAGGATGAGGGATAGTCCGAGGATTGACACGAGGGACATTTGACAGCTACTTCCGTCACACACACACACACACACACATACACACACACACGAAGAGCAAAATTTATTGATACTGTAATAAACAACTTGCTGAGCCAACATGTGAAGGAAGCACCAAGAGTGAAGGAAGAAGATGAACCAGCGAGACTACATTTGGTTTTCACACTAAATGTATATCACACAACAAAAATTAATTATTGGGAACCAAGAGAAACCAGCGATCATATGGTACCAAGCTTCTTGAATACCTGTTGGAAAGGGGAGTAGAGAAAGGGAAGAAGCAAGTAACAGAAAATGGGGCTATAGAAGAGGGGACTATGATGGCATGACAATTTTTCTGACAGGAATCGAATGGGAAAAGTAATAAAGGAAGACAGAACTACAAGACATGATGAACGTAACAGAGTGAAAGTGCCAAGACTTAGTTAGATTTATACGAAAAACGAAGAACAGAAACAGAAAGAACAGAGAACTCATGGTTTACACACACACACACACACACACACACACACACATACATACATACATACATACATACATACATACATACATACATATATATATACCGTGTCGAATAGGAAAAACTGGTTAATTAGCAAAAACTCATTTAAAATTAAGTCCTTTCTAAAATTTTCTCTTATACGTTTAAAGATATACATTGTCATTATGTTAATGTAAAAATTAAAAATTTTGTACCAAAAGAACTTTAGGTAACTTACCTAACCTTATTATAACAAGTGCAATTTAATTTAGCCTAATTCAACTAAATATATTTTATGTAAGCTTACAATAATTTAACAATAACAAACACAATGAAATATATTTTCTCGTTAGGTTCGGAATGATTTTTGCGAAATTATTGCATACACAGTATATACAATATATACAATGTACACACACACACACATAATAATTATATTATATATATATTTATATATCTATATATATATATTATATATATATATATATATATATATATACATAGGGAGAGGTTAGGGAGAGATGAGAGAGCGGAAGTGATCATGGGGTGAGACAAGCATGGAGTATTCGCTGTCTGAACAATGACCTTCCGGGGCTATCACTAAACCATCCTCCCCACCTCAGGTAATTACTTATCTGACCTCATTATTTCTTAGCGTGAGAAACTTACATTCTTCTCTTTACCATGTTCCATTATTATTTATTATTATTATTATTATTATTATTATTATTATTATTATTATTATTATTATAATGTCAGATTAGGTAAGGTTTGTCAGGAAATAGGGCAAGTGTTTTGTGACGGGGGTCTTAGTCATATGATAACTCACAGCTGAAGCTTTTGGTCATCTGACCGAGGCCTTCCGCTGGCTTACCAGTCCACCCCTTTATAAATCGTGGTTATGATTATAACCATTTATACCTATTATTATTACTATTATATTCTTGGAGGAGAGCTGAACTGGTAAGGGCCATACAGAGTCCTTGGAGTTGGAAGTAACGAGTCTGGATCAAGGAAAGGAAGATCAGCTCCAAATCCTCGGATGAAGAGCCCTGTAGCAGCATCAAGATACCCCCTTCACCCCTTGCTTCTACACACTGGCAGGGAGAGTGGATTGGTACATGGGCAGGGAGAGTGGATAGGTACATGGGCAGGGAGAGTGGATAGGTACATGGGCAGGGAGAGTGGATAGGTACATGGGCAGGGAGAGTGGATAGGTACATGAGCAGGGAGATTGGATAGGTACATGTGCAGGGAGAGTGGATAGGTACATGGGCAGGGAGATTGGATAGGTACATGGGCAGGGAGAGTGGATAGGTACATGGGCAGGGAGAGTGGATAGGTACATGGGCAGGGAGAGTGGATAGGTACATGGGCAGGGAGAATGGATAGGTACATGGGCAGGGAGAGTGGATAGGTTTACATGGGCAGGGAGAGTGGATAGGTACATGGGCAGGGAGAGTGGATAGGTACATGGGCAGGGAGAGTGGATAGGTACATGGGCAGGGAGAGTGGATAGGTACATGGGCAGGGAGAGTGGATAGGTACTTTGGGCAGGGAGTGGATAGGTACATGGGCAGGGAGAGTGGATAGGTATATGGGCAGGGAGAGTGGATAGGTACATGGGCAGGGAGAGTGGATAGGTACATGGGCAGGGAGAGTGGATAAGGTACATGGGCAGGGAGAGTGGATAGGTACATGGGCAGGGATAGTGGATAGGTACATGGGCAGGGAGAGTGGATAGGTACATGTGGCAGGGGAGAGTGAATAGGTACATGGGCAGGGAGAGTGGATAGGTACATAGGCAGGGAGAGTGGATAGGTACATGGGCAGGGAGAGTGGATAGGTACATGGGCAGGGAGAGTGGATAGGTACATTGGCAGGGAGAGTGGATAGGTACATGGGCAGGGAGAGTGGATAGGTACATGGGCAGGGAGAGTGGATAGGTACATGGGCAGGGAGAGTGGATAGGTACACTGGCAGGGAGAGTGGATAGGTACATGGGCAGGGAGAGTGGATAGGTACATGGGCAGGGAGAGTGGATAGGTACATGGGCAGGGAGATTGGGTAGATACTTGGGCAGGAAGAGTAGATAGTCACATGGGCAAGGGCCATGGACAGGAGCATGGCCACTAACTGGCCAGGGACCACCACTCTGGCGAAAGTTCTGGCCCCTCCAGCTCCTGGTCGTCTTAAAGAATCTCTCACTCCAGCAACACAACAAGAACCTCCGAAAAAATTACGTATTTTGAGTCTGCGTTGGCACTCTTTAACTTAGAGCCGCTGAAGTGCGCAGATTAGCGCTGTAAGCGGCTCTGACAGGCTCAGCCCATGGGAAAGCCTCTTTCCTGCGTTACCTCACATAAGGACGAGATTTAAGCACTAGAAAAACAATGGGTATGTTTATTTTGTGGTGTGATAATCGAGACAGGTAAGCATGGGGAATGATGGGCAGGCAGGCGACTGGTCGGGCAAGATGGTGGGTGGGCGTGTGGGTGGGCAAGACGGTGGGTGGGCGTGTGGGAGGACAAGACGGTGGGTGAGCGTGTGGGTGTGGAAAACGGTGGGTGGGCGCGTGGGAAGGCAAGATGGTGGGTGGGCGTGTGGGAGGGCAGACGGTGGGTGGGCGTGTGGGAGGACAAGACGGTGGGTTGGCGTGTGGGAGGACAGACGGTGGGTGGCGTGTGGGTGCGGGGAGACGGTGGGTGGCGTTTTGGGAGCAAGACAGTTGGTGGGCGCGTGGGAAGGAAGATGGTGGGTGGGGGCGCGTGGGTGGGGAAGACGGTGGGTGGGCGCGTGGGAAGGCAAGATGGTGGGTGGGCGTGTGGGAGGACAAGACGGTGGGTGGGCGTGTGGGAGGACAAGACGGTGGGTTGGCGTGTGGGAGGCAAGACGGGGGGTGGGCGTGTGGGTGCGGAAGACGGGGGTGGGCGTGTGGGAGCAAGACAGTTGGTGGGGGTGTGGGAGGGCAAGACGGTGGGTGGGCGTGTGGGAGGGCAAGACGGTGGGTGGGCGTGTGTGGGAGGGCAAAAACAGTTGGTGGGCGTGTGGGAAGGCAAGACGGTGGGGTGGGCGTGTGAGAAGGCAAGACGGTGGGGGGGGGCGTGTGGAGGGCAAGGACGGTGGGTGGGCGTGTGGGAGGGCGAGGGGGAGGTGGGTGGGCGTGTGGGAGGGCAAGACGGTGGGTGGGCGTGTGGGAGGGCAAGACGGGGGTGGGGTGTGGGAGGGCAAGACGGTGGGTGGGCGTGTGGGAGGGCAAGACGGTGGGTGGGCGTGTGGGAGGGTAAAGACAGTGGGTGGGGGTGTGGGAGGGCAAAGACGGTGGGGTGGGCGTGTGGGAGGGCAAGACGGTGGGTGGGCGTGTGGGAGGGCAAGACGGTGGGTGGGGGCGTGTGGGAGGGCAAGACGGTGGGTGGGCGTGTGGGAGGGCAAGACGGTGGGTGGGCGTGTGGGGGGCAAGACGGTGGGTGGGCGTGTGAGAGGGCAAGACGGTGGTGTGGGCGTGTGGGAGGGCAAGACAGTGGGGGGGGAGGTGGGGAGGGCAAGACGGTGGGTGGGCGTGTGGAGGGCAAGACGGTGGGTGGGGCGTGTGGGAGGGTAAAGACAGTGGGGGGCGTGTGGGAGGGCAAGACGGTGGGTGGGCGTGTGGGAGGGCAAGAGGTGGGTGGGCGTGTGGGAGGCAAGACGGTGGGTGGGCGGTGGAGAGGGCAAGACGGTGGGTGGGGCGGTTGTGGGAGGGCAAGACGGTGGTGGGCGTGTGGGAGGGCAAGACGGTGGGTGGGCGTGTGGGAGGGCAAAGACGGTGGGTGGGAGTGTGTGAGGGAACGACGGTGGCGTGGGCGTGTGGGAGGGTAAGACAGTGGGTTTGGCGGTGGTGAGGGCAAGAAGGTGGGTGGGAGTGTGGGAGGGCAAACGGTGGTGGGGGTGGGAGGGCAAGACGGTGGGGGGCGTGTGGGAGGGCAAGACGGTGGGTGGGCGTGTGGGAGGGCTAGACGGTGGTGGGCGTGTGGAGGGCAAGACGGTGGGTGGGCTGTGCGAGGGCAAGACGAGTGGGTGGGGTAGGTGGGAGGGCCCAAACACAGTGGGTGGGCGTGTGGGACGGCCAAGACGGTGGTGGGCGTGTGGGAAGGCAAAACGTGCTGGAAAGGTGGAGTATTACATATTCTTAGGTATGAGAGAAAGGGAGACTGGGGGAGAGAAATAGGAAGGGAGGGAGAGGAAGAAGGAAAGAAGAGAAAAATAATTTTTTTTATTTTGGGAGAGGAGCTGAGATAGAGAGAGAAGGAGAGAAGGATGAAGAGAAGGGTTGAGAGATTGGGAGGAGAGAGAGAGAGTGGGAGAGAGAGAGAGAGGAGAGAGAGAGAGAGAGAGACGAGCAGAGAGAGAGAGAGAGAGAGAGCGAGAATGAAAAAGAGGGCAAGTGGTAGCTTTGGGTGGTGGTTGTTTTGATAAGGACCTGCCTTGTATGGGCCAGTAGGCCTTCTGCATTGTTCCTCCTTTCTTATGTTCTTAAAAAAAGTGAGAAATCAAAACATATCTGGTAATTATTTTTATATAACTTCTGTTTTTCTTCTCTCCTTCCCTTTTTCTCTCTCTCTCTCTCTCTCAATGTTTTAATAAAGAATAATCAGAGGAGACATGTTTACGACATACAAGATATTGAGTGGAGGGAAGCGAGCCTGTGTCAAGGAGCAGGATCAGGGGAACAGAGAGGTCGACTGATCGAACAAATGACACACAGACTTGGATCAACCTTCAGTGTGAAGGTGGCGAGTCCGAGTGTAAACTGAACTGAGCCAGTGAGTCGTGATGACAGTCACTGACTGTCAGGACGAGGAGGAATACTAGGTAAACACATACACACACACACGCACACACACACACACACACACACACACACACACACACACACACACTCACTCACTGGACTCACAAGAGTGTGAAGGATATATCAAACGCCACGGGACATGATCAAGTGTCACCATGCATTCTGCCAGCAACAACAGTCTCGTTTTAAAACGCCATTATTTGACATTTTGTTCAACTCTTTTAAACAATACCATTTTTTCTCGAAATCCCTAAGCTACTTCTTCAAGGCTGAGGGACTGAGCACCTCAAACTTAGTACCTCTCCACTTCATTCACTGTCTCCACTTTAACTGAAGAAGGCCGCTGTGCAGCCAAAATATTTTGGTAATAAATCTATCCAAATCTTTCCCAACTGTCTAAATAATGAACATTTAGCGTATTTGTAATACAGCTTACGTTAATCTGGGTCACGCTACATAAATCTATACGAAGAAAAAATATATAATAATACGACCCACACCAGACGACTAACACCCAGGTACCTATTTTACCGCTAGCTGAACAGAGACAGCAGGTGTCTTAAGGAAACACGCCCACTGTTTCCACTTGTACCCAAAAACCAAAAACGGGTGATTTGAAAAAGAAAATGTGCCTCCATACTTCTAGCAACGAAGTTTAACTGGTGCGTGAGTTTTAGGAATCACCTGACGTGGGTTCAAGTCCCACCCGCTCCGTGATTGGTATTTTAGATACTGAATGAGATGAAGTAATCTTTAAAAGACTAGAAGCAAGGGATATTATAAACGAGTAGTTAGCTGATCTAGTCAAACCACAACTAAAATGGATATCTACAATTTAAATTAGATTCAATTATGTAGAAAATACTGAGCGTTGAGAGGAGACAGGAGAGAAGAGGAGACAGGAGGGAGGAAAGAGGAGACAGAATAGGTAAGAAGGGAGATTGGGTACATTAATATCTAGCTGGCTATATTAGATCCCTAACTCTCGTACTCGTTTTACTTATCTACTTGTCTATGTTATATACTATCATCATATTATCACATTATTACCTCACGCGGACAAGAGAAAAAAGTCACTAAACCAGACAGTATATCACCTTGGGTTTTAAAAATGGCTAAAAAAAAAAATGCTCTCAGCTTTGGAAATTTTCTAAGGATTTCGTAAGTGGCAGACAAGTTGCCAGACAAATGGAAGATTGAACACATTATGCCTTTATTTAATAAAGAGGGAAGACCTTGAAAATGTAAATCATAAAGTGGTTTCACCTTTACATTTTCAAGGCACAATATCGTGACTTGTCAATAGTCCAAGACGGTCCGAAACGTCGTCCTAAGTTTCTCTCCTATGTGCAGGTTATTTGTGTATACTGGAAACAAACAAACAAAAATTAAGAAAATGGTAAAAGTTCTTTTTTTTAATGCATTTGCATTCTGAAAACCGAACTTAATTATGCCAAAGTTATGAACATTATCCAGACTTTAAGATGGAGAGATTGTATTTATCCAGACTTTAAGATGGAGAGATTGTATTTATCCAGACTTTAAGATGGAGAGATTGTATTTATTCAGACTTTAAGATGGAGAGATTGTATTTATCCAGACTTTAAGATGGAGAGATTGTATTTATCCAGACTTTAAGATGGAGAGATTGTATTTATCCAGACTTTAAGATGGAGAGATTGTATTTATCCAGACTTTAAGATGGTGAGATTGTATTTATCCTGATTTTAAGATGGACAGACTATTTATCCAGACTTTAAGAAAGCCTTTGATAGAATCCCTCAGGAAAGACTGATTTAGATAAAAGATGTAACATTACAATAACGACTTGGAAATATGAACAGTTATAAAAGCAAAAATAACCTCGAGGGGAGATGTTACGCGTGGGGTGCCACAAGGATCCGTACTCTCTCCATTAATGATTTTAATTTATATGATTTGCCTGAAGAAATTAAAAAAAAAATATGTGAATGTTAGTAGATGACGCAAAAATCTGAAGTAAAATGTTTTAAAAGCGACTCAAGAACTTTTAAAATACACTTGAGTACTTACAGACTTTTTGGATAAATTAATAAAGAACTTGTGAATGGTAATGAGTGAGATTAAAATCAGGTCACAATAAGAATACAGAGTGCAAGAAAGTATTGAAAGTCCCAGAGAGAGTGAGAGAGAGACAGACAGAAAGAGAGCGAGAGAGAAAGAGAAGATTTAGGAGTTATCAAAAATATCGTCACAGCATAAACGTGTCAAGAACATGTTAGAACCACGTATGCCACACCGATGAAAAAATGCTGAAAAAAGGCCTGTTTAAAATAAATACTTGGCCAATATTGAAATATACAGCCGCTGTGTGGGGACACAGGGAAATATAAGCGAGAGTAGGTTAGCGAAGGTCCAACGAAGATCTATTGAAAAATATGAATGTTAATCGAAGGTTAACAGTAAATATGTCAACGCTGGCTGACCACAGGAGGAGGAGGAGGCATGATAACATACAAGATTGTAAAAAAACGTGAAACAATAGGTAAAGAAGACTTCTTACAACCTGCAACAGGGCCAATAAGAAGCCACGGTTGTAAATTAGAGAGAGAGAGAGAGAGAGAGAGAGAGAGAGAGAGAGAGAGAGAGAGAGAAGAGAGAGAGAGAGAGAGAGAGAGAGAGAGAGAGAGAGAGAGAGAGAGAGAAATATCCAAGGGTTTGACCACTGGAACAAATTTAAACAGTCAGTAGTGAGGGGTACAATCACCAGAAATTAGAAAAAAAAAATCATATGACAAACACATTATTGAAGACGGGACAGCACGAGCACAGCTCTGCTGCTGTAGTTACAAAAAGCTAATCATACACACACGCTGTTAACCTCACCTCCAACACTTACTCAAGACGACAGCAGATATGTGTTTACAGCAATTATCGTGTTTAGTGGTTGACTTGGTGAGACGGTGGGCGGATGGGTTAGTGGCTGGTTGAGTGGGTGGATGGGTTAGTGGGTGGGCGAGAGAGTGGGTAGGTGGGTGGGTGTGTGTGTTTGTGGGTGAGTGGGTGAGTGAATAGTTGAGTGGGTGGCTGCGTGTGTTTGAAGCTCAGATTTTACACCTGATGGACTGAGGGTGTGAGTGGCTGAGTGTGTGACTGAGGGTGTGAGTGACTGAGGGTGTGAGTGGCTGAGTGTGAGTGGCTGAGAGTGTGAGTGGCTGAGGGTGTGAGTGACTGAGGGTGTGAGCGGCTGAGTGTGAGTGGCTGAGGGTGTGAGTGACTGAGGGTGTGAGCGGCTGAGGGTGTGTGTGAGGGTGTGAGTGACTATATGTGTGACTGAGGGTGTGAGTGACTGTATGTGTGAGTGAATGAGGGTGTGAGTGACTGAGGGTGTGAGTGGATGAATGACTGCATAGCTTATATGTATTAATGATGGACTGCAACTGAGTGGGTGACTTAGTGGATAGCAGAGTGCGTGATTGACAAGTGGATGATTCAGTAGTCTGATGGGCTGAATCTTTCCTGGATGGCTTGATCACAACTTGAATGTAGGTACATTAACTAAGACGTTGGTTCAAAAAAACTAAGCTAGTTTGAGAGAGAGAGAGAGAGAGAGAGAGAGAGAGAGAGAGAGAGAGAGAGAGAGAGAGAGAGAATGATAATCCCTTTGGTCACTCTTATCCCAGGCTAAGCAGGATGCAAGACAGGATTACCCCCCTCAACCGTATTCCACCTCCCCTCCCTCGTTCCCCCATTAACCCCACCTCCCTCGCTTCCTCCTTACTCCCCCATCCCCTAAAAAAAATCCCTACGTAATCTCCATTTCCAACACTGAAAATTCCTCTACTCCATAAATCCCTGAACAAAAAAAGAAAAAAAAATCATCTATAGTGTTTAACGTAATAGGCTTACCCTATTAGGCTCAGCTATATAGTTGGCATCGACACCACCTAGCTTCTTGAGTCGTTCCTTGAAGCTCACTGAAGGAGGACCTCGAAGCTTCAAGACTGCCACATATATATATATATATTATATATTATATATATATATATGGGTTGATTAGAGCCCAGCAAAGGCGAGATAACGTACTCACCTAGTTGAGGTTGCGGGGGTCGAGTCCGAGCTCCTGGCCCCGTGTGTGTGTGTGTGTGTGTGTGTGTGTGTGTAAAATGGAAAAAAAAAATGATTTTAACAATAAATGAAAACCAGTTCTTGAAAAATGTGACACAGTGTTTGAAAAATGTGACCCAGTGTTTGAAAAAATGTGACCCAGTGTTTGAAAAAGTGTGAGCCAGTGGTTGAAAAGTGTGACGCAGTGGTTGAAAAAATGTGACCCAGTGGTTGAAAAATGTGACCCAGTGGTTGAAAAATGTGACCTAGTTTGAAAAATGTGACCCGGTGTTTGAAAAATGTGACCCAGTGCTTGAAAAATGTGACCCAGTGCTTGAAAAATGTGACCCAGTGTATGAAAAATGTGACCCAGTGTTTGAAAAAATGTGACCCAGTGTTTGAAAAAGTGTGAGCCAGTGGTTGAAAAGTGTGACGCAGTGGTTGAAAAAATGTGACCCAGTGGTTGAAAAATGTGACCCAGTGGTTGAAAAATGTGACCTAGTGTTTGAAAAATGTGACCCGGTGTTTGAAAAATGTGACCCAGTGCTTGAAAAATGTGACCCAGTGCTTGAAAAATGTGACCCAGTGTTTGAAAAATGTGACCCAGTGTTTGAAAAATGTGACTCAGTGTTTGAAAAATGTGACCCAGTGTTTGAAAAATGTGACCCAGTGTTTGAAAAATATGACCCAGTGCTTGAAAAATGTGACCCAGTGCTTGAAAAATGTGACCCAGTGTTTGAAAAATGTGACCCAGCACTTGAAAAATGTGACCCAGTGCTTGAAAAGTGTGACCCAGTGTTTGAAAAATGTGACCCAGTGTTTGAAAAATGTGACCCAGTGTTTGAGAAATGTGACCCAGTGTTTGAAAAAGTGACCCAGTGTTTAAAAAATGTGATTCAGTGCTTGAAAAATGTGACTCAGTGCATGAAAAATGTGACCCAGTGCTTGAAAAATGTGACCCAGTGTTTGAAAAATGTGACCCAGTGGTTGAAAAAATGTGACCCAGTGTTTGAAAAAGTGACCCAGTGTTTGAAAAATGTGACCCAGTGCTTGAAAAATGTGACCCAGTGCTTGAAAAATGTGACCCAGTGTTTGAAAAATGTGACCCAGTGGTTGAAAAAATGTGACCCATTGGTTGAAAAATGTGACCCAGTGCTTGAAAAATGTGACCCATTGCATGAAAAATGTGACCCAGTGTTTGAAAAAATGTGGCCCAGTGGTTGAAAAATGTGACCCAGTGTTTGAAAAATGTGACCCAATTCTTAATAAGAAGGAAAAAATTACTACCATCACCTCCGCTGTTGTTGCTGCTGCTACTCTTGTTGCTGTTGCTGCTGTTGTTGCTGTTGCTGTTGCTGCTGTTGTTGTTGCTGTTGCTGTTGCTGCTGCTGTTGCTGTTGTTGCTGTTGCTGCTGCTGGCTGTGCTGCTATTGCTGTTGTGTTGCTGTTGTGCTGCTGCTGCTGCTGCTGCTGCTGTTGCTGTTGTTGCTGTTGCTGCTTCTGTTGCTGTTGTTGCTATTGCTGTTGTTGTTGCTGTTGTTGCTGCTGTTGCTGCTGTTGCTATTGCTGTTGTTGCTGTTGCTACTCAAGATTGATGGACTGACCACATCGACTCAAGGTTGAGGGACTGATTACCTCATTCTCCTCCTGTTCTTCAAGTTTCTCCTTTGTATGGACTGATGAAGCCACTGTGTGGCGAAACGTTTCCTCAATAAAGATACCCAAGAGTTGCACATGTGTCTAATTTAACATATGTTGAAACATATTGTTGATACATATGTTGAAACATATTGTTGACACATATGTTGAAACATATTGTTGACACATATGTTGAAACATATTGTTGATACATATGTTGAAACATATTGTTGATACATATGTTGAAACATATTGTTGACATATGTTGAAACATATTGTTGACACATATGTTGAAACATATTGTTGACACATATGTTGAAACATATTGTTGACACATATGTTGAAACATATTGTTGGCACATATGTTGAAACATATTGTTGACACATATGTTGAAACATATTGTTGGCACATATGTTGAAACATATTGTTGACACATATGTTGAAACATATTGTTGACACATATGTTGAAACATATTGTTGACACATATGTTGAAACATATTGTTGACATATTTTGAAACATATTGTTGACACATATGTTGAAACATATTGTTGACACATATGTTGAAACATATTGTTGACACATATGTTGAAACATATTGTTGACATATTTTGAAACATATTGTTGACACATATGTTGAAACATATTGTTGACACATATGTTGAAACATATTGTTGACATATTTTGAAACATGTTGATACATATGTTGAATCATATTACTGAGAGTGTGAACATGCAACATCAACAGGGTTGTTACTGATGCATCAGACTTCATCATTAATTGTGTGGGTAGAGTTGAAGTCAGGTTTAGGAGGTGATCTGGAACTATAATTTTGAAGCAGGTTATTCAAGGGAAACATTTTCGTATCCTTTGGATGGGAGTTTCAAATTTTAGGGCTCTTTATTTGCATAGATTTTCTGTATAGGTTGAGTCTAACACGTGGTATATCTGTGTGGTGTGTTGCAGCTCTGAAGGAAGAGTCAGAGCTCTGGGTTGAATTTCGTTCTGAATGTCTCGTATATATAAAGTGTAGAGTAGTAACTGTGGATATGTTGTTAGGTTAGGTAAGGTTCGTCAGGAAACAGGACAAATGTTTCCTGACGCGAGTCTTAGAATATGTGTTGTTTGAGTAAGTTGAGACCTGAACAGTGCAAGTGTGTGTGTTGTCTGGTACTTGAGTGGGTGATTATTCTTGTATTAATGTTGGTAGAATTAGTGACAATATGTCAGATAAAAGGACACAAGTGCAACTAATGTGACATTTTATTGTGGCAACGTTTCGCTCTCCAGGAGCTTTATCAAGCCGTCAGCTTGATGAAGCGCCTGATTATTCTTACTGATAATTTCTGTTGGGAAACAATGAGACTGAAGTGATTTACTGTGTAGATCAGCAAGCACAGATACTGTAAGTGAAGTCAGGATAAACCAGAGAGCACTACACGGTGAGTAATGTTGTTTGGGGAATAAAGTAGCGTATTTTTAATAGAATCCCCACAGTTTAGAAAATTTTATTAGATATGTGTTGAATCTAAGTGTTGAATTTCAAGTTGCTGTCAAAGTGAATCTAAGAATTTTTTCCCCCACCTCTTGCCTTTCTATGTGAATTATTATTTTTATGCTGAAATGGGTATTTTTAACTTTATTCTCAGACAACATACAAAAGGTTTTGTTAATACTGAGTGTAAGAATATTGGTTGTCATCCAGGTAGAAATATTGACAGGTTCATCGTTTACTGTGTTGCTGACGACAACACAATCTGAATTACATATGATAAATGTTGTGTCATCTTCAAACAGGACTGGTTTAAGTTCCCGGGAGGCATTTAATACTAATATTTATATCTTTATTTCTACAAGTACATGTATAAGGTATACAGTCCTAGCTGACATCAATGACATACTACCGTGTAGAAAGCTGCTTGTTATGCAGAGCATCTCGTGCAAATTAGGTCAGTTTTGTCCCAAGATGCGACCCACACCAGTCGACTAACACCCAGGTACCCATTATTACTGATGGGTGAACATGGACAACAGGTGTAAGGAAAGGTGCCCAGCGTTTCCACGCCTTCGCCGGGAATCGAACCCGAACCCTCACGGTGTGAAGCACGAGCTTTGCCACCAGGCCATGGGGCATTGATGTATATGTGTAAGAATAGTGGTAGAAAGAGGCTACCATGAGGCACCCCTGTGCAGCTAGTTCGTGTTAGTGAGGCAGAGTCATTTACTGTCACATGTTGACATCTATCAGTGAAGTGGAACTTTATGGAACTTTATGCACAAGTTTCAACAGCAAGATGTGGTTTACAGCGTCAGATTCTTGTATTACACCAATAAAGAACCCCACCGGATATTCGTTATTTTCTGGAGTTGAATAGTCTTACATCGAGCTGATAGCATCACTGGTACTTTTCCTTGACCGGAAGCAGAACTTGCAAGAGGGGTTAAGAATATTCTCATTAGAAATAACTGCATATATTCATTTATATATTAACCCTTCAAAGATTTTAGAGATTAATGTTAACTTCAGTTTGGTCTCCACCTTTGTGGTCTTGGACGACACAAACAAACTTAAGTATATTAGAGAAAGTTATAGTTTAACAAGATTTATTACAGTGAGTTACAGTAAGCTTTATTATATATGAATGTTAGTAATCTTGCTTTATTACCAGTTTGGTTTTTATTGCATTTATTATTGAAGTTAGGTCAGTACAGTTTGTTGGGGACAGGTACAGTGAGTCCTGATAACTGGCACTGAGGTACTCAATAACCGGAGTAACAAGGTTTATTGTCAAAGTTAGTTCATATAGTTAGCAAGAAGTTAACTGTTTGTTCTAACTGAAAACAATACATAAATAATTCCCACATAGCAGAACGTAACTTATGACGACGTTTTCGCCAACATTAACTCTAACTAGTTAATGGTCCAGACTAGTTAATGGTCCATAGTAGTTAATGGTCCAAATTAGTTAATGGTCCAGACTAGTTAATGGTCCAAACTAGTTAATGGTCCAGACTAGTTAATGGTCCAGACTAGTTAGTGGTCCAGACTAGTTAATGGTCCAGAGTAGTTAATGGTCCAAATTAGTTAATGGACCAGACTAGTTAATGGTCCAAACTAGTTAATGGTCCAAACTAGTTAATGGTCCAGACTAGTTAATGGTCCAGAGTAGTTAATGGTCCAAACTAGTTAATGGTCCAGACTAGTTAATGGTCCAAACTAGTTAATGGTCCAAACTAGTTAGTGGTCCAGAGTAGATAATGGTCCAGACTAGTTAATGGTCCAAACTAGTTAATGGTCCAGACTAGTTAATGGTCCAGAGTAGTTAATGGTCCAAATTAGTTAATGGACCAGACTAGTTAATGGTCCAAACTAGTTAATGGTCCAAACTAGTTAATGGTCCAGACTAGTTAATGGTCCAGAGTAGTTAATGGTCCAAACTAGTTAATGGTCCAGACTAGTTAATGGTCCAAACTAGTTAATGGTCCAAACTAGTTAATGGTCCAGAGTAGATAATGGTCCAGACTAGTTAATTGTCCAGACTAGTTAATGGTCCAAACTAGTTAATGGTCCAAACTAGTTAATGGTCCAAACTAGTTAATGGTCCAGACTAGTTAATGGTCCAGACTAGTTGATGGTCCAGACTAGTTAATGGTCCACTAGTTAATGGTCCAAACTAGTTAATGGTCCAGACTAGTTAATGGTCCAGACTAGTTAATGGTCCAGACTACTTAATGGTCCAGGCTAGTTAATGGTCCATAGTTAATGGTCCAGATTAGTTAATGATCCAGACTAGTTAATGGTCCATAGTTAATGGTCCAGAGTAGTTAATGGTCCAGGATAGTTAATGGTCCAGACTAGCTAATGGTCCAGACTAGTTAATGGTCCAGACTACTTAATGGCCCAGGCTAATTAATGGTACAGACTAGTTAATGGTCCAGACTAGTTAATGGTCAATACTAGTTAATGGTCCAGACTAGTTAATGGCCCATAGTTAAAGGTCCGGACTAGTTAATGGCCCAGATTACTTAATGGTCCAGACTAGTTAATGGTCCAGACTAGTTAGTGGTCAAGAGCACTTAATGGTCCAAACTAGTTAATATCCCCAACTAGTTAAGGGTCCAAACTAGTTAATGGTCCAGACTAGTTAATGGTCCAAACTAGTTAATGGTCCAGACTAGTTAATGGTCCAGACTAGTTAATGGTCCAGACTAGTTAATGTTCCGAACTAGTTAATGTTCCGAACTATTTAATGGTCCAGACTAGTTAATGGTAGTAACTAGTAAATGGTCCTAACTAGTTAATGGTCCAGACTAGTTAATGGTCTAGACTAGTTAATGGTCCAGACTAGTTAATGGTCCAAACTAGTAAATGGTCCAAACTAGTTAATGATCCAGACTAGTTAATGGGGGAGACTAGTTAATGGTCCAAACTAGATAATGGTCCAAACTAGTTAATGGTCCAGACTAGTTAATGGTCCTGACTAGTTAATGGTCCAGACAAGTTAATGGTCCAAACTAGTTCATGGTCCAGACTAGTTAATGGTACAGACTAGTTAATGGTCCAGACTAGTTAATGGTTCAGTCTAGTTAATGGTCCAAACTAGTTCATGGTCCAGACTAGTTAATGGTCCAGACTAGTTAATGGTCCAGACTAGTTAATGGTCCAGACTAGTTAATGGTTCAGACTGGTTAATGGTCCAGACTAGTTAATGGTCCAGTCTAGTTAATGGTCCAGACTAGTTAATGGTCCAAACTAGTTCATGGTCCAAACTAGTTAATGGTCGAGACTCGTTAATGGTTCAGACTAGTTAATGGTCCAGACTAGTTAATGGTCCAGACTAGTTAATGGTCCAGACTAGTTAATGATCCAGACTAGTTAATGGTCCAGACTAGTTAATGGTGCAGACTAGTTAATGGTCCAGACTAGTTAATGATCCAGACTAGTTAATGATCCAGACTAGTTAATGGTCCAGACTAGTTAATGATCCAGACTAGTTAATGGTCCAGACTAGTTAATGGTCCAGACTAGTTAATGATCCAGACTAGTTAATGGTGCAGACTAGTTAATGATCCAGACTAGTTAATGATCCAGACTATTAATGATCCAGACTAGTTAATGGTCCAGACTAGTTAATGATCCAGACTAGTTAATGGTCCAGACTAGTTAATGATCCAGACTAGTTAATGGTCCAGACTAGTTAATGATCCAGACTAGTTAATGGTCCAGACTAGTTAATGATCCAGACTAGTTAATGATCCAGACTAGTTAATGATCCAGACTAGTTAATGATCCAGACTAGTTAATGGTCCAGACTAGTTAATGGTCCAGACTAGTTAATGGTCCAAGTCAGACCGAAAGTTCGCTATAAGTTTAATTCTCTTATGTACAGGATATTTATTAAAAGTCAATAACTTTATATACTGTATCAGTAATGTGAATGTTGAGGTTCATTATGTCTGGTCAGTTGTGTCTTTGTTCTTGTCAGTAGTGTCTTTGTTCTTGTCAGTAGTGTTGTGGTCAGTAGTGTTGTGGTCAGTAGTGTTGTGGTCAGTAGTGTTGTGGTCAGTAGTGTTGTGGTCAGTAGTGTTGTGTTCAGTAGTGTTGTGGTCAGCAGTGTTGTGGTCAGCAGTGTTGTGGTCAGTAGTGTTGTGGTCAGTAGTGTTGTGGTCAGTAGTGTTGTGGTCAGTTAGTGTTGTGGTCAGCAGTGTTGTGGTCAGTAGTGTTGTGGTCAGTAGTGTTGTGGTCAGTAGTGTTGTGGTCAGCAGTGTTGTGGTCAGTAGTGTTGTGGTCAGTAGTGTTGTGGTCAGTAGTGTTGTGGTCAGTAGTGTTGTGGTCAGTAGTGTTGTGGTCAGTAGTGTTGTGGTCAGTAGTGTTGTGGTCAGTAGTGTTGTGGTCAGTAGTGTTGTGGTCAGTAGTGTTGTGGTCAGTAGTGTTGTGGTCAGTAGTGTTGTGGTCAGTAGTGTTGTGGTCAGTAGTGTTGTGGTCAGTAGTGTTGTGGTCAGTAGTGTTGTGGTCAGTAGTTTTGTGGTCAGTAGTGTTGTGGTCAGTAGTTTTGTGGTCAGTAGTGTTTAGTTAGTAGTGTTGTGGTCAGTAGTTTTGTGGCCAGTAGTGTTGTGGTCAGTAGTGCTGTGGTCAGTAGTGTTCTGGTCAGTAGTGTTGTGTTCAGTAGTGTTGGGGTCAGTAGTGTTGGGGTCAGTAGTGTTGCGGTCAGTAGTGTTGCGGTCAGTAGTGTTGCGGTCAGTAGTGTTGTGGTCAGTAGTGTTGTGGTCAGTAGTGTTGTGGTCAGTAGTGTTGTGGTCAGTAGAGTTGTGGTCAGTAGTGTTGTGGTCAGTAGTGCTGTGGTCAGTAGTGTTCTGGTCAGTAGTGTTGGGGTCAGTAGTGTTGGGGTCAGTAGTGTTGTGGTCAGTAGTGTTGCGGTCATAAGTGTTATGGTCAGTAGTGTTGCGGTTAGTAGTGTTGTGGTCAGTAGTGTTGTGGTCAGTAGTGTTGTGGTCAGTAGTGTTGTGGTCAGTAGTGTTGTGGTCAGTAGTGTTGTGGTCAGTAGTGTTGTGGTCAGTAGAGTTGTGGTCAGTAGTGTTGTGGTCAGTAGTGCTGTGGTCAGTAGTGTTCTGGTCAGTAGTGTTGGGGTCAGTAGTGTTGGGGTCAGTAGTGTTGTGGTCAGTAGTGTTGCGGTCAGTAGTGTTATGGTCAGTAGTGTTGCGGTTAGTAGTGTTGTGGTCAGTAGTGTTGTGGTCAGTAGTGTTGTGGTCAGTAGTGTTGTGGTCAGTAGTGTTGTGGTCAGTAGTGTTGTGGTCAGTAGTGTTGTGGCCAGTAGTGTTGTGGTCAGTAGTGTTGTGGTCAGCAGTGTTGTGGTCAGCAGTGTTGTGGTCAGCAGTGTTGTGGTCAGCAGTGTTGTGGTCAGTAGTGTTGTGGTCAGTAGTGTTGTGGTCAGTAGTGTTGTGGTCAGTAGTGTTGTGGTCAGTAGTGTTGTGGTCAGTAGTGTTGTGGTCAGTAGTGTTGTGGTCAGTAGTGTTGTGGTCAGTAGTGTTGTGGTCAGTAGTGTTGTGGTCGGCAGTGTTGTGGTCGGCAGTGCTGTGGTCAGTAGTGTTGTGGTCAGTAGTGTTGTGGTCAGTAGTGTTGTGGTCAGTAGTGTTGTGGTCAGTAGTGTTGTGGTCGGCAGTGTTGTGGTCGGCAGTGTTGTGGTCGGCAGTGTTGTGGTCAGTAGTGTTGTGGTCAGCAGTGTTGTGGTCAGCAGTGTTGTGGTCAGTAGTGTTGTGGTCAGTAGTGTTGTGGTCAGTAGTGTTGTGGTCAGTAGTGTTGTGGTCAGTAGTGTTGTGGTCAGTAGTGTTGTGGTCAGTAGTGTTGTGGTCAGTAGTGTTGTGGTCAGTAGTGTTGTGGTCAGTAGTGTTGTGGTCAGTAGTGTTGTGGTCAGTAGTTTTGTGGCCAGTAGTGTTGTGGTCAGTACTGTTGTGGTCAGTAGTGTTGTGGTCAGTAGTGTTGTGGTCAGTAGTGTTGTGGTCAGTAGTGTTGTGGTCAGTAGTGTTGTGGTCAGTAGTGTTGTGGTCAGTAGTGTTGTGGTCAGTAGTGTTGTGGTCAGTAGTGTTGTGGTCAGTAGTGTTGTGGTCAGCAGTGTTGTGGTCAGCAGTGTTGTGGTCAGTAGTGTTGTGGTCAGTAGTGTTGTGGTCAGTAGTGTTGTGGTCAGTAGTGTTGTGGTCAGTAGTGTTGTGGTCAGTAGTGTTGTGGTCAGTAGTGTTGTGGTCAGTAGTGTTGTGGTCAGTAATTCTGCGTCATAACAGTATTTGAGAAATTTTCAGGTCATTTTGGCATCAATTTATTTCTTGGAAACTTTTACAATAAGATATTTTTTTTAGTTTTGTTAATTATGTAGTATTAATATATATCTTTGTGGTAGTTCTTCAGAAATTAAACACATTATCTATTGTTTTCAATAATTATTTTTCTTGTCAACGTTCTGAGGATGTTGTTGGTCAGCCAAGAATTATTTATTATTTAGTCCTTTAGTTGTGATCTGTTGAATAATTCCAGTCACTGGTACTTATAAACACCATCAAATTATTCACTGTAACATAATTGTTGAACCTTAAAGAGGTAATTTGGGTGACATTTGACTATTTAGTTATGTTTGTTATAAGAGTTTGGGTAATTAGTATTTATCAGTGTTTGTCAGATTTTAGAGGAGTTGTTATGCTTGTCCAAATGTGGTCAGTATAAGATGCAGATGTCTCAGTAAGTTGCCTGAGTTTGTTTACTGAGGCAGTAGTAGACAACTGTAAATGTTGCTTACAAAGTCAGATATTAGCGAGTCTTCTGCCTGGCTGAGATTAATGTTAAAGTTACCAACAATTATCATGTGATGCTTATTGAAGTTCCGGCACCGCCACCGCCATCGCCACTGCCATTGCTACTGCCACTGCCACTGTCACTGCCACCGCCACCCTCAACTTTTTTTTTCTTAAAATGTACCTACAGTGAATAGAACCCCCACATGACAACAGGAATAACAAATCTTGCGTATAGTGAATTTAAGTAGAAATATATAAGATTCATATATCTTACGTGCTCATGAGACAAAGATTTATTTGTCATCTTACGTTATCATGAGAAAAAATTTACCTGTCATTCTAAGTATTCTTGGCAAAAAAGTTCAATCCCAACAGAGTGCAAAACATTTACTTGACTTCCGTTTTACGCTAATGACTAGAGGGTATTTCCTCCCTGGATGGTTCTTTACTATCCTACTACTCGTAAGCCGGGGTAGTGGGAAAGGAGAAAGAAGGGAGAAGGGGGGATTAGAGGTAAAGGGTAGGGGGAATTTCTATCCCCTATCCTTTTATCACTTACTGGTTCCCCCATCCACTATCCAAGAAAAGTACCCTTAAGGAAAATGTAGAATATAACTATGGTATATCTGTGTCTTGCATTAAGAGAGATGTAAATAATAAATCTGAATGTTATAGGAATGCAGTTCGAAGCTTAAGTGGCTCTGTCACTCATTATGATAACATGATGTAGGTGAGTTTATGGAGCAACTTGCAATGTGAGCAGATTGACTGATGTAGTTGTGACCAGGCTCAGGCTTGGTTACAGGCACTGACTGATGTTGTAGTGACCAAGCTCAGGCTTGGTTACAAGTACTGACTGATGTTGTAGTGACCAGGTTCAGGCTTGGTTACAGGCACTGACTGATGTTGTAGTGACCAAGCTCAGGCTTGGTTACAAGTACTGACTGATGTTGTAGTGACCAGGTTCAGGCTTGGTTACAGGTACTGACTGATGTTGTAGTGACCAAGCTCAGGCTTGGTTACAACTACTGACTGATGTAGTAGTGACCAGGCTCAGGCTTGGTTACAAGTACTTCTGGCAGTTTAGCAGACACGTAGATCATGATCAAAGTAAATACAAAGTATGTGGTCAGCCTTATAGTCATTGTCTTGAGCACTGGGTACTTTATTGTCCACTTATTAAGATACAGAGAGAGAGAATAATAATCTATGTGATATGTCAAGAATCTTATTAATGTAAATAAGACACCAGACACATTAAGCAAATTTTTGAAATTTGCTTGCAACAGATAGGTGAACGGTAGGTATAAATCCAGATGTGCTCCTGTAAATAGTTTTGGAGCCCAGTTCCTAGGTCTTTTGTGCATCCATACGCTCTTGTGCTGCCTTCCACAGGATTGTTATCAGGTGCACAATAAACTAGCTGCGTCGGCGCAAAATCTAAATCTCTACCCAACAACTTCCTTCCCTCCCCATCACCCATCCTCATTGCTATCTGCTGTTTTAATTCTGTTGTCATCTGTTTTCCAACTCAGCTTTCTCCTCCTCCTGTTTATCCCCGTTTTTGTGGGTATTGTGAATGTCTGTCTGTTGGCCTGACGTGTTATCTGTTGTGATCATCATCAGAGAGAGAGAGAGAGAGAGAGAGAGAGAGAGAGAGAGAGAGAGAGAGAGAGAGAGAGAGAGAGGCTTTAATCTGGATAATGGGCCCAGGCTTAAGGTGTTTGTACGCCTCAGGCTTACACACACACACACACACACACACACACACACACACACACACACACACACACACACACAAGGACCAGAAAATAATGTGGATTTGACAGCTTAGATCGTACCTTCAAGATAAATGGAAATACAATACTTCTTGACGTGTTCTTGAAGAAGTTCCTTGTAGGAGCAGCTCGAAGGTGAACCTTGAGAATGTACCTCAAGGTCCACTTTCCAGGTGACACTGTATCTCAAGGTGGACCTTGAGGTGCCACTGTATCTCAAAGCAGTCAAGAAGCAAGACAGAACAAGACAACAAAAAGGCCACGAGGTCAACACCTTGACGTCAAGTTACACATTGACGTCAAGTCACACCTTGAAGTCAAGTTACACCTTGACGTCAAGTTATACATTGACGTCAAGTTACACACTGACATCAAGTTACACCTTGACGGCAAGTTACACTTTGACGTCAAGTTACACCTTGACATCAAGTCACACCTTGAAGTCAAGTTACACCTTGACGTCAAGTTATACATTGACGTCAAGTTACACACTGACATCAAGTTACACCTTGACGGCAAGTTACACTTTGACGTCAAGTTACACCTTGACGTCAAGTCACACCTTGACGTCAAGCAACACCTTGCATCAAGGTCGGCATGGTGTTGTATAAGGACAAACAGATAGAAAAAAAACAGATAAGCATTCCCAAATACTCTAAAAATAGTCCCAAACATTCCCCCAGCAATAAATCAACATACACAGTTTCTACACTAGGTAGGTCAGTCTGAGAGATCCCTAGTGCAGAATCTGCTAACACAGTCCCCTCTCAGTCTAGCAGTCACCACCCAGTCTAACAGTAACCACCCAGTCTAGCAGTCCCCACCCAGTCTAACAGTAACCACCCAGTCTAACAGTAACCACCCAGTCTAACAGTCACCACCCAGTCTAACAGTCACCACCCAGTCTAACAGTCACCACCCAGTCTAACATCCAGGGAATTTCTAACCCTCTGAGTGCCACGCCCTCACAACTCATTAAACCAAGTGCCGAACACACACACACACACACACACACACACACACACACACACACACACACACCCTATAACAAAGTAATCTGCTGGTGATCTGTCTAGCTTGCTCTCCAGTCCGCTTACTCAGCATTAACTCAGAAACCCTTTTGTATCATTTATATATCGTGTCGGGTGTGCGACTGGCACTTGCCATTACATATTTTGTTAATGTGCCAGTGTAGGAAGCACTCAGGAGTTGCAATATGGAAATCACAGGAGAACACGAAGAGTGAATTACATATGTGATGAATGAGGAAATGGTAGCTAGTTTTATTATTTAATATTTTTATATATACTATGATTCCATTACTATTTTTGTCTTTATCGAATTCTGCCATTGTCAGGTTTTAGCGGGTAACAGGCAACAAGTAACAGGTAACGAGAAACAGGTAAGGAGTAACAAGTAAGGAGTAACAGGTAACGAGTAACAGTTATCCAGTAATAGGTAACCAGTAACAGGTAACCAGTAACATGTAACAAGTAACATGTAACAAGTAACAAGTAACAGGTAACAAGTAACAGGTAACAAGTAACAGGTAACAAGTAACAGGTAACAAGTAACAGGTAACATGTAACAGGTAACAGTGGAGAAGCGTGAAGAATGAATGTGCGGTGAGAAGTGCAACCCACTTACTTTAATGTTTTTGAGAGAATGTGGTGTTACTCTGGTGTTACTTCGGTGTTCCTGTGGTGCACCAGGGGTGTTACTGTGATGTTCCTTTGGTGCTCCAGGGGTATTACTGTGAAGTTAATCTGTGGTGCTCTTGTGGTGTTACTGAGAAATTAACCTGTGATATTCTCTTCGTGTTTCTGCGACATTCCTGTGGAGTCGTCACATGAATGAAGCTGCACAGTGACTGTCTCCTCCCCAGACAGGGTGACCCAAGGGAGGAAACACAGTCGACATTCACTGATATTAAACAATACTAACATATTTACGAGAACAAAAAGGCACAATACCGTGACTGGAACAATACACAAATAACCGCACACAGGAGAAAGAAACTTACGACTTGGACCATTTACAATTTGCCTTTGTATATGGTCCAAGTCGGACCGAAACGTAGTCGTAATCTCCTCTCTCATTTGTGCGAATTATTTGTGTATATCTACGAGAAGCAAGATGTCATTCGTATCAGTGCAACACAACACTGAAATACTCTACACTGCAACACAAGAGGCAGAGAAACTATCAGAAGAAACACTAATACATTTATTTTATTATCCCAGAGATAACACAGATCAGGTCACCAAGACCACACTGGTGGACTAGCTATAAGCTTAAGACCCCTTTAGGATAAGCTACCCATAAATCCCCTCACCCTGTATGCCCGCACCAGTTCCCTTCCTCCTGTCCACCACCAGTTTGCAGTCACAGTCTTGGAAGGATCTATCCAATTACTTAGAATCAACCTTTCACTCTTAAAAGAAGGCTGGTGAAGCTTTCATAACAGTACTGTTGTCACCAGTCGAGTATTGTTGTCACCAGTCGACGCCGTAAGAGTAATATTATATATATATATATATATATATATATATATATATATATATATATATATATATATATATATATATATAATATATATATATACTCGGATTTTTTCAATAATTATATATATTTTTTTTTTTTTTTTTTTTTTTTTTTTTTTTTTTTTTTTTTTTTTTTTTAAGATCTGCGACTGCAGAATTTCAGAAAAGTTAAGTATGTCACGAATACATAAGACATATGTAAATACTGATTTATTTTATTATTTACTGCCATAAAATGTACACAGATCTATTACAAAACTTCAAAATTTACCAACACTTGAGCACACAAACAATTTCAGATCATACATGTTCCTTTACCAGATAAGAGAAAGGTAAACAAACGTAAAGATGCGATAATGTAATATAATAATAATAATAATTATTATTATTAGTATTATAATCAAAACAAAGCGCTAAACCCACAAGGGTCAATAATATAATATATAAAAATATATATTAATATAATAATAATAATAATAATAATAATAATAATAGTAATTATTATTATTATTATTATTATTATTACTATTATTATCTCCCATGTTCCATTTGCAGTCAAGAGAAATGTAAACACACACAAAGATACAATACTGAATCATAAACAAATATGAATATCTTTTTCACATTATCTTTTCATTATTAATGTCTAATGTTAGTAATACGTATAACATCAACAGTGTTTTGTATCATATAAGACAACATTACTGTAGGTGCTGGCACACACACGAGTCATCTTGTAAACACACGACCTAAACTTTAAAATATCGAAATATACAGTACAGTACTGTAAGTGTACTTTCTCATCCTTGTGATTTTCTTAACATTTTCTTTTTTTTTTAGTATACTTTATAGTGAGAATATAATACATAATACATATAACATACAAAATGTGTGTTAATCGAGTGTTTATGGTATTGGTAAAACTTCCGGTCAACAGTAGGCTATTAGTAGTTAAGTCTTTGAGGAGAAAAAAGTTATACGCAGATTTTCGACTGCGCGGGGGGTCGGCGCCCCTGCCGCCCACTTTGCTCAAGGATCAACTATATATATATATATATATATATATATATATATATATATATATATATATATATATATATATATATATATTATATACAGACCGATAGCACTAACATCCCATATCATAAAAATCTTTGAAAGGGTCCTAAGAAGCAAGATCACCACCCATCTAGAAACCCATCAGTTACACAACCCAGGGCAACATGGGTTTAGAACAGGTCGCTCCTGTCTGTCTCAACTATTGGATCACTACGACAAGGTCCTAGATGCACTAGAAGACAAAAAGAATGCAGATGTAATATATACAGACTTTGCAAAAGCCTTCGACAAGTGTGATCATGGCGTAATAGCGCACAAAATGCGTGCTAAAGGAATAACAGGAAAAGTCGGTCGATGGATCTATAATTTCCTCACTAACAGAACACAGAGAGTAGTAGTCAACAGAGTAAAGTCCGAGGCAGGCACGGTGAAAAGCTCTGTTCCACAAGGCACAGTACTCGCTCCCAACTTGTTCCTCATCCTCATATCTGACATAGACAAGGATGTCAGCCACAGCACCGTGTCTTCCTTCGCAGATGACACCCGAATTTGCATGACAGTGTCTTCCATTGCAGACACTGCAAGGCTCCAGGCGGACATTAACCAAATCTTTCAGTGGGCTGCAGAAAACAATATGAAGTTCAACGATTATTAATTTTCTATTACTCAGATATGGTAAACACGAGGAAATTAAATCTTCATCAGAGTACAAAACAAATTCTGGCCACAAAATAGAGCGAAACACCAACGTCAAAGACCTGGGAGTGATCATGTCGGAGGATCTCACCTTCAAGGACCATAACATTGTATCGATCGCATCTGCTAGAAAAATGACAGGATGGATAATGAGAACCTTCAAAACGAGGGATGCCAAGCCCATGATGACACTCTTCAGGTCACTTGTTCTATCTAGGCTGGAATATTGCTGCACACTAACAGCACCTTTCAAGGCAGGTGAAATTGCTGACCTAGAAAATGTACAGAGAACTTTCACGGCGCGCATAACGGAGATAAAAACACCTCAATTACTGGGAGCTCTTGAGGTTCCTGAACCTGTATTCCCTGGAACGCAGGCGGGAGAGATACATGATTATATACACCTGGAAAATCCTAGAGGGACTAGTACCGAACTTGCACACGAAAATCACTCACTACGAAAACAAAAGACTTGGCAGACGATGCAACATCCCCCCCAATGAAAAAGCAGGGGGTGTCACTAGCACGTTAAGGACCATACAATAAGTGTCAGGGGCCCGAGACTGTTCAACTGCCTCCCAGCATATATAAGGGGGATTACCAACAGACCCCTGGCAGTCTTCAAGCTGGCACTAGACAAGCACCTAAAGTCGGTTCCTGATCAGCCGGGCTGTGGCTCGTACGTTGGTTTGCGTGCAGCCAGCAGTAACAGCCTGGTTGATCAGGCTCTGATCCACCAGAAGGCCTGGTCACAGACCGGGCCGCGGGGGCGTTGACCCCCGGAACTCTCTCCAGGTAAACTCCAGGTATGTCGTGCCGAATATGTAAAACTGGTCAATTAGCAAGAACTCATTTAAAATTAAGTCATTTCTAAAATTTTCTCTTATACGTTTAAAGATATATTTTTTCATTAATGTTAATGTAAAAATTTGTAATTTTGCACCAAAAGAATCTTAGAAAACTTACCTAACCTTATTATGACAAGAGCAATTTATTTTAGCCTAACCCAACTAAATATATTTTAGATTTGTTTACAGTAATTTAATACTAAATAAACACAGTGAAATATATTTTTTCCGTTAGGTTCAGAATGATTTTGGCGAAATTATTGCATACACAAATTTTCACTTGTCCTATATGGCAACATGAGTGTTGCTATTTAAGCCAAAATCGCAAATTCTGCCTATTCGGCACGACACACACAGACACACCACAACACACAACACATATATATATATATATATAATATATATATATATATATATATATATATATATATATATATATATTATATATATATATACTGCATCCACGAAACATGTATTTTTTTAAAGCAAATATCAATACTGCGACTAGCCGAGGTTCGAACCCGAGATATTTTAACCAGCCTCCCAAGAGGTCAGCAATTATTACTATCAGAACTGCAGTATCCCCGCCCCTTCATCAAAGTGCAGGCATTATACTTCCCAACTCCAGGACTTATGTCCGGCTAACTGGTTTTCCCTGAATCCCTTCATAAATTATTCTTTTGCTCACACTCCAACAGCACGTCAAGTCATAAACACCACTTGGTTCCGCTCGTTGGATGTTCAAGCCCCCAGCACTCAAAACCACCCTTAAACCTTCCCTTCAACCCTTCCTATGCGACCCCTACCCCTCTTTCCCTTTTACCCTTCGCCCTCGTAGTCATCCTATTTTGTTCCAGTCTTTCTAAATATCCAGACCACCTTAACAAACCCCTTTCCCCAGCCTCTTGAATAATACCTCGGGTAATCCCGCACCTAATCTCCAAGCTCTGATTAAGACGCATGATTAAGACACATAATTGAGACACATGTGCAACAGTTAGGTATCTTTATTATTGAAACGTTTCGCCTACACAGTAGGCTTCTTCAGTCAATTACAGGTAATAAACGTAGAAGTTCAATGTATATTTATATTCACTATATTCATTATAGCTTCAATATCGAAATGTTTAAAATTTCATTCTTTCGAATACTCAATTATACTTCCTATTATAAATTGCTTACTGTAATTACCACTGAACCTTTCATTGCTTGTTAAGTTTAGATTAAATTTAAGCCTGCCCACAATGCTCTGCATACAAGGGACTTTTGGCATGTACACCCAACTAGTACTTTTAATTCCTTGTTATAAATATGTATCATGTCCAAATAAACTATATGAATATGAATAGTCACACCACACATTTCCCTCAAACAAGTTATCTTTCTGCTCCAGTTTCTTCCTCGCTGTGACATTTAAAACTCATGTTTCACAACCACTCAGCAGTGTTGGTACCACTATCATACATCCCCCTATTTTGTCTCTCTGGATAACGTTCTTTGTTCTCCAGAGAAGTCTCCATGCACCACCCACCTTTTTTTCCCTCTTCATTTCTATAGTTCACCTCATCTTTTATAGACCCAGCTGCCGACAACTCCACCCCAAATATCTAAACACATTTACTTCCTCCATAGTCCCTCCATCCACTCTGATATCCATTTTTTCATTCCCAAGACTATTTTTCTCACTTTGTTCTTTTCTATATTTGCTTTTAATTTCCTTCTTTTACATACCCTCCCCAAATTCATCTACCAACCTTCGTAACTTCTCTCCAGAATTTTCCAAAAGAACCGCATCATAGGCACAAAGCAACTGTGACAACTCCTACTTTGTATAAGATTCATTATCTTTTAATCCTCACACGTCTCCCAAACACCCCAGCATTCACTTCTTTTACAACCATGGTGACATCACCTATCCCTCTCTAAGGGATACTTTTACTGGAAATTAATCCCCCCTCACACCTTCATACCCTAACCTAAGACTCCCTCTTCCACATAAAAACCCTTTCCCACTTTAATAATCTTTCATCTATTTCATACATTTACAACCTTTGCCACATTGCTTCCCTATCCACCTTATCACATGCTTTTTTTCTAAATTCATAAATACAACGAAAAGTTCCTTACCTTTATTTAAGTACTGTTGACTTACATGTTTGACTGTAAACATCTCGTCAACACATTCCCTACGCTTCCTTGTTCCTCCTTCGTCTTACTCATAATTCTTTAATTAATAACTCCACCAAACTATTTACCTGGTATGCTCAACAGGTCTATTTCCCTATAATTGTTACACTCCCATTTATCCTCTTTTCTCTCATACAAAGGTACTATACACGCTCTCTACCAATCCCTAAGTACCTTTCCTCCCTCCCTGTCATGCTTATACTGAACAAATGCACCAACCACTTCAGAACTACATCCCCACCTGTTTTAATATTTCTGTCTTGATCCCATCAACTCCCAGCTGTTTTACCCCTTTCATTCTATCCATATACTATATAATGTTATGTTGCATGTATGGTAGCTTATGTTAATGTATGGTACATTGCTAGTGTCAGGCTTAGAAATGAAATGATAGATAAATAGATAGAGAGAGCGAGAGAGAGAATGAAAATATATCACACAGGTAAACAGCCAAACTTAAACTTAGAGTAAAAATCTTCCGTGAAATCACGGAAGAATAAGGAGCAGGACAAGAAAGGAAAAATATGGTGTGTTGTATACTAAAGGAGAAGAGAAAGAGAGAATGATGAGAAAGAGAATAATGAAAAATTAAGAGAGTAGATAGAGAGAGAAGAGAGAGAGAGAGAGGGTGGGTCATAACGTTCAGTGATCGCCTTGGCTGGGGTCAGTCTGTACATACCTGCTCCCTAATCCTTCCTTTGTGCACCCTCTACCTGGCCTCCCTCTCTCTCTCTTCTCTCTCCTCTCTCTCTCTCTCTTCTCTCTCTCTCCTACCTAACCATCCATCTCCCCTTCACTCGTTATTTGTTATTTACTGTTTACATGTTCTGTGTTAAAATATTCAACGTAACACTATCAGTGGACGGTCCCATGTTGACGAATTTCTATCCGTCCTGGATTTGATAATGTTTTAAGAGAGGGCGAAACGTCGTCTCCAGGTTTTTCTCCAAATTCTGGATTACTTATGAACAGTTCAGTTTAAATCTGTATCATTTATCTTCTAATTTCTCTCGAGAAAATACGAATGAAATTGCATTATATATACGTCGTGCCGAATAGGTAAAACTTGCGATTTTGGCTTAAATAGTAACGCTCTTCTTGTTGAATAAGACAAGCGAAAATTTGTGTATGCAATAATTTTGCAAAAATCATTCTGAACCTAACGAAAAAAATTATATTTCATTGTGTTTGTTTATTATTAAATTATTGTTTTTATCTAAAATATATTTAGTTGGATTAGGCTAAATTAAATTGCGCTTGTTATAATAAGGTTAGGTAAGTTTTCTAAGGTTCTTTTGGAACAAAATTATTAATTTTTACATTAACATATATGAAAAAAATATCTTTAAACGTATAAGAGAAAATTTTAGAAAGGACTTAATTTTAAATGAGTTCTTGCTAATTAACCAATTTTACCTATTCGACACGACACACATTATATATATATAATTACATATATTTATATAAGAGATTACTATTTTATATAGTGATATTACTACATGTTTAGTTTATAACATAAGGGTAAAAAAGTTTTAAAGGATACTTTGTTGATAAAAAGGTAATATACGGTACATGTTGTTAGTGTGTACACGATTATAAGGCGAAAATCTCATTCAGCTCCTCAGAGCTGGGACGTGTGCCCAAAATACAGCAGGCATTACCCCTTTGAAAAGCCACACTGAGCCGCTGGAACAGAAAACTAGCCCTCCTGGGATCCCTAGTTACCCTGATGAGTCTTTTTCCCAGCTCCTTAAGGAATTTAGATGCACTTTTTCCCCATGAGCCAAGGGTCTCTGAGCCTATGGGAACAAACATATAATGATGAGCAAGTTCTCCATATTTTCTAGACTTTTGCGACTCCCTGAAGCTGGCAGCTGCCCCTCCTTCCTCCCTGGTGTATTGGAGATAGGTATCAGCCAAGGTAGATGCACATGTATAGTCCCACACCACCTGCTTCCCGTCTGTCCAAGTTTGAAGGGTGATACCATCTGGACGCTTCTGGCTTCTATCAGATCTGCATAGCTGGGGAGGCTCCCTTACTGCTGGGCATCCGGCTGTTGTGAGGTTCCTCTTGATAATGTTATTAACCTCATGTCTTGCAATCTTTCCCTCGGATTTACGGCACACAAGACCATGGTACCCGATTCGGTCTGCTGCTTCAGTGCCACAAATACACCTGTGTTCGGAGAGAATAGGGGCTGCAAGTCGAAGGGCAACACCGATGCGGATGGTCTGTGTGTCGAGGCGTGTGCCATGGCTGGAGTTGGGAACAGCCAACAGAAAGTCCCCTGCATGAGGGGCTTTCACTGCCAGGAGGCGGGCTCTATCCTTCCCTGACACACTCTGAAGCATTTTTGAGGCTATATTTTCCACTATTTGACCATCCCAGTGCGATTGTTTGTAGTTGTTGGGAGGAGCAGGTCTGGTTTCAGAGCCCGTTAGATTATCCCAGATCATGGCTCCGTTGATGAACTTTTTTTTTTGGATCCAATCTTGTCCCTAAGATGTTCAGGGAGGATCGCTACTACAAGCCTCTGGATGCAATACATGAGGACAGAAAAGCAGGTAACGCAATCTGTGATGACTTGCGGACACCAATGCCTCCTAGTCTGACTGGAAGTGTAGCTTGGTTCCACTGCCCGTCTTCTAGAGTAAGGTTAATACTTTCGTAAATATCTGCCTCAGGATACTGTCATATTCGTGCAGTAAAGGGTTATCGTATGAAGGTGCACATCTTAGGAAATATGTCAACTTGGGCAGACTCAAGCACTTTGTGAGAAGGTACAAGGCATCGTGGGTGTCCAGATTGCCTATTCGTTGTTTCATTCTCCTTAACTCTTCCAATTTCTTCCTGAGAATTGTGTCAATGGCATTGCTTCGTAGAGGTGCTCCTAGCAAGACACTGTTTGTGGGGGCAATGACTGATGCTACTGGTAGTTTTGATCTCACTGCATTTATCACTTGTTGATTGACTGAGATGATTTCACATTTGGATGGATTCAGGATGAGACCATTTCCTGTCCCCGTGTCATTACCTGTGTAAGATCATGTAGGAGGGACTCCTTTGTAGCTGCTAGTGTACCATCATCTAGGAACCAGATGTTTAGCTCGCTGGTCAGTCTGATGTGATTTCCCTAACCATACAGAAGAGAAATGGTGCAAGAGGATCTCCTTGTTGGACACCCTCCGATGACGTGATTTCACGCTCTCCAAAGAGAAGCATTGATTCCTTGCTATACCCAGCTGAAACAAAAGGGAAGAGACCAGGGAAATCTTCTTGTACTGCTGCTAATACCACATCTCTTTTCAGGAGATTGAATGCATTCTTGAAATCTAATTTTACCACTGCATTGTCCTCAGGCAGGTTGTTGATATACGCCCTTGTTTCACGAACCACTGCTTCACTTCCTTGAGAGACCCCAAAGCCAAGCTGGTTTGGTTGAAGCATCATGGCTGCCTGTGCACGAATACTTCGGACAGCAGCTTTGGATATGAGGCGGCAGTAACGTGTTGCCTACTGTAATTGGCCGAATTCCTCCATCCTTCTTTTTAAGTGCACAAAGTGTTGCACCAAAAAAGAAAGGTCTAATTTCTCGGGGAATCAGCCCAAACCCAAAGGGAAAATTGTTGACGAACCTTGTAAATCTCGGGAAAGCATTTGTCTCTGCAATTTCCCAATAAGGTTTAAACCCTTTTCCCTTTAAAAATGCTTTTGGGCCTTATTCCAGTGAAAACCCCCAGCGGAGCCAAAATGGGAACCCATTTTTGCTTTTTAAATGTTAAAGTCTTCCCCCTATAAATGGTTTTTCAGGGGGGGCCCAAAGGGTGTTGGAACTTTTGGGTCCAGGGTTTTCCCCTGGCGGGTGCTGCCCTCTAAGTGTTCAGCCTTTGTCAACACCCCGGGGGGGAAACTTATTTTCCCTTGGTAATAATTCTGTTGCCTCCCTGTGTTCCCCTTCTTAAATTTTTCTTGTCCCCTGGACTTTTTTTACGGTCAGTGGAGTGGTGGGGGTTCCCCTCTCCCTTTTTTGGTGTTGACAGGGAAAGCGAATAGGATCAGTCTGGGAAAATCTCTTAACGTTTTTAATTCTTTTGAGGTTACCCTTTTTTCCCCTTCTTTCCGGCACAGCTAACAGAAAATTCCCAAAAAAGTAGCAAGTTGGGGCCATCCCCTTGGGGTTTTGGGGGGTCATTTAAGAAAAGTGGAAACTCGTTTACTTTTTGTAAGAGGTCGTAATTTTTCCGCTGCGTGTGGACGGTGCTTTGGGAATTTGTGTGATTTGTCCGGTAACTGTTGCTTTAATTTTTTTCCAAAAGATATTTTTGGGTGGGTTCAGGTGCCTGAGATGGATCGGGGTCATCACTTTCACAGGAGGACATCCTAAACCCGGGGGCAATACCGTGTTTGGGGAAAGGAAAACCATTGGGAGTTGAGCAACGAAGCTGTTTGAATGACCGAAATTACCTTTCCTATTTATTGCCAGCCGTAAATTTCCCTGGCTGCTTGCTTCCTCCGGGTTTGGCACCCTTTCTGCTAGACTTATGGTACCCAAAACGTATTTTTGCGGTGGCTTTTCCCCTGTTTTTTTTCCCTTTGTCATCCCCCGGGGTTTCAGAGTGCTTAAAGGTTTCCTTTTATGGGTCACCTCCTTCCTAAAAGCTCTGGTGGGTGCGGTGCCCCGCTCTGGGGTTTGGGGGCCCCATGACCTTAAGATCTCTTGTAAAAGACGCTTTTCATTTGCCTCAGGATCTTGTATGTGAATTTGTACGCGTGCTGTGTTTTTATATTTTTATTTTAATTATATATTATATATATATTTTATTTTATATATTATATATATAATTTATATAAACTAAAAAAAACTTTGTATTATTTTAAAAAAACCCGTTTTTAAAAAATATGGTTTATTTTTTTTCTTTGGTCAAACCTGGATTTTGCCTAATGAAAACTTTCTCAGTTTTTTTTAAAAATCAATTGGTTGGAAAAAATCCCCCAAATTAAAATCTTTTTCCATTTTAAAATTCTATATTTTTTTGTTTGAACCTATGTTAAAGGGATTTTCCCCAGTTTGACAGTAAAAAAAAACTTTTTCACAAATTTGAAAAATCTTATAGACCATCCGTAAAAAAATTTTGGGGGGGTATTTTTTTTCAATTTTTTTTTATCTGTGTCAAGTTTTTTAAATTCAACTTAAAGTTTTGGGAAGATAAGGTATGTCAACCAATTTTTTCCTGGGGGGGGAAAACCCAAAACATATTTTTTTGGTTGAATAAGGTTGGTTGTTCCCTTTTTGGGAATTTTTAAAAGGTATTTCCGCTATTTTTTAAGGATTTATTTAAAAAAAAATCAAAATTTTCTGTTACATCGACCTTTAAGGCTGAGGGGCTCAGTACCTCAAGTTCTCCCGTTCTTTTACCTTCTCCTTTTTTGGGCGATGAAAACCCCCTCTGGCGGAAAGTTTCCTCAAAAAAGATACCCAAAGGGTTTTACTGTGTTAGTGCATATTATATATATATATATATTTAAAATATATATATATATTTTTAATATATATATTAAAATATATTTATATAATTTATATATATATGCGGTTTTCCCGGGGAAAAATTAAAAAAATGGTCTTGGGGAAGGGGAAATCGAAAATTAATTTTTCCTGCTTTCCTTATTTAAAATTTTAAAAATTTATAATTTTTCCCTTAATGATATGAAAAAAATTTTTTTTTCCCGAATCTTGCCTTTATAAAAAATGAGCCAAAATACCAAACCCCAAATTTTTTTTCGTTTTAATTTTTAAAAACACTCTTTTTTTTTCCTTAAAGGTTTTTGTAGGGTTATTCTCCTTTTTAGCCAAGGAAAATCTTGTTTTAAAAATTTTGCAAGTTCTGCCAATTCCCGCATATATATATATTTATTATATATATTTTATATTTTTATATATATATATTTTTTTATATATATATATTTTTTAATATTATATTATACATGGGTTTTTTTCAGCTATTTGCACCCCAAACGGAAAAAAACCATTAGGGTTAGTTTCAAACAGTCTTGGCTCTTAAAGGGTTTTTGTTTTTTAAAGGGCCCTTTAAAAAAGGGAATTTTTTTTTTTTTTTGTTAGTACAAATTTTGCCCAAAGGGGTAGGGGTGGGCCCGGGGATCTGGAAAATTAAACATTTTTTGTGGAAGATTTCTGCCCGGGCCCACAAAATGAATAAAATGATAGATACACCAGCCCAAAGGGTTTATTAAATTTGATTTTTTTCGCTTTTCCCTTTGGGTGAAATATTTTGGGAAAATCTCACACACCCTTTTAAAAGGGGGAAAAAGACAATAGCTTCGAGTTTCTCCCTATGTACCTGACCTGGATATAGGGTAAATTATTAGAGTCATTATTAGGAGAAGTATTTCCAAGTCATTTTTCTTAAGAAATTCACTTATCTTTCATTGCTAAAATACTTGAACTGGTTGAATATGATTCTGGTCATAACGTTGCTTATGTGATCGTCAATAAGACTTCGGCTTGTTAAGATGGTTTCAAGTCCATAGATCACACGAGGGTCATTAAGGCTGCATGTTGCCTGTATATCATTAGTAAGGAATACTTTAAGCCCTAAAATAGAGATTAAACTCGCAGTGTATATACAGTGAGAAATATACAGTGAGAGACAGTGTATATACATGACAGTGTACATACAGTAAGAGACAAAGTGTATATACAGTGAGAGACATACAGTTTATATACAGTGAGAAACATAGTTTATATACAGTGAGAGACATACAGTTCATATACAGTGAGACATACAGTGTATATACAGTGACATACAGTGCATATACAGTGAGAGACATACAGTTTATATACAGTGAGAGACATACGATCAGTGTATACACAGTGAGAGACATACAGTGTATGTTCAGTGAGAGACATACAGTGTATATACAATGAGAGTCATATAACCCAGGGTGTATATATCTTTTCACAAATTACAGAACTGGAAACTCAAAGAGCGTGTGGCAGCACATGGTATTGAAGGAAAATTTTACTCATGGGTCGAGTCATGGCTGACTCTTGTGTAAACTCTTTAGAGTTTACACAAATGGAAAGACGTGAGGGGCACTAAACAGAGGTGTAAAGCACAGAGAGCTACTAAGGTGCTAGAGACTGCTATAGAGGTACTACAGAGAGCTGCAGAGGTACTACAGAGAACTGTAGAGGTAATTCAGAGACCTACAGAGGTACTACACTTGAAGTACAGAAAATCAGAACCACAGAGATATACGCATCTGAGAAATTCAGAGGTGCCACAGTCGATTGTGTGTTAGTTACCATTTTGTCCTAGGCACATGTCGATTAGACACTAGGCCTGTTGTAGGTGTGTAGGTGTGTGTGTGTGTTGTGTGTTGTGTGTTGTGTGTTGTGTGTGTGTGTGTGTGTGTGTGTGTGTGTGTGTGTGTGTGTGTGTAGGTGTGTGTAGGTGTGTGTGTGTAGGTGTGGTGTGTGTGTGTGTGTGTGTGTGTGTGTGTGTGTGTGTGTGTGTGTGTAGGTGTGTGTGTGTGGTGTGTGTGTGTGTGTGTGTGGTGTGTGTGTGTGTGTGTGTGTGTGTGTGTGTGTGTGTGTGGTGTGTGTGTGTGTGTCTGTCTTTGTGTGTGTGTTTGTGGGACTGAGGCGGTAATTCAGAGGGACGTCTTTAAATAATTTCTATAATATGTTGAAAACATATTGTTGAAGTTTTTTTGAACATGTTGATACATATGTTGAAATGCATATACTGAGAGGTCGTGACATGCAACATCACTGACAGGGTTGTTACTGATGCATCAGACTTCATCATTATAAAAATTTTTGTGTGGGTAGAGTGAAGTCAGGTTTAGGAGGTGATCTGGAAACTATTACTTTTGAAGCAGGTTATCAAGGAAACATTTTCGTATTCCTTTGGGATGGGATTAGGTTTCAAATTTTAGGGCTTTTATTTGCATAGATTTTTGTATGGTTGAGTCTAACACGTTGTAATATCTGTGTGGTGTGTTGCAGCTCTGAAGGAAGAGTCAGAGCTCTGGGTTTGAAATTCTCGTACCTGAATGTCTCGTATTTCTAAAGTGTAGAGTAGTAACTGTGGATATGTTGTTAGGTTAGGTAAGGTTCGTCTGGAAACAGGACAAATGTTTCCTGACGCGAGTCTTAGAATATGTGTTGTTTGAGTAAGTTGAGGACCTGAAAAAGTGCAAGTGTGTGTGTTGTCTCGAGTACTTGACGTGGGTGGATTATTTTGTATTACTGTTGGTAGAATTAAGGACAAATATGTCAGATAAAGGACACAAGTGCTACTAATGTGCATTTTATTGTGTCAACGTTTCGCTCTCCAGGAGCTTTATCAAGCCGTCAGCTTGATGAAGCGCCTGATTATTCTTACTGATAATTTCTGTTGGGAAAACATTGAGACTGAAGTGATTTACTGTGTAGATCAGCAAGCACAGATACTGTAAGTGAAGTCAGGATAAACAGAGAGCACTACACTGTTGAGTAAGTTGTTTGGGGAATAAAGTAGCGGTATTTTAAATAAGAATCCCCACATGTTTAGAAAATTTTATTAGATGGTTGAATCTTAGTGTTGAAATTTCAAGTTGCTGTTCAAGTGAATCTAAGATTTTTTTAACACCTCTTGCCTTTCTAGGTGTAATTATATTTTAATGCTGAAATGGGTATTTTTAACTTTATTCTCAGCCAACATACAAAAGGTTTTGTTAAAAAATATCGAGGGTAGAATATTGGTTGTTCATACAGGTAGATATATTGACAGGTTCATCGTTTAATGTGTGTGCTGACGACAACACAATCTGAATTATCATATGTATAAATGTTTTTCATCTTCATACAGGACTGGTTTAAGTTCCGGGAAAGGCATTTAATAATAATATTTATATCTTTATTTCTACAGTACATGTATAAGGTATACAGTCCTGGCTCGACATCAATGGAACATACTACGTGTAGATGAGCTTGCTTGTTATGCAGAGGCATCTCGTGCAATTAGGGTCAGTTTTTGTACCAAGTTGCGACCCAAACCAGTCGGACTAACACCCACCAGGTACCATTATACTGATGGGTGTACATGGACAACAGGTGTGTAAGGATAGGTGCCAGCGTTTCCACGCCTTCAGCAGGGAATCGAACCCGACCCCACGGGTGAAGCACGAGCTTTGCCACCAGGCCATGGGGCTTTGATGTATATGTGTTACGATTAGTCGGTAGAAGAGGCTACCATGAGGCACCCCTGTGAAGTATGTTGTGTTTTAGTGAAGGCAGAGTCATTTACTGTCTACCATGTTGTAGCTTCTATCTGTGATAAGTGGGAACTTTAGGTAACTTTATGCACAAGGTTTAAAGCAAGTTGTCGGTTTACACTGCGTCAGATTTCTTTTTTTACACCAATAAAGAACCCCCACAGGATATTCGTTATATTCTGGAGTGATTAGTTCTTAAATCGGCTGAAGAGCATCACTGGTACTTTTCCTGTGACCGCGAAGCAGGAACTTGCAAGAGGGGTTAAGAATATCTCTCATTAGAAATAACTGATATATTCATTTATATAATTAATCTTCAAAGATCTTTATGATGAGTAATGTTAACTTCAGTTTGGTCTCACCTTTGTGGTCTGGGACGACACAAACTTAAGTATATTAGAGAAATGTTATGGTTTAACAAGATTTATTACAGTTGAGTTACAGTAGAGGTGTTAACATACCGGCAGCTTTATTATATATGATGTTAAGTATTCTTGCTTTATTACCAGTTTGGTTTTTATTGCATTGAGTTATGAAGTAGGCAGTACAGTTTGTTGGGGACAGGTACAGTGATGTCCTGATAACTGGCACTGAGGTACTCAATAACCCGGGTAACAAGGTTTATTGTCAAAGTTAGTTCATATTGTTAGCAAGAAGGTTGTATAATGTTTGTTCTATACTGAAATCAATACATTAATAATTCCAATCGCAGAACGTAACTTTTGACGACGTTTTCGCCGACATTACATATAACTAGTTAATTGTCAGGAATAGTTAATGCCGTCCATACTAGTTAATGGTCCAAATTAGGGTAATGTTTTTCTTCGTCCAGACTAGTTAATGGTTTCAAACTAGTTAATGGTCCAAAACTAGTTAATGGTTCCAGGTAGTTAATGGTCCAGGGACGAGTTAATGGTCTCAAAATAGTTAATGGTGTCACAGAATAGTTAATGGTCCAGGACTAGTTAATGGTCCAGGCTAGTTAATGGTCCCAGACTAGTTAATGATCCAGACTAGTTAATGGTCCATAGTTAATGGTCCAGACTTGTTTAATGGTCCAGAGTAGTTAATGGTACAGCTAGTTTAATGGTCCAGACTAGTTAATGGTCCAGACTAGTTAATGGTCCAGATAGTTAATGGTCCAGACTAGTTAAATGGTCCCGACTAGTTAATGGTCCAGACTAGTTATGGCCAATTACATTTTAATGGGTCCAGACTAGTAAGGTTCCTTAGTTATTGGTCCGGACTAGTTATGGCCAGACTATTAATGGTCAAGACTAGTTAATGGTTCAGGAATAGTTAATGGTCCAGAGCACTTAATGGTCCAAACTAGTTAATATACAAACTAGTTAAGGGTCCAAACTAGTAATGGTCCAGATTAGTTAATGGTCAAAATTGTTATGGTCCAGACTAGTTAATGGTCCAGACTAGTTAGGTCCCAGGACTAGTTAATGTTACGAACTAGTTAATGATCCGGAACTAATTTAATGGTCCAGAATAGTAAATGGTTAGAACTTGTTAATGGTCAGACTAGTTAATGCGTCCAAACTAGTAAATGGTCCAACTAGTTATGGTTCAGTCTAGTTATTGATCCAGACTAGTTAATGGGGATGAGACTAGTTAATTGTCAAACTAGAGATAATGGTTCCAAATAGTTAATGATCCAAACTAAGTTATTGTTCCAGACTACCTTTATCGTCCGACTAGTTAATGGTCCTAGACTAGTAAATGGTCAGACTAGTTAATGGTCCAGTCTACGTTAATGAGTCCAGACTAGTTAATGGTCCATGCCAGTTATTAGTACAGGCTAGTTAAGGGTCCAGTTAGTTAATGGTCCATACTAGTTAATGGTCAAACTAGTTAATGGCTACAAGACGAGTTAATGGTCCAAACTACTTAATCGCCCAGGAACTAGTTAAATGGTCTAGACTATGTTAATGGTTCAGGACTAGTTAATGGTCCAGACAGTTAATGGACAGTCTAGTTATTGGTCCATACCAGTTAATGTCCACACTAGTTAATTATCCAAAAATATTAATAGGTCCAGGACTAGTTAATGGGTCCGGACTAGTTAATGGTCCCGACTAGTTAATGGTCCAGCCTAGGTATTGGTCCATACATAGTTAATGGTCCAAACTTGTTAATGGGGATCCAGACTAGTTATGGTCCTAGTCTAGTTAATGGTCCAGACTGGTTAATGCGTTCCAGAATAGTTAATGGTTCAGGTCTAGATTAATGGTCCAGACATAGTTAATGGTCCAAACTATTCAGAGTCAGACTAGTTATGTCCAGACTAGTTAATGGTCCAGGACTAGTTTAATGGTCAGTCTAGTTAATGTCAGTCTTACGTTAATGGTCAGTCTAGTTAATCAGTCCTGCTGTTAATGGTCAAGACTAGTATTGGTCGAGTCTATTTAATGGTCCAAAATAGTTAATCCAAACTAGTTTAATGGTTCAGAGCTAGAACTTAAGTCCAGACTAGTTAATGGTCTAGACTAGTATAGTTCAGTAATAGTTAATCGGTACAGACCAGTTAATGGTCAGTCTAGTTATTGGTCCATACATAGTTAATGTTCCAGACTAGTTAATGGGATCCCAGACTAGTTAATGGTCCAGATTAGTTAATTGGGTACAGAGTAGTTAATGGTCCAGACTAAGTTATATGGTCCAGATAGTTTATGGTCCATACTAGTTAATGGTCCAAACTTGTTAATGATCCAGACTAGTTATGGTCCAGTCTGGTTAATGGTCCACACTGGTTAATGGTCCAGACTAGTTAATGATCCAGTCTAGTTAATGGTTCAGACTAGTTAATGGTCGATACTAGTTAATGGTCCAGATTAGTTAATGGTCCAAACTAGTTAATGGTCCAGTCTAGTTAATGGTCTAGACTAGTTAATGGTCCAAAACTAGTTCATGGTCCAGACTAGTTAATGGTCCAAACTAGTTAATGGTCCAGACTAGTTAATTGTCCTGACTAGTTAATGGTCCAAACTAGTTCATGGTACAGACTAGTTAATGGTCAGACTAGTTAAATGGTCCAACTAGTTAATGGTCCAGACTAGTTAATGTCCTTGACTTGTTAATAGTCCAGACAAGTTAGGAGTCCAAACTTGTTTATGGTCCAGACTAGTTAAACGGTCCAGATAGTTAATGGTCCAGACTAGTTAATGGTTCAGTCTAGTTAATGGTCAGACTGGTCAATGGTCCGACTAGTTTAATTGTCAGTCTAGTTAATGGTCAAGACTAGTAATGGTCCAACTAGGTTAATTGGGTCAAACTAGTTCATGGACCAGACTAGTTTATGTCGAGAATCGTTAAATGGTTCAGACTAGTTAATGGGGACAGACTAGTTAAGGTTCAAACTAGTTAATGGTCCAGATCCAGAACTAGTATTTTGGAGTCCTCAGACTTAGTTACTTGGTCCAGAAAGTTAATGATCCAGACTGTTATTGATCCAGACTAGTTAATGGTCACCAGACTAGTTAATGATCCGACAACGTTAATGTCCAGAATAGTTAATGATCCAGACTAGTTAATGATCGCCAAGACTAGTTATATGTCCAGACTGGTAATGGTCCAGACTAGTTAATGGTCCAGACTAGTTAATGGTCCAGACTTGTGTTAATGGTCCAAGTCAGACCGAAAGTTCGCTATTAAGTTTTAATTCTCTTATGTTCAGGATATTTGATTTAAAAAGTCAATTACTTTATATACTGTATCAGTAATGTGAATGTGAGGTTCATTATTTCTGGTCAGTTGGGGTCTGTTTGTTCTTGTCAGTTAGTGTTCTTTTTGTTCTTGTCAGTTGTGTCTTTGTTCTGGTCAGTAGTGTCTTTGTTCTTGTCAGTTAGTGTCTTTGTTCTGTCAGTTGTGTCTTTGTTCTGGGTCGTAGTGTCTTTGTTCTTGTCAGTTTTTGTCATTGTTCTGGTCAGTAGTGTCATTTGTGTTCCTTGTCAGTAGTTGTCTTTGTTTGGTCAGTAGTGTCATTGGTCTGGTAGTTTGGTTCTTTGTTCTTGTCTGTAGTGTATTGGTTCTTGTCAGTAAGTGTCTTTGTTCTGGTTCAGTTGGATGTCTTTGTTCTTGTCAGTTGTGTCTTTGTTCTGCGTCAGAGTGTTTTGTTCTGGTCAGTAGTGTATTTGTTCTGCGTACAGTTAGTAGTGGTCTTTGTGTCTTGTCTCAGTAGTGTACTTTGTTCAGGTCAGATATGTGTGACTCTGTTTGTTATTGTCTCAAGTAGTGTCTTTGTTTCGTGGTAGTGTAGTGTCTGTGTTCTTTGTCAGTAGTGTCTTTGTTTCGGTCGAGTAGTGTCTTTGTTCTTGTCAGTAGTGTCTTCTGTTCTGGTCAGTAGTGTCTTTGGTTCTTGTCAAGTAGTGTATTTGTTCTGGTCAGTAGTGTCTTTGTTCTGGTCAGTAGTGTCTTTGTTCTGGTCAGTAGTGTCTTTGTTCTGGTCAGTAGTGTCTTTGTTCTGGTCAGTAGTGTCTTTGTTCTGGTCAGTAGTGTCTTTGTTCAGGTCAGTTGTTCTTTGTTTGGTCAGTAGCGTCTTTGTTTTGGTCAGTAGTGTTCTTTGTCTTCGTGTCAGTTGTGTCTTTGTTTACTGGTCAGGTAGTGTTCTTTGTCCTGGTCAGTCAAGTGTCTGTTGTCCTGGTCAGTAGTGTCTTTGTTCTGGTCAGTAGTAGTCGTCTTTGTTTTGGTCAGTAGTGTCTTTGTCCTGGTCAGTAGTGTCTTTGTTCTGGTCAGTAGTGTCTTGGTCCTGCAGTCAGTTAGTGTCTTTGTTCTGGGTCAGTAGTGTACTTTGTTCTGGTCAGTAGTGTCTTTGTCTGGTCAGTAGCGTCTTTGTTTTGGTCAGTTAGTGTTTTTTGCCTGGTCAGTAGTTGTCTTTGTTTGGTTACAGTTCGTGTCTTTGTTCTGGTCAGTAGCGTCTTTGTTTTGGTCCAGTAGTGTCTTTGTCCTGCGTCAGTAGTGTTCTTTGTGCCTGCGTCAGTAGTGCTTTTTTCTGCGGCAGTAGTGTCTTTGTTCCGGTCAAGAGTGTTCTTTGTTCGGTCAGTAGTGTTGTTTTCATTAGTGTTGTGGGTCAGTAGTGTTGTGGTCAGTAGTGTTGTGGTCGCTGCAGTGTTGTGGACTGTAGTGTTGTTGGTCTCAGTAGTGTTGTTTTCATTAGTGGTTGTGGTCGTAGTGTTCTCGTTGGTCAGTAGTGTTCCTTGTTGTGGTCAAGTAGATGTTTGTTTTCATTAGTGTTGTGATCAGTAGTGTTGTGAGTCAGTAGTGTTGTGGTCAGTTAGTGTTGTGGTCAGTAGTGTTGTTTTCTTTAGTTGTGTAGTCGTGTACAGTGATCTAGTAGTGTTCCTTTTGTGGTTCTCCAGTTCAGTGTTGTCTTTCTTCAGTAGTGTTGTGGTCTCAAGTAGTGCTTTTGGTAAGTAGTGTTTTGAGTCAGTAGTGTTTGAGGTCGTGGTAGGGTTGTGGATCAGTAGTGTTTGGTCAGTAGTGTTGTGGTCAGTAGTGTTCCTGGTTAGTAGTGTTTTGGTCAGTTGTGTTGTGGTCAGTAGTTGTTGTTTTCATTAGTTTTTGTGGTCTAGTAGGTTGATGGTCAGTAGAGTTGTTTTCCAGTAGTGTTGTGGTCAGTAGTGTGGTTGGTCAGTTAGTGTTGTGGGCAGTAGTGTTGTTGGTAAGTAGTGTTGTGGTCAGTTAGTGTTGTGTGTCTAGAGTAGTGTTCGTGGTAAGTAGTGTTATGGTTAGTAGTGTTTTTGGTCAGTAGTGTTTAGTGTGTCAGTAGCGTTGTGGTCGTAGTGTTGTGGTCTCAGTGAGTGTTGGGTGTCCTCAGTAGTGTTGGTGTGTCAGTTAGTGTTGTGGTCTGTATTGTTGTGGTCAGTAGTGTTGTGGCCAGTAGTGTTGTGGTCAGTGTGTTGTGGTCAGTAGTGTTTAGTCAGTAGTGTTGTGGTCGTAGTGTTGTGGTCAATAGTGTTGTGTGGTCGTAGTGTTGTTGGTCATGTTAGTGTTGTGGTCATAGTGTTGTGTCAATAGTCGTTGTGGTCGGTAAAAAAAAGTTTTGTTGTGGTCAATAGTGTTGTGGTCAATAGTGTTGTGGTCAGTAGTGTTTGTGGTCTGTTAGTGTTGTGCGTCAAATAGTGTTTGTAGGTCGGTAGTAGTGTTGTGGTCAGTAGGGGGGGGTGGTTGTGGTTCAATATGTGATTGTGGTCGGTAGTGTTGTGGTACAATAGTGTTGTGGTCAATAGTTTTTGTGGTCAGTTGTGTTTGTGGTCAATAGTGTTGTGGTCGGTAGTGTTGTTTTCATTAGTGTTGTGGTCAGTACTGTTGTTTTCATTAGTGTTGTGGTCTGAAGTGTTGTGGTCAGTAGTGTTGTGGTCAAGTAGTGTTGTGGTCAGTAGTGTTGTGGTCAGTAGTGTTGTGGTTAGTTGTGTTGTTGTTAGTAGTGGTTGTGCGTCTGTAGTGTTGTGGTCTGTAGTGTTGTGGTCAGTAGTGTTGTGCGTCAGAGTGTTGTGGTCAGTAGGTGTCTGTGGTCGCAGGAGTGTTGTGGTCAGTAGTGTTGTGGTCAGTAGTGTTGTGGTCAGTAGTGTTTGTGTCAGTAGTGTAGTGAGTCAGTAGTGTTGTGGGTTCAAGTAGTGTTGTGGTCAGTAGTGTTGTGGTCAAGTAGGTGTTGTGGTCAGTAGTGTTGTGGTCAGTAGTGTTGTGGTCAGTAGGTTTCGTGGTCAGTAGGGTTGTGGTCAGTAGTGTCGAGTAGTTGTGTTGTGGTTAGTAGTGTTGTGCGGTCCAGTTAGTGTTGTGGTCGGTAGTGTGGTGGTCAGTAGTGTTGTGGTCAGAGTGTTGTGGTCAGTAGTGTTGTGGTCACAGTAGTGTTGTGGTCAGTAGTGTTGTGGTCAGTAGTGTTGTGTGTCAGGCAGTGTTGTGGTCAGTGTGTTGTGTTGGCAGTAGTGTTCGTGGTATGTAGTGTTGTGGTCAGTAGTGTATGTGCGTCAGTAGTGTTGTGGTCGTTAGTGTTTGTGGTTAGTAGTGTTGTGGTCAGTAGTGTTGTGGTCTGTAGTGTTGTGGTCAGTAGTTGTTGTTTTCATTAGTGTTGGGGTCTGTAGTGTTGTGGTCAGTAGTGTTGCTGGGTCAGTAGTGTTGTGGTCAAGTATGTGTTGTGGTTCATTAGTGTTGTGCGTCAATAGTGTCTGTGGTTCGGTTAGTGTTTGTGGTCAGTAGTGTTGTTTTTCATTAGTGTTGTGGTCAGTAGTGTTAGGGTCGTACCAGTGTTGTGGTTCAGTTGTGTTGTGTCAGTAGTGTTCGTGGTCAATAGTTTGTTGTGGTCAATAGTGTTTTGGTCGTAGTTGTTTTGTGGTCAGTAGGTTGTTTTCTTAGGTGTTGTTGGTCATAGTGTTGTGGTCAGTAGTGTTTCGTCTACGACATGTGGTAAGTAGTGTATCGGTAGGTCAGTAGTGTTGTTGGTCGGTAGTGTTGTGGGTCAATTGTGTTGTGGTCGGTGTGTTGTGGTCAGTAGTGTTGTGTCGGGTAGTGTTGTGGTCAATAGTGGTTGTGGTCGTTGTGTTTGTGGTTCAGTCTGTGTTGTGGTCAGTAGTGTTTGTGGTCAAGAGTGTTGTAGCGTCAGTAGGTGTTGTGGGTCAGTAGTGTTGTGTCTCAGTAGTGTTGTGTCAGTAGTGTTGTGGTCAGTGTGTTGTGGTCAGATAGTGTTGTGGTCATAGTGTTGTGCGTCATTTGTGTGTGGTCGGTAGTGTTGTTGTCGGTAAGTGTTTGTGGTCAGTAGTGTTGTGGTCAGTAGTGTTGTGGTCATTAGTGTTGTGCGTCAGTTAGTGTTGTGGTCGTTAGTGTTGTGGTCAATAGTGTTGTGGGTCAGTAGTGTTGTGGTCAAATAGTGTAGTGGTCGGTAGTGTTGTGGTCGTAGTGTTGTGGTCAGTAGTGTTGTGTCAGTAGTGTTGTGGTCATTTGTGTTGTTGGTCGGTAGTGTTGTGGTCGGTAGTTGTTGTGGTCGGTAGTGTTGTGGTCAGTATGTGGTTGTGGTCTCAGTAGTGTTGTGGTCAGTTAGTGTTGTGGTCAGTAGTGTTGGTTAGTAGTGTTTTGGTCAGTAGTGTTTGGTCTGGTAGTGTTTGGTCAGTAGTGTTGTGGTCCAGTAGTGTTGTGGTCAGTAGTGTCCTGTGGTAGTAGTGATTGTGGTCAGTAGTGTTGTGTCAGTAGTGTTGTGTCCAGGTGTGTGGGTAACTAGTGGTGTGGTCACTAGTGTTTGGGTTGAGGTTAGTGTTATTGGTCAGTAGTGTTGTGGTCAGTTAGTGTTCATCGGTTATTAGTGTTTGTGGTTAGTTAGTGTTGTGGTTTAGTAGTGTTGTGGTCGTAGTGTTGTGCGTTCAGTAGTGTTGTTGGTCAGTAGTGTTTGGTCAGTTGTGTTGTGGTAGTAGTGTTTTGGTCATTAGTGTTGTGCGTCAGTGTGTTGTGCGTCAGATAGTGTTGTTTTCAGTGTGTTGTTTTCAGTAGTGTTGTCGGTCAGACAGTGTTGTGGTCAGTAGTGTTGTGGGTCAGTTGTGTTGTGGTCAGTAGCGTTCTTGGTCAGTAGGTGTTGTGGTCAGTGTGTGTCGGTCAGTAGTGTGGTGGTCAGTAGGAGTGTGGTACGTAGAGTTGTGGTCAGTAGTGTTGTGGTCAGTAGTGTTGTGCGTCAGTAGTGTTGTGGTCAGTAGTGTTCCTAGTTAGTGTTGACTAGGTCAGTAGTTGTTGCGGCCAGTATTGTTGTGGTCAGTAGTGCTGTGGTCAGTAGTGATTCTGGTACAGTAGTGTTGTGTTCAGTAGTTTTGGGTGTCAGTAGTGTTGGGCGCGTCAGTAGTGTTGTGGTCAGTTAGTGTTGCGGTCAGTAGTGTTATGAGTCAGTAGTGTTTCGCGTCGTAGTGTTGTGGTCAGTTAGTGTTCGTGGTCAGTAGTGTTCTGGTCAGTAGAGTTGCCCTGGCCGTAGAGTTGTGGTCAGTTAGTGTTGTGGTCAGTAGTGTTGTGGGCAGTAGTGTTCCCGGTCAGTAGGTTCTGGTTCGTAGTGTTCTGGTCAGTAAGTGTTTGATTCAGTAGTGTTCTGGTCAGTAGTGTGTGTTCAGTAGTGTTGTGTTCAGTAGTGTTGTGGGTCTGTAGTGTTCCTGGTCAGTTAGTGTTGTGGTCCCAGTAGTGTTGTGGTCAGTAGTTTTGCTGGTAAGTAGTGTTGTGTTGAGTTGTGTTGTGGGACAGTAGTGTTGTGGGTTCAGTAGTGTTGTGGTCAGTAGTGTTGTGGTCAGCAGTATTGTGGTCAAGTTGTGTTGTGTGGTCAGTAGGGTTGTGGTACGTAGTGTTGTGGTCATTAGTGTTGTGGTTCAGTAGTGTTGTGGTCGCAGTGTTGAGGTTCAGTAGTGTTGTGGTCAGTTGTAGTGGTCAGTTTGTTGTGGTCTGTAGTTGTTGTGGTCACGTAGTGTTTCTTGTGGTCAGTAGTGTTGTGGTCAGTAGTGTTGTGGTCAGTAGTATTGTGGTAAGTAGTGTTGTGGTCAGTAGTGGTCCGGTCAGCTGTGTTATGGTCAGTAGTGTTGTGCTCAGTAGGGTTGTGTTCAGTCAGTGTTGTGGTCAGTAGGTGTTGTGGTCGTTGTGTTGTGGTCAGAGTGTTGTGGTCAGTGTTGTTGTGGTCACTAGTGTTGGTGGTAGGGTAGTGTTGTCGTGGTAGGTGGTTCTGGTTAGTAGTGCTGTGGTTAATAGTGTTGTGGGACAGTAGTGCTGTGGTCGTAGTGTTGTTAGTCAGTAGTGTTGTGGTTCAGTTCAGTGTTGTTTTACTGTAGGTGTTGTGGTCATGTAGTGTTGTGGTTCAGTAGTTTTGTGGTCAAGTTGTTTTGTGGTCAGTCGTGTTTGTGGGCAGTAGTGTTGTGGTCAGTAGTGTTGTGATCTGTACGTGTTTTGGTCAGTAGTGTTGTGGTCAAGGTCGGTGTTGTGGTCAGTATAGAGTTGTGGTCAGTTAGAGTTGTGGTCAGTAGATGTTGTGGTCAGAAGTGTTGTGGTCAGTAGTGTTGCGAGGTACAGTAGTGTTGGGGTCAGTAGAGTTGTGGTCAGAGTGTTTTTGGTCTGTAGTGTTGTTGCGTTCAGTAGTGTTCGTGGTCACACAAGTAAGAGTTGTGGTACAGTAGAGTTGTGGTCAGATAGAGTGTAGAGTTCGGGGTCAGTAGTGTTTGGTCAGTAGTGTTTGTGGTTCAGTAGTGTTGCGGTCCAGTAGTGTTGTGGTTAGTAGTGTTCTATCTAGTTAGTAGTGTTGTGGTTCATGTCAGTTTTTGTGGGAAGTTGTGTTGTGGTCAGTAGTGCTGTCCGGACAGTAGTGTTCTGGTCATTGTGTTGTGTTACAGTAGGTGTTGGGGTCTGGTAGTGTTGGGTCTCAAGTAGTGTTATGGTCAGTTTGTTTCTGCGCGTTCTAGAGTGTTGTGTCAGTAGTGTTGTGGTCAGTAGTGTTGTGGTCAGTAGTGTTGTGGTTTACGCAGTAGTGTTGTGGTTAGTTAGTGTTGTGGTCTGTAGTGTGGTGATCAGTAGTGTTCTGGTCACTGTAGTGTTGTGGTCTGTAGTGTTTGGTCAGTAGTTGTTGTGTTCAGTAGTGTTGTGGTCAGTAGTGTTCCAGTCATAGTGTTCTGGTCGGTAGTGTTGTGGTCAGTAGTGTTGTGGTCAGTAGGGTTAGGGTCCAATAGGGTTGTGGTCCATTAGTGTTGATGGTCGGTAGTGTTGTGGTCACTGTAGTGTTGTGGTGCAATAGTGTTGTGGTCAGTAGTGTTGTGGTCGGTGAGTGGTTGTGGTCGGTAGTGTTGTGGTCAGTCAGTGTTCTGGTTAGTAGTGTTTTGGTCAGTAGTGTTTTGTGGTCAGTAGTGTTGTGCGTCAGTAGTGTTGTGGTCTGTAAGGTTGTGGTCAGTAGTGTTGTGGTCAGTAGTCGTTGTGGTCAGTAGTGTTGTGGTCACTAGTGTTGATGCCACTCACTAGTGTTGTGGTAGGTAGTGTTGTGGTGAGTAGTGTTCTGGTCAGAGTGTTTGGTTAGTAGTGTTGTGGTTAGTAGTGTTGTGAGTTAGAGTGTTGTGGGTCAGTAGTGTTGTGCGTCAGGTAGTGTTGTGGTCAGTAGTGTTGTGGTCAGTAGTGTTTTGGTCAGTAGTGTTTTGGTCTGTATTGTTGTGGTTAGGTGTGTTTTGGTTCATTTGTGTTGTGTCAGTAGTGTTAGTGCGGTCAGATAGTGTTGTTTTCAGTAGTGTTGTTTTTCAGTAGTGTTGTGTGGTTCAGTAGTGTTGTGGTCAGTAGCGTTTTGGTCAGTTAGTGTGGTGGTCAGGTAGTGTTCGTGGTCAGTAGTGTGGTGGTCAGTAGAGTTGTGGTCAGAATAGTTGTGTCAGTAGTAGAGTTGTGAGTCAGTAGTGTTGTGGTCAGTAGGTTCTAGTTAGTAGTGTTGTGGTTCAGTAAGTTTTGTGGCCAGTATTGATTGTCGGTCAGTAGTGCCAGTGGTCAGTAGTGATTCTGCCTGTCAGTAGTGTTGTGATGTTCTAGTAGTTTGGGGTCAGTAGTGTTGGGAGTCAGTTAGTGTAGTGTTCAGTAGTGTTGCGGTCAGTAGTGTTATGGTCACAGTAGTGTTGCACGGTCAGGAGTGCTGTCCGGCTAGTAGTGTTGTGGCCCAGTAGAGTTGTTGGTCAGTAGAGTTGTGGTCAGTAGTGTTGTGGTCAGTAGTTTCTGGTCAGTAGTGGTTCCGGTCAGTACCGTGTTCTGGTCGCTAGTGTTCTGGTTCGTTAGTGTTCTGGTCAGTAGTGTGTGTTTAGTAGTGTTGTGGTCAGTAGTGTTTGGTCTGTAGTGTTTGTGGTCCAATAGTTTGTGGTCAGTAGTTTTGTGGTAGTAGTGTTGTGGTGAGTAGTGTTGTGGTCAGTAGTAGTAGTGTTGTGGTCAGTTGTGTTGTGGTCAGCAGTATTAGTGGTCAGTTGTGTTGTGGTCAGTACGTGTTGTGTGTCAGTAGTGTTGTGGTCAGTAGTGTTGTGCGTCAGTTGTGTTGTGGTCAGTAGTGTTTGTGGTCGCAGTGTTGTGGTCAGCAGTGTTGTGGTCAGTTGTGTTGTGGTTCAGTAGTGTTGTGGTCAGTTGTGTTGTGGTCAGTAGTGTTGATGGTCAGTAGTGTTGTGGTAGTAGTGTTGTGGTCAGTTGTGTTGGGGTCAGTAGTGTTGTGGTCGTTAGTGTTGTGGTAGTTGGTTGTGGTCAGTCGAGGTCTGTGGTCAGTAGTGTTCCGGTCAGTTTAGTGTTCATGGATCAGTAAGTCTGTTGTGTTCCGTAGTGTTGTGTTCAGTATTGTTGTGGTCAGTAGTGTTGTGGTCGTCGTTGTTGTGCGTCAGTTGTGTTGTGGTCAGTAGTGTTCGGGTAAATTAGTGTTGTGGTAGTGTAGTGTTCTGTGGTGAGAGTATTGTGTTCGGGTTAGTAGTGTGTGGATTAATAGTCGGTTGTGGACAGTATGTGTTGTGGTAAGTAGTTTTGTGGTCAGTAGTTTTGTGGTCTCTCTAGTGTGTGGTTCAGTAGTGGTTGTGAGTCAGTAGTGTTGTGATCAGTGTTGTTGTGGTCAGTAGTGGTGTGGTATGTAGTGTTTTGGTCCAGTAGTGTTCGTGGTCAGTCGTGTTGTGTTCAGTAGAGTTTGGTCAGTAGAGTTGTGGTCAGAAGGTGTTGTGGTCAAGTAGTGTTGGGGTCAGTAGTGTTGGGGTCAGTAGTGTTGTTGGTCAGGAGTGTTGTGGTCATGTGTTCGTGGTCTGTTGTGTTTGTGGTCAGTAGTGTGTGGATATGTAGTGTTTTGGTCAGTAGTGTTTGGTCAGTCGTGTTTACTGTCGGTCAGTAGAGTTCGTGGTACAGCTAGAGTTGTGGTCAGTTAGAGTTGTGGTCAGTTGGTGTTGTGGTCAGTAGTGTTCGTTGGTCAAGTAGTGTTGTGGTCAGTAGTGTTGGGGTCAGTAGTGTTGTGGTTAGTAGATGTTCTAGTTAGTAGTGTTGTGGTCTGTTAGTTTTGTTGCCAGTAGTGTTGTGGTCAGTAGTGCTGTGGTCAGATTATGTTTGGTCTGTAGTGTTGTGTTCAGTAGTGTTGGGTACTGTAGTGTTGGGGGGGTCAGTAGTTTTCATGGGTACAGTAGTGTTCGGGTTAGTAGTGTTGTGGTTCAGTAGTGTTGTGGTCAGTAGAGTTGTTGGTCAGTAGTGTTGTGGTCAGTAGTGTTTTGGTCAGTAGTGTTGTGGTCAGTACGTGTAGTGGTCTAGTTTGAGTCCGTGGCCAGTAGAGTTGTGGCCAGTCAGTTGTGGTCAGTAAGCGAGTGTTGTTGTCAGTAATAGTGTTGTGGTCAGTGTGTGGGTCAGTAGTGTTCCAAGTCAGTAGTGTTCTGGTCAGTAGTGCTTGTGGTCAAGTGGTATTGTGGTCAGTAGTGTTGTGGTCAGTAGTGTTGTGGTAAAGTAGTGTTTGTGGGTCAGAAGTGATTCCGGTCAGTGTGTGTGGTCAGTAGTGTTGTCGGTCTGTCAGTGTTGTGTTCAGTAGTGTTGTGGTCATTAGTGTTCCAGTCAGTAGTGTCTGGTCAGTTAGTGTTGTGTTCAGTAGTGTTGTGGTCAGTAGGGTTGTGGTCAGTAGTGTTGTGGTCAAGTAGTTTGTGGTCAGTAGTATTGTGGTCAGTAGTGTTGTTCGGTCAGTAGTGTTCCCGGTCGGTAGTGTTGTGGTCAGTAAGTGTTCTGGTCAGTAGTGTTGTGGTCAGTTGTGTTGTGGTCTGTATGTGTTTGTGGTCAGTAGTGTTGTGGTCAAGTAGTATTGTGGGATCAGTAGTATTGTGGTTCAGTTATGTTGTGGTAATAGTGTTGTGGTCAGTTAGTGTTCCGGTCAGTAGTGTTGTGGCTCAGTGTGTTGTGGTCAGTAGTGTTGTTGGTCAGTAGTGTTATGGTCAGTAGTGTTGTGGTCAGTGTGTTGTGTTCAGTAGTGTTGTGGTCAGTAGTGTTGTGGTCAGTTAGTGTTGTTGGTCAGTAGTGTAGTGGACATAGTGGTCAGTAGTGTTGTGGTCAGTAGTGTTGTGGTCAGCAGTGTTGTGATGTACAGTAGTGTTGTGTCAGCAGTGTTGTGGTCAGTAGTGTTGTGGCAGTATAGTGTTGTGGTCAGTAGTGTTGTCGGTCAGTTTTTATGTTGTGGTACAGTAGTGTTGTGGTCAGTAGTGTTTTTTGGGGTGTGTCAGTTAGTGTTGTGGGTCAGCAGTGTTGTGGTCAGTAGTGTTGTGGTCATTAGTGTTGTGGTCAGTAGTGTTTGGTACAGTAGTGTTGTGGTCAGTAGTGTTGCGATAGTAGTCGTTGTGTCTGTAGTGTTCTGGTCAGAAGTTGTTCTGGTCAGTAGTGTTTTTTTTTTCTGGTCAGTAGTGTTGTCGCTGTGTCTGTAAGTAGTTTTAATGTCAGTTGTGTTCTGGTCAGTAGTGTTCTGGTTCAGTAGTGTTGTTGGTCATTAGTGTTGTGGCAGTCAGTGTTCGTTGGTTCAGTAGTGTTGTGAGTCAGTATTGTTGTGGTCAGTAGTGTTCTGGTCAGTAGTTGTTTGTGGTCAGTAGTGTTCTGGTCAGTAGTGTTCTGTAGTCAGTAGTGTTCTGGAAATCAGTAGTGTTCCGGGTTCAAGTTGTGTTCTGCGTCAAGTAGTTGTTCTGGTCGTAGTGTCTGCGTTCAGTATTGTGATGCGGTCAGTAGTGTTGTGGTCAGTAGTGTTCCTGGTCAAGTAGGTGTTGTGGTCAGTAGTGTTGGGTCAGTAGTGTTGTGGTCAGTAGTGTTGTGGTCAGTAGTGTTGTGGTCAGTAGTGTTGTGGTCAGTAGTGTTGTGTGTATATGTTGAAAACATATTGTTGAAGTTTTTTTGAACATGTTGATACATATGTTGAAATGCATATACTGAGAGGTCGTGACATGCAACATCACTGACAGGGTTGTTACTGATGCATCAGACTTCATCATTATAAAAATTTTTGTGTGGGTAGAGTGAAGTCAGGTTTAGGAGGTGATCTGGAAACTATTACTTTTGAAGCAGGTTATCAAGGAAACATTTTCGTATTCCTTTGGGATGGGATTAGGTTTCAAATTTTAGGGCTTTTATTTGCATAGATTTTTGTATGGTTGAGTCTAACACGTTGTAATATCTGTGTGGTGTGTTGCAGCTCTGAAGGAAGAGTCAGAGCTCTGGGTTTGAAATTCTCGTACCTGAATGTCTCGTATTTCTAAAGTGTAGAGTAGTAACTGTGGATATGTTGTTAGGTTAGGTAAGGTTCGTCTGGAAACAGGACAAATGTTTCCTGACGCGAGTCTTAGAATATGTGTTGTTTGAGTAAGTTGAGGACCTGAAAAAGTGCAAGTGTGTGTGTTGTCTCGAGTACTTGACGTGGGTGGATTATTTTGTATTACTGTTGGTAGAATTAAGGACAAATATGTCAGATAAAGGACACAAGTGCTACTAATGTGCATTTTATTGTGTCAACGTTTCGCTCTCCAGGAGCTTTATCAAGCCGTCAGCTTGATGAAGCGCCTGATTATTCTTACTGATAATTTCTGTTGGGAAAACATTGAGACTGAAGTGATTTACTGTGTAGATCAGCAAGCACAGATACTGTAAGTGAAGTCAGGATAAACAGAGAGCACTACACTGTTGAGTAAGTTGTTTGGGGAATAAAGTAGCGGTATTTTAAATAAGAATCCCCACATGTTTAGAAAATTTTATTAGATGGTTGAATCTTAGTGTTGAAATTTCAAGTTGCTGTTCAAGTGAATCTAAGATTTTTTTAACACCTCTTGCCTTTCTAGGTGTAATTATATTTTAATGCTGAAATGGGTATTTTTAACTTTATTCTCAGCCAACATACAAAAGGTTTTGTTAAAAAATATCGAGGGTAGAATATTGGTTGTTCATACAGGTAGATATATTGACAGGTTCATCGTTTAATGTGTGTGCTGACGACAACACAATCTGAATTATCATATGTATAAATGTTTTTCATCTTCATACAGGACTGGTTTAAGTTCCGGGAAAGGCATTTAATAATAATATTTATATCTTTATTTCTACAGTACATGTATAAGGTATACAGTCCTGGCTCGACATCAATGGAACATACTACGTGTAGATGAGCTTGCTTGTTATGCAGAGGCATCTCGTGCAATTAGGGTCAGTTTTTGTACCAAGTTGCGACCCAAACCAGTCGGACTAACACCCACCAGGTACCATTATACTGATGGGTGTACATGGACAACAGGTGTGTAAGGATAGGTGCCAGCGTTTCCACGCCTTCAGCAGGGAATCGAACCCGACCCCACGGGTGAAGCACGAGCTTTGCCACCAGGCCATGGGGCTTTGATGTATATGTGTTACGATTAGTCGGTAGAAGAGGCTACCATGAGGCACCCCTGTGAAGTATGTTGTGTTTTAGTGAAGGCAGAGTCATTTACTGTCTACCATGTTGTAGCTTCTATCTGTGATAAGTGGGAACTTTAGGTAACTTTATGCACAAGGTTTAAAGCAAGTTGTCGGTTTACACTGCGTCAGATTTCTTTTTTTACACCAATAAAGAACCCCCACAGGATATTCGTTATATTCTGGAGTGATTAGTTCTTAAATCGGCTGAAGAGCATCACTGGTACTTTTCCTGTGACCGCGAAGCAGGAACTTGCAAGAGGGGTTAAGAATATCTCTCATTAGAAATAACTGATATATTCATTTATATAATTAATCTTCAAAGATCTTTATGATGAGTAATGTTAACTTCAGTTTGGTCTCACCTTTGTGGTCTGGGACGACACAAACTTAAGTATATTAGAGAAAGTTATGGTTTAACAAGATTTATTACAGTGAGTTACAGTAAGAGGTGATAACATACCGGCAGCTTTATTATATATGATGTTAAGTATTCTTGCTTTATTACCAGTTTGGTTTTTATTGCATTGAGTTATGAAGTAGGCAGTACAGTTTGTTGGGGACAGGTACAGTGATGTCCTGATAACTGGCACTGAGGTACTCAATAACCGGAGTAACAAGGTTTATTGTCAAAGTTAGTTCATATTGTTAGCAAGAAGGTTGTATAATGTTTGTTCTATACTGAAATCAATACATTAATAATTCCAATCGCAGAACGTAACTTTTGACGACGTTTTCGCCGACATTACATATAACTAGTTAATTGTCAGGAATAGTTAATGCCGTCCATACTAGTTAATGGTCCAAATTAGGGTAATGTTTTTCTTCGTCCAGACTAGTTAATGGTTTCAAACTAGTTAATGGTCCAAAACTAGTTAATGGTTCCAGGTAGTTAATGGTCCAGGGACGAGTTAATGGTCTCAAAATAGTTAATGGTGTCACAGAATAGTTAATGGTCCAGGACTAGTTAATGGTCCAGGCTAGTTAATGGTCCCAGACTAGTTAATGATCCAGACTAGTTAATGGTCCATAGTTAATGGTCCAGACTTGTTTAATGGTCCAGAGTAGTTAATGGTACAGCTAGTTTAATGGTCCAGACTAGTTAATGGTCCAGACTAGTTAATGGTCCAGATAGTTAATGGTCCAGACTAGTTAAATGGTCCCGACTAGTTAATGGTCCAGACTAGTTATGGCCAATTACATTTTAATGGGTCCAGACTAGTAAGGTTCCTTAGTTATTGGTCCGGACTAGTTATGGCCAGACTATTAATGGTCAAGACTAGTTAATGGTTCAGGAATAGTTAATGGTCCAGAGCACTTAATGGTCCAAACTAGTTAATATACAAACTAGTTAAGGGTCCAAACTAGTAATGGTCCAGATTAGTTAATGGTCAAAATTGTTATGGTCCAGACTAGTTAATGGTCCAGACTAGTTAGGTCCCAGGACTAGTTAATGTTACGAACTAGTTAATGATCCGGAACTAATTTAATGGTCCAGAATAGTAAATGGTTAGAACTTGTTAATGGTCAGACTAGTTAATGCGTCCAAACTAGTAAATGGTCCAACTAGTTATGGTTCAGTCTAGTTATTGATCCAGACTAGTTAATGGGGATGAGACTAGTTAATTGTCAAACTAGAGATAATGGTTCCAAATAGTTAATGATCCAAACTAAGTTATTGTTCCAGACTACCTTTATCGTCCGACTAGTTAATGGTCCTAGACTAGTAAATGGTCAGACTAGTTAATGGTCCAGTCTACGTTAATGAGTCCAGACTAGTTAATGGTCCATGCCAGTTATTAGTACAGGCTAGTTAAGGGTCCAGTTAGTTAATGGTCCATACTAGTTAATGGTCAAACTAGTTAATGGCTACAAGACGAGTTAATGGTCCAAACTACTTAATCGCCCAGGAACTAGTTAAATGGTCTAGACTATGTTAATGGTTCAGGACTAGTTAATGGTCCAGACAGTTAATGGACAGTCTAGTTATTGGTCCATACCAGTTAATGTCCACACTAGTTAATTATCCAAAAATATTAATAGGTCCAGGACTAGTTAATGGGTCCGGACTAGTTAATGGTCCCGACTAGTTAATGGTCCAGCCTAGGTATTGGTCCATACATAGTTAATGGTCCAAACTTGTTAATGGGGATCCAGACTAGTTATGGTCCTAGTCTAGTTAATGGTCCAGACTGGTTAATGCGTTCCAGAATAGTTAATGGTTCAGGTCTAGATTAATGGTCCAGACATAGTTAATGGTCCAAACTATTCAGAGTCAGACTAGTTATGTCCAGACTAGTTAATGGTCCAGGACTAGTTTAATGGTCAGTCTAGTTAATGTCAGTCTTACGTTAATGGTCAGTCTAGTTAATCAGTCCTGCTGTTAATGGTCAAGACTAGTATTGGTCGAGTCTATTTAATGGTCCAAAATAGTTAATCCAAACTAGTTTAATGGTTCAGAGCTAGAACTTAAGTCCAGACTAGTTAATGGTCTAGACTAGTATAGTTCAGTAATAGTTAATCGGTACAGACCAGTTAATGGTCAGTCTAGTTATTGGTCCATACATAGTTAATGTTCCAGACTAGTTAATGGGATCCCAGACTAGTTAATGGTCCAGATTAGTTAATTGGGTACAGAGTAGTTAATGGTCCAGACTAAGTTATATGGTCCAGATAGTTTATGGTCCATACTAGTTAATGGTCCAAACTTGTTAATGATCCAGACTAGTTATGGTCCAGTCTGGTTTAATGGTCCACACTGGTTAATGGTCCAGACTAGTTAATGATCCAGTCTAGTTAATGGTTCAGACTAGTTAATGGTCGATACTTGTTAATGGTCCAGATTAGTTAATGGTCCTAAACTAGTTAATGGTCCGTCTAGTTAATGGTCCTAGAATAGTTAATGGTCCAAAACTAGTTCATGGTCCAGACTAGTTAATGGTCCAAACTAGTTAATGTCCAGGACTAGTTAATTGTCTGACTAGTAATGGTCCAAACTAGTTCATGGTACAGACTAGTTAATGGTCAGACTAGTTAAATGGTCCAACTAGTTAATGGTCCAGACTAGTTAATGTCCTTGACTTGTTAATAGTCCAGACAAGTTAGGAGTCCAAACTTGTTTATGGTCCAGACTAGTTAAACGGTCCAGATAGTTAATGGTCCAGACTAGTTAATGGTTCAGTCTAGTTAATGGTCAGACTGGTCAATGGTCCGACTAGTTTAATTGTCAGTCTAGTTAATGGTCAAGACTAGTAATGGTCCAACTAGGTTAATTGGGTCAAACTAGTTCATGGACCAGACTAGTTTATGTCGAGAATCGTTAAATGGTTCAGACTAGTTAATGGGGACAGACTAGTTAAGGTTCAAACTAGTTAATGGTCCAGATCCAGAACTAGTATTTTGGAGTCCTCAGACTTAGTTACTTGGTCCAGAAAGTTAATGATCCAGACTGTTATTGATCCAGACTAGTTAATGGTCACCAGACTAGTTAATGATCCGACAACGTTAATGTCCAGAATAGTTAATGATCCAGACTAGTTAATGATCGCCAAGACTAGTTATATGTCCAGACTGGTAATGGTCCAGACTAGTTAATGGTCCAGACTAGTTAATGGTCCAGACTTGTGTTAATGGTCCAAGTCAGACCGAAAGTTCGCTATTAAGTTTTAATTCTCTTATGTTCAGGATATTTGATTTAAAAAGTCAATTACTTTATATACTGTATCAGTAATGTGAATGTGAGGTTCATTATTTCTGGTCAGTTGGGGTCTGTTTGTTCTTGTCAGTTAGTGTTCTTTTTGTTCTTGTCAGTTGTGTCTTTGTTCTGGTCAGTAGTGTCTTTGTTCTTGTCAGTTAGTGTCTTTGTTCTGTCAGTTGTGTCTTTGTTCTGGGTCGTAGTGTCTTTGTTCTTGTCAGTTTTTGTCATTGTTCTGGTCAGTAGTGTCATTTGTGTTCCTTGTCAGTAGTTGTCTTTGTTTGGTCAGTAGTGTCATTGGTCTGGTAGTTTGGTTCTTTGTTCTTGTCTGTAGTGTATTGGTTCTTGTCAGTAAGTGTCTTTGTTCTGGTTCAGTTGGATGTCTTTGTTCTTGTCAGTTGTGTCTTTGTTCTGCGTCAGAGTGTTTTGTTCTGGTCAGTAGTGTATTTGTTCTGCGTACAGTTAGTAGTGGTCTTTGTGTCTTGTCTCAGTAGTGTACTTTGTTCAGGTCAGATATGTGTGACTCTGTTTGTTATTGTCTCAAGTAGTGTCTTTGTTTCGTGGTAGTGTAGTGTCTGTGTTCTTTGTCAGTAGTGTCTTTGTTTCGGTCGAGTAGTGTCTTTGTTCTTGTCAGTAGTGTCTTCTGTTCTGGTCAGTAGTGTCTTTGGTTCTTGTCAAGTAGTGTATTTGTTCTGGTCAGTAGTGTCTTTGTTCTGGTCAGTAGTGTCTTTGTTCTGGTCAGTAGTGTCTTTGTTCTTGTCAGTAGTGTCTTTGTTCTGGTCAGTAGTGTCTTTGTTCTGGTCAGTAGTGTCTTTGTTCAGGTCAGTTGTGTCTTTGTTCTGGTCAGTAGCGTCTTTGTTTTGGTCAGTAGTGTTCTTTGTCTTCGTGTCAGTTGTGTCTTTGTTTACTGGTCAGGTAGTGTTCTTTGTCCTGGTCAGTAGTGTCTTTGTCCTGGTCAGTAGTGTCTTTGTTCTGGTCAGTAGCGTCTTTGTTTTGGTCAGTAGTGTCTTTGTCCTGGTCAGTAGTGTCTTTGTTCTGGTCAGTAGTGTCTTTGTCCTGGTCAGTTAGTGTCTTTGTTCTGGGTCAGTAGTGTCTTTGTTCTGGTCAGTAGTGTCTTTGTCTGGTCAGTAGCGTCTTTGTTTTGGTCAGTTAGTGTTTTTTGCCTGGTCAGTAGTTGTCTTTGTTTGGTTACAGTTCGTGTCTTTGTTCTGGTCAGTAGCGTCTTTGTTTTGGTCCAGTAGTGTCTTTGTCCTGCGTCAGTAGTGTTCTTTGTGCCTGCGTCAGTAGTGCTTTTTTCTGCGGCAGTAGTGTCTTTGTTCCGGTCAAGAGTGTTCTTTGTTCGGTCAGTAGTGTTGTTTTCATTAGTGTTGTGGGTCAGTAGTGTTGTGGTCAGTAGTGTTGTGGTCGCTGCAGTGTTGTGGACTGTAGTGTTGTTGGTCTCAGTAGTGTTGTTTTCATTAGTGGTTGTGGTCGTAGTGTTCTCGTTGGTCAGTAGTGTTCCTTGTTGTGGTCAAGTAGATGTTTGTTTTCATTAGTGTTGTGATCAGTAGTGTTGTGAGTCAGTAGTGTTGTGGTCAGTTAGTGTTGTGGTCAGTAGTGTTGTTTTCTTTAGTTGTGTAGTCGTGTACAGTGATCTAGTAGTGTTCCTTTTGTGGTTCTCCAGTTCAGTGTTGTCTTTCTTCAGTAGTGTTGTGGTCTCAAGTAGTGCTTTTGGTAAGTAGTGTTTTGAGTCAGTAGTGTTTGAGGTCGTGGTAGGGTTGTGGATCAGTAGTGTTTGGTCAGTAGTGTTGTGGTCAGTAGTGTTCCTGGTTAGTAGTGTTTTGGTCAGTTGTGTTGTGGTCAGTAGTTGTTGTTTTCATTAGTTTTTGTGGTCTAGTAGGTTGATGGTCAGTAGAGTTGTTTTCCAGTAGTGTTGTGGTCAGTAGTGTGGTTGGTCAGTTAGTGTTGTGGGCAGTAGTGTTGTTGGTAAGTAGTGTTGTGGTCAGTTAGTGTTGTGTGTCTAGAGTAGTGTTCGTGGTAAGTAGTGTTATGGTTAGTAGTGTTTTTGGTCAGTAGTGTTTAGTGTGTCAGTAGCGTTGTGGTCGTAGTGTTGTGGTCTCAGTGAGTGTTGGGTGTCCTCAGTAGTGTTGGTGTGTCAGTTAGTGTTGTGGTCTGTATTGTTGTGGTCAGTAGTGTTGTGGCCAGTAGTGTTGTGGTCAGTGTGTTGTGGTCAGTAGTGTTTAGTCAGTAGTGTTGTGGTCGTAGTGTTGTGGTCAATAGTGTTGTGTGGTCGTAGTGTTGTTGGTCATGTTAGTGTTGTGGTCATAGTGTTGTGTCAATAGTCGTTGTGGTCGGTAAAAAAAAGTTTTGTTGTGGTCAATAGTGTTGTGGTCAATAGTGTTGTGGTCAGTAGTGTTTGTGGTCTGTTAGTGTTGTGCGTCAAATAGTGTTTGTAGGTCGGTAGTAGTGTTGTGGTCAGTAGGGGGGGGTGGTTGTGGTTCAATATGTGATTGTGGTCGGTAGTGTTGTGGTACAATAGTGTTGTGGTCAATAGTTTTTGTGGTCAGTTGTGTTTGTGGTCAATAGTGTTGTGGTCGGTAGTGTTGTTTTCATTAGTGTTGTGGTCAGTACTGTTGTTTTCATTAGTGTTGTGGTCTGAAGTGTTGTGGTCAGTAGTGTTGTGGTCAAGTAGTGTTGTGGTCAGTAGTGTTGTGGTCAGTAGTGTTGTGGTTAGTTGTGTTGTTGTTAGTAGTGGTTGTGCGTCTGTAGTGTTGTGGTCTGTAGTGTTGTGGTCAGTAGTGTTGTGCGTCAGAGTGTTGTGGTCAGTAGGTGTCTGTGGTCGCAGGAGTGTTGTGGTCAGTAGTGTTGTGGTCAGTAGTGTTGTGGTCAGTAGTGTTTGTGTCAGTAGTGTAGTGAGTCAGTAGTGTTGTGGGTTCAAGTAGTGTTGTGGTCAGTAGTGTTGTGGTCAAGTAGGTGTTGTGGTCAGTAGTGTTGTGGTCAGTAGTGTTGTGGTCAGTAGGTTTCGTGGTCAGTAGGGTTGTGGTCAGTAGTGTCGAGTAGTTGTGTTGTGGTTAGTAGTGTTGTGCGGTCCAGTTAGTGTTGTGGTCGGTAGTGTGGTGGTCAGTAGTGTTGTGGTCAGAGTGTTGTGGTCAGTAGTGTTGTGGTCACAGTAGTGTTGTGGTCAGTAGTGTTGTGGTCAGTAGTGTTGTGTGTCAGGCAGTGTTGTGGTCAGTGTGTTGTGTTGGCAGTAGTGTTCGTGGTATGTAGTGTTGTGGTCAGTAGTGTATGTGCGTCAGTAGTGTTGTGGTCGTTAGTGTTTGTGGTTAGTAGTGTTGTGGTCAGTAGTGTTGTGGTCTGTAGTGTTGTGGTCAGTAGTTGTTGTTTTCATTAGTGTTGGGGTCTGTAGTGTTGTGGTCAGTAGTGTTGCTGGGTCAGTAGTGTTGTGGTCAAGTATGTGTTGTGGTTCATTAGTGTTGTGCGTCAATAGTGTCTGTGGTTCGGTTAGTGTTTGTGGTCAGTAGTGTTGTTTTTCATTAGTGTTGTGGTCAGTAGTGTTAGGGTCGTACCAGTGTTGTGGTTCAGTTGTGTTGTGTCAGTAGTGTTCGTGGTCAATAGTTTGTTGTGGTCAATAGTGTTTTGGTCGTAGTTGTTTTGTGGTCAGTAGGTTGTTTTCTTAGGTGTTGTTGGTCATAGTGTTGTGGTCAGTAGTGTTTCGTCTACGACATGTGGTAAGTAGTGTATCGGTAGGTCAGTAGTGTTGTTGGTCGGTAGTGTTGTGGGTCAATTGTGTTGTGGTCGGTGTGTTGTGGTCAGTAGTGTTGTGTCGGGTAGTGTTGTGGTCAATAGTGGTTGTGGTCGTTGTGTTTGTGGTTCAGTCTGTGTTGTGGTCAGTAGTGTTTGTGGTCAAGAGTGTTGTAGCGTCAGTAGGTGTTGTGGGTCAGTAGTGTTGTGTCTCAGTAGTGTTGTGTCAGTAGTGTTGTGGTCAGTGTGTTGTGGTCAGATAGTGTTGTGGTCATAGTGTTGTGCGTCATTTGTGTGTGGTCGGTAGTGTTGTTGTCGGTAAGTGTTTGTGGTCAGTAGTGTTGTGGTCAGTAGTGTTGTGGTCATTAGTGTTGTGCGTCAGTTAGTGTTGTGGTCGTTAGTGTTGTGGTCAATAGTGTTGTGGGTCAGTAGTGTTGTGGTCAAATAGTGTAGTGGTCGGTAGTGTTGTGGTCGTAGTGTTGTGGTCAGTAGTGTTGTGTCAGTAGTGTTGTGGTCATTTGTGTTGTTGGTCGGTAGTGTTGTGGTCGGTAGTTGTTGTGGTCGGTAGTGTTGTGGTCAGTATGTGGTTGTGGTCTCAGTAGTGTTGTGGTCAGTTAGTGTTGTGGTCAGTAGTGTTGGTTAGTAGTGTTTTGGTCAGTAGTGTTTGGTCTGGTAGTGTTTGGTCAGTAGTGTTGTGGTCCAGTAGTGTTGTGGTCAGTAGTGTCCTGTACTTCCAAACAAATCGAACACAAAGAGTAGGGTCAACAGAGTTAAATGGGAAAGGCTGCCATAGGAAACTCTTTCCACAAGGCCATACCGCCCCCATTTTATTCCTTACCTCAATCAACAAAACAAGTATACACCACAGCCCCGTATCATCCTTTCGGATAAAACTGGATCTGAAAAGGGCTGTCTTTGCTGGGGACGCGGTTAACCTCCAAGAAGAATAAACAAATTTTCCAGGGGGCAACGGTAAAAAATTGATGTTCAATGAGGACAAATTCCAACTACTCCGTTATGGAAAAGGGAGGAGTAAAAACTAAAACAAGTATATACGACTCCGATATAAAATTGGGGGAAAAAAATAATGTAAGGGACCGGGAGTAGTAAGCGAGGATCTCATTTTTCAAGATCACAACGGGGCCACGTGCACGTGCAAAGAAAATGAAGGATGGATAAGAGAACTTTCAAAACGAGAGATGCCAAGCCCATGTGCCCC
>NC_069456.1:4695720-4715964 GCF_026875155.1 Cherax quadricarinatus
AGTACCTTTCCTCCCTCCCTGTCATGCTTATACTGAACAAATGCACCAACCACTTCAGAACTACATCCCCACCTGTTTTAATATTTCTGTCTTGATCCCATCACTCCCAGCTGTTTTACCCCCTTTCATTCTATCCATATACTATATAATGTTATGTTGCATGTATGGTAGCTTATGTTAATGTATGGTACATTGCTAGTGTCAGGCTTAGAAATGAAATGATAGATAAATAGATAGATAGAGAGAGCGAGAGAGAGAATGAGAATATATCACACAGGTAAACAGCCAAACTTAAACTTACAGTAAAAATCTTCCGTGAAATCACGGAAGAATAAGGAGCAGGACAAGAAAGGAAAAATATGGTGTGTTGTATACTAAAGGAGAAGAGAAAGAGAGAATGATGAGAAAGAGAATAATGAGAAAGAGATAGATAGAGAGAGAGAGAGAGAGAGAGAGAGAGAGAGAGAGGGTGGGTCATAACGTTCAGTGATCGCCTTGGCTGGGGTCAGTCTGTACATACCTGCTCCCTAATCCTTCCTTTGTGCACCCTCTACCTGGCCTCCCTCTCTATCTCTCTCTCTCTCTCTCTCTCTCTCCTCTCTCTCTCTCACCTAACCATCCATCTCTCCTTCACTCGTTATTTGTTATATTACTGTTTACATGTTCTGTGTTAAAATATTCAACGTAACACTATCAGTGGACGGTCCCATGTTGACGAATTTCTATCCGTCCTGGATTTGATAATGTTTTAAGAGAGGGCGAAACGTCGTCTCCAGGTTTTTCTCCAAATTCTGGATTACTTATGAACAGTTCAGTTTAAATCTGTATCATTTATCTTCTAATTTCTCTCGAGAAAATACGAATGAAATTGCATTATATATACGTCGTGCCGAATAGGTAAAACTTGCGATTTTGGCTTAAATAGTAACGCTCTTCTTGTTGAATAAGACAAGCGAAAATTTGTGTATGCAATAATTTTTGGGCAAAAATCATTCGAACCAAAACAAAAAAAAATATATTTCATTGTTTTGTTTTTTATTAAATTATTGAAGTTTATCTAAAAAAAATTTTATTTGGATTAGGCAAATTTAAAATTGCGCGTTATAATAAGGTGGGTAAGTTTTCTAAGGTTTTTTGGGGAAAAAATTATTTTTTTTTCATTAACAAAAATGAAAAAAATATCTTTAAACGTATAAAAAAAATTTTTAGAAAGACTTAAAAAATTTTAAAAAAACTTGCTAAAAAACCCAAATTTTACCTTTGACACGACCACATTAATAAATAAAAAACATAAATGGACAGAAATTTAAGAGATACTTTGTTGAAAAAGGTGGTATAACGGTACTTTTTGTTACTGGACCACCGATTAAAAGGCAAAAAAACTACCCCGCTCCTCAAGGGGACTGTGCCCAAAAACAGCGGGCATTACCCCTTTTGAAAAGCCACCGAGCCGCGGAACGAAAACTAGCCCTCCGGGATCCCTTTACCCAAGTTTTTTTTCCCCCATCCCTTTAAAGGGAATTTTTAGATGCATTTTTTTTCCCCATGAGCCAAGGGTCTCTGACCCCAGGAACAAACATAAATGAGAGCAATTCTTCCATATTTCTAACTTTTGCGACTCCCTGAAGGGGGCACTCCCCTCCTTCCCCCGGTGTACTGGAGATGGTATCACCAAGGTAGTGCACATTTAAAGCCCCACACCACCTGCTCCCTCTGTCCAAGTTTAAGGGTGTCCCACGGGGAGTTTTCTGGCTTCTATCAATCTGCATAGCGGGAGGCTCCCTTACTGCTGGAATCCCTTTTTGGGGGTTCCTCTTGATAAGTTTTAAAACCCAGTCTTGCAATCTTTCCCTCGATTTAGGGAAAACCAAAAGACCAGGGTACCCATTCGGTCGGGGCTGCTTCAGTGCCACAAATACCCTGTGTTCGGAAAAAGGGGGCTGCAAGCAAAGGGGCAACACCGATGCGGATGGTCGTTTTCGAGGCTTTTGGGCCAGGCGGGATTTGGAACGCCAACAGAAAGCCCCCTGCATAGGTTTTCACTCCCAGGAGGGGGGTCATCCCTTCCCCTACACACAAACCATTGTTAGGTTTTTTTTTTTCCATTTTTTTGACCATCCAGTGCGATTGTTTGTATTTGTTGGAGACGGGTCTGGTTTCAGACCCGTTAAAATTTTTCCCAATCATGGCTCCGTTAATAATTTTTTTTTTTGGGACTCCAATCTTGTCCCTAAGATTTTCAGGGGGGGACCGCTACTACAAGCCCTGGATGCAATACAGGGGGACAAAAAAGCAGGTAGCGCAATCTGTATGACTTCGGACACCAATGCCCCAACTGACGGGAAAGTGTAGCTTTTCCACCCCGTCTTCAAAAGGTTAAGTACTTTCGTAAATATCTGCCCAGGATACTGTCATATTCGTGCAGTAAGGGGTTTTTATCGTATGAAGGGGGCACATCTTAGGAAAATTAAACTTGGGCAGACTCAAGCACTTTGTGAGAAGGACGGGCTCGGGGGTGTCCAATTGCCTTTTTCGGTTCCTTTTCCCCTTTAATTTTTCCAAATTTCTTTCCTGAAATTTGTGTAAATTTGGCTTGCTTCGTAAGGTGCCCTAGCAAGACACGTTGGGGGGGAAAAATGACTGAGCCCTGGTAGTTTGATCTACGTTTTTTAAACACTTGTTGATTGACTGAGAGATTTCACTTTGGGATGGTTTTCAGGAGAAACCCATTTCCCCCCGTGTCTTTTAACCTGTGTAAGATCAGTGGGGGGCTCCTTTGGCTCTATGTACCATCATCTGGGAACCGTTTTTTTAAAGCTCGCGTCAGTCTGTGATTCCCTAACCATACGAAGAAAAGGTGCAAGAGGATCTCCCCTTGTTGGACACCCCCGAGACGTGATTTCACGCTCTCCAAAAAGAGAAGCATTGTTTCCTTTGCTATCCCCAGCTGAAACAAAAGGAAGAGACCGGGGAAATCTTCTTGTACTGCTGCTAATACCACATTTTTTTCAGAGATTGAAAGCATTCTTGAAATCTAATTTTACCACTGCATTTTCCCAGGCAGTGTTGATATACGCCCGTTTCACGAACCACTGCTTCCTTCCTGAGAGACCCCCAAAGCCAAGCTGGTTTTGGTTTAAGCATCATGGCTGCCTGGCACGAAAAACTTTTTGGACACAGCTTGGATATGACGGGTAACGTGTTGCCACTGCAAATTGGGCCCAATTCCTCCATCCTTTTTTTTAAGTGCACAAATGTTGCACCAAAAAAAAAAGGTCTAATTTCATCAGAAACAGACCAGCCAAGGAATTTTTGACGAACCTTGTGACCTGAAAGCATTTTCTCGCAATTTCCCCAATAACTGGTTAACCTTTTCCCTTTTAAACGTTTGGGGCCCTTTTCCTGTAACCCCAGCAGAGCCGAGGGAACGACATTATTTCTTTTTAAAAGTCTGAACTTCCACAAACAATGTTTTACAGCGGGGACAAAGGTGCTGGGAAATGTTTTGGGGCCACGGTTTCCCTGGGAGGGGGCTTCCCCTAAGTGTTCACCGGTCAACACCCTGGGGGCAACTGTATCTTCACTAGTAAAATTTTGATTTCCTCCACTGTGTTGCCCTCTCAATTTTTGCTCACCTGGCTTTTTTACTGTCAGTGAGTAGGGGGGTTCGCCTCCCCTTTTTTGTGGTTTACAGGGAAAGCGAATGAGGTTACAGCTCATGAAAATTCCCCAAACATTTTAAACACATTGAGGTTTGCCTCTTTCCCCTTTCCTTTTTTTGGGACAGCTAAACAGACATTGCAAAAAGTAGCAAGTTGTGCATGCCTTGATGGTTGGTTATCTTTTAAATATGGGAAAAATCGTTTACTTTTGTAAAGGTCTGTAAGTTTTCCAGCCGGTGGGCAGGCTGCTTTGGGGAAAATGTGTGAGTGTCCGGACCTGTTTGCTTTTAAATGCTTCCCCAAAAATTCTGGGGTGGGTTCAGGCCCGAATGGATCGGATCACACTTTCCACAGGGGGCATCCTAAACCCGGGGAACTAAAACCTGTTTTCGGAGGAAAAACCTTTGATTTTAACAACGAAGCGGCAGGACACTTACCTCCCTGTATTGCCAGCCGTGCCATTTTTTCCCCGGCTGCTTGCTCCCCTGGTTTGGGATCCATCCTTTGCTTTTGGTAACCAGAAAGTACTTTTTGCGGTGGCTGTCTCCGTTGTTTTTCCTGTCATCTCCCTGGTTTAGAGCGCTTCAGGCTTCTTATGGGTACACCCCTTCCGAAGCTCTGGTCGTGCGGTGTCCCCGCTCTGTGGTTTGGTGACCCATGACCTCGATCCTTGTAGAAGACCATCTTTGCCATCAGATCTTCGAGGAAAAGTACACGTGCTGTGTTTATATATTTATATATAAAAAAATATATAAATATATTTATAAATATTAAAAAATAAAATATATATATAAATTTAATAAAATAAAATAAACATTTGTAATTTTTTTCAAAACCCCTTTTTAAAAAAAGGTTTATTAAAATTCGGTCGACCATGGACTTTCCTAATGTAACTTCTCAGTTTTTTAAATCATTGGGTGGTTAAAATCCTCACATTAGAATCTTTTTCATTTTTAATTCTATATTTTTTGTTTGAACCCAAGTTTTAAGACTTTTACCAGTTTGACAGTAATAAAATTCTTCACAAATTTTTACAAAACTTATAGACAATCCGTCAAATTTTTTGGGGGGTATTTTTTTCAATGTTTTTTACGTTTCAAATTTTATAATAACTTAAAAACTTAAGAAATAAGATGTCAAACCCAAGTTTTTATGGGAAAGGGGAAAACCCAAAATTTTTTTTGGTTGAATAAAGGGGGGTTTTTTCCGTTTTGAATTGAAAAGGTATTTCCAGCTATTTTTAAGGGTTTATTAAAATACCTCAAATTTTTTGATTTCATCGACTCAAAGGCGAGGGCTCAGTACCCCTCCAGTTCCCCCCGTTTTCACCATTCCCTTTGTATGGGCTGATGAACCACCTCTGGCGGAACTTTCCCAATAAAGATACCCAAGGTGTTCACATGTGTCTATGTACATATATAATATATAAAATATAAATAAAAAATATATATATAATATTAATATATTATATATTATATATAAAAAAATAATATAAATGCAGGAATTCGCGAGAGCATACGAATAACAAAACACTGATCTCGGCTGAAGGAACCGAACCAAATTTTTCGATCCCCCTCGCAAAATTCCTTGCATTGTTCAAATCCTAAAAGGGCTATGCATGCAGGGGATGAGATAAAAGCTGTAGGCCTTTTTCCCTGAAAGCTGGCCTGCCTTGGGTCAAAAGTGTAGGCATGCTACACGCCAAGGGATTGGTCCATGTGGGTAAAGGAAAAGCACTGCGTCCTTGCCAAGGTTTCGAAAGGTTTTGAGTCTCCTTCACCAAGACAGTGTTTTGTGAATATTTTGCTGCTCTCGCGAATTTCCCTTCAAATATAAAAATTATATTAAATATATATAAATATATAATTAATATATTTAAAATATTAAAAAAATTATATACATGGGCTTTCAGCTATTTGCACCCAAAACACAAACCATGTAGGGTTTGTTCTCAAACATCTTGGGCCAAGGAAATTTTTTTTAAGGACTTAAAAAAAAAATTAAATTTTTTTTTTAGTTTGTACAAAACTGCAAAAGGGAAAGTCCGGAGACTGGGAGATACCCCTATGTGGAAGATACGCCGGGTACAAGTAAACCAAAGATAAAACACCAGCCAAAGGGTTTATTTTTAATGTTTCGCTTTTTCCTTTTGGGGGAAATATTGGGAAAATCTCACACAAACCCTTTAAAAGGGAAATAATCAAAGCTTCCCAGTTACATCCCTATTACCCCGACCGGATAAAGGGTAAAATTTATTAGAAAACCCTTTTTAGGAAAGTAATTTTCCCAAATCAATTTTCTTTTAAAAATTCACTTTTTCTTCATTTCTAAAAATTTGAACCCGGTTGAATATGATTTGGCATAACGGTGCCTTTAAAGTGATCGTCAATAAAAAATTCGGCTTGTTAAGAAAGGGTTTTTAATCATAGAAACACACAGGGTCAATTTAAGGGTGCATTTGCCCCTTTTAAATCATTAATAAGGAATTTCTTTAAGCCCTAAAATAGGATTAAAACCCGGGAGTGTATATACATGAGAAATAAACATTAAACAGGTATATCATAACCGGGGGTACAAACAGTAAGAGCCCAAATGGGGGTATACAGGAAGGGCATAACGTTTATAAAACAGGGGAAAACATAATTTTTTTCAGTTTGGAAAATACAGAAACATTAAAATGAGAAAATACAGTTTTATAACAGTGACATACATTTCAAAACAGTGAGAAAACAATCCGTATTTTATACATTTAGAGACCCAAAAGAAACAAATTAAAAACAAAAGTGAGAGACATACAGCGTAAGTACAGTGAGAACATACAGTGTATATACAATGGAGTCATAAAACCCAGGGTTTTTTAAACTTTTTAAAAAATTTACAGAACTGGAAAAATCAAAAAAACGGTGGCAGCACATGGTATTTGAAGGAAAATTTTTTCCATGGGGCAGTCTGGGTGACCCTTTGTGTAAACTCTTTAGATTTTTCACAAATGGAAAACCCCTGAAGGGGGACTAAACAGAAAGGGGTAAAACCAGAGAGCTACAAAGGGGCTAGAGAAAGCATAGAATACTACAGAGAGCTGCAGAGGTACTAAAAGAGAACGTAGAGGGAAACAGAGACCTACAGAGGAAATACACCCTTTAAGACGAAAATCAAACCACAGAGATTACCCTTTTGAAAATTTTAAGGTGCCACAGTCGGGTTTGTGTTTTTAAATTACCCCTTTTTTCCAAGGCACATGTCAAATTAAAACAAAAAGGGCCCGTTTTTAGGTGGGGTAGGGGTGTGGTGGGGTGTGTTGTTGTGTTTTGTGTGTGTGTTTTGTGTGTTGTGTGTGTGGGGTGTTGAGTGGGGTGTTAAAGGGGTTTTGTTTGGAGGTGTTTTGGGGGGTGTGTGTGTTTGTGTGGGGGTTGTGTGTGTGTGTGGTGTGTGTGTGTGTGAGGTGTGTGTGTGTGTGTGTGTTAGTGTGTGTGGGGGTGTTTTGTGGTTTTGGGGTGTTTGGTGTGTGTGTGGGTTGTGTGGGTGTTGGGGTTTTGTGAGGTTTTTTGTGGGTTTTGTGTTTGTCTTTTTGTGTTGTTTGTGGCAACTTTAGGCCCGGGAATTCAAGGGACGTCTTTACAAATAATAACTACACTACTACCCACTACAAAACTAAAAATTTACATACGAAAACCCGCTCGAATCATTTTCATACAATAAAAAACGAATTAACCCTTTTAAAATGGAGCTTCAAAGTCCAGTCTAAAACTACAATACCACTACACCCCAAAATTTCCCCCACCAAATCTCACAATTTTCTACTACCACTACTAATTTACTTTGGGGGCCCCCCGTTGCAAAAACTACCCCGGGCCAGCTTGTGCAAAATTTAAAAATACTGCTTTTATCATCTATTTTATACCACGTTTTTTTGTGCTGCGACTAATAGTATACTGTTATTTGTGTACATTAACATTTAAATAATTTTAGTGATACTAAATTTAACCCTACCCCTGTTATTAGTGCTACTTTTTTAAAATTAAACTGGGAATTATTTTTTACTAAACCCCCCAAAAATAAAACTAAAAATTTTTAAACCCCTATTGGGCCCCTTAAAAAATCCCCCTGGCCCGTTATAGTTACCCCAAGGACAACCCAAACACAGCATAAGGATTTATTTATCAATGGAATGCCCAGTATTTCAACCCCTTCCCCTTAATCCCCATTACCCCCTTTTCCCGTTTAGGGTTTATCCCCACCCCGGCCCGCTGTAGGTTTCCCTTTTCACGATGCTTTTAGAGGTTTCCCCCCACGGGTGCTGTGAGGTTCCTCCACTGGGGCTGGAGTTTCCTCTCACTGCCCCGCCCGGAGGTTCAAACTCCCCTGCGCTGTGAGGGTTTCCCCTCACTGCCCGCTTTGAGGTTCATCCTTTAAATGGGTGCCGTGAGGTTCCTCCTCACTGATGCTGTGAGGTTCCCTCTCACGCGGCCCGTTAGGTTCATCCTCCCCTGCGCCCGTGAAGGGTTTAAACTCAATGATTGCTGTGAGGTTTTTTTTCCCCCACTGCTGCTGAGAGGGTTTTTCTTCCCCGCTGCTGGGGAGGTTCCTCTCATCTGCTGAGAAGGTTTTTCCCCCCACTGGGTGCTGTGAGGTTCCTCCCCCTGCGCGAGAGGTTTCTCTCACTGCGCCCGAGAGGGTTTTCTCTCCCCTGCGCTGAAGGTTTTTCTCACTTCTGCGTGAGGGTTTTCTCACTTCTGCTTTAGTTTCCTCTCACGCTGCTGAAGGTTTTTTCTCCGCTTGGGTGCTGTGAGGGTTTCCCCTCCCTGCTTTCTAGAGGTTTTCCTCACGGGGCGTGAGGTTCCTCCACTGCTCGTGGGGGCCCCTCTCCCCTGCGCGTGAGTGGGTTTCCCCTCACCCGCTGCTGAGGGGGTTCTCTTTACTGCTGCTGTTAGGTTCCCTCCACTGCTGCTGAGAGGGTTTTCCCCCTCACTCTGGGGTAGTTCCTCTCACTCTGCTGTGAGGTCCTCTCAAATGCTGCTGTAGGTTCCTCTCACTGCTGCTGAAGGTTTTTTTTTCTCTCACTTCTGCTTGGATGGTTTCCTCTCCTGGGTGGGTGTAAGGTTTCCCCCAAATTGGGTGCTGGAGGTTCCTCTCACTGCGCTGAAGGTTCTCTCCCCTGCTGCGTGAGGGTTTTTTTTCACCCGCTGCTGAGAGGGGTTTTCTCTTTTCCCCTTCTGCTGGGGAGGTTCCTCTCACTGCTGCTGTTAAAAGGGTTTCCCCTCCCCCTCTGCTTTGAGGGTTTTCCCCTCACTGCTGCTAGAGGGTTTTTCCACTCTGCAGTGAGGTTCCTCTCACTTCTGCTGAGAGGTTTCTCCCCACTGCTGCTGTGAGGTTCCTCTCACTGCTGCTGTAAGGTTCCTCTCACTGCTGCTGTGGGGTTCCTCTCACTGCTGCTGAGAGTTTTCTCTCACTGCTGCTGTGAGGTTCCTCTCACTGCTGCTGTGAGGTTCCTCTCACTGCTGTTGAGAGGTTTCTCTCACTGCTGCTGTGAGGTTTCTCTCACGCAGTACCTAAATATTTAACTTCCCATTCAGTAATGTTAACCAATGTTAACAATTGTTAACATTGGTTAATAAATAAAAATGAGTAATTTTCCCGAACGAGAATGTGAACTACATTCATGACCAGTCATCATTTCACTTTAAATAAAAAAAAATTACCCTGCATAAATTACTAAATTTAAAAAGAAAAAAACTTTTCAAGTCACCCTGCCTCGGTGGGATATGGCCGGTATGTTGAAAAAAAAAAAAAAATCATTCTCTCTTATTTACTCATTTCCCCTCTTCAAGTCCCGAAATGCATGGTCATTTTTAATGTGAATTTTCCTCAATCTTATTTGAGTGGAGTTTACTCAGCCTCAGTCAGCGATGAGGATAAATAAGACCCGATGACAACTTCAGGTAACTTCTCGAAGTTGTAGTAAACAGTACATGGTTAAGGAAAAATAAGACAAATGTAGTATAATACGATCCTCTCTTGACAACATTTCGCCCACACAGTGGGCTTTATCAAGTCAGTAAAGAGTACGTGAGTATATGTAGGGTGGAGAGCCAGGTGGAGAATGTTGGGGAGGTTAGATGTGAGACGAACTTGCACGGGAGGGCGAGTAACTTTGTTCTTACCACGAATATTGCATTTTTCTCTATTTTTTTTGTATCGTGTCGGTATTTTATACCATTTATCTCTAGTTATGAATGAATACGTGTGGCTACAGAATATGTGTGGCTACACAATACGTGTGGCTACACAATATATGTGGCTACACAATATATGTGGCTACACAATATATGTGGCTACACAATATATGTGGCTAACAATACGTGTGGCTACACAATATATGTGGCTACACAATATATGTGGCTACACAATATATGTGGCTACACAATATATGTGGCTACACAATATATGTGGCTACACAATAAAATGTGGCTACACAATATATGTGGCTACACAATACGTGGGCTACACAAATATGTGTGGTTATACAATATATGTGGCTACACAATACGTGTGGCTACACAATATATGTGGCTACACAATATATGTGGCTACACAATATATGTGGCTACACAATATATGTGGCTACACAATACGTGTGGCTACACATATAATGTGGCTACACAATATGTTGGTTATACAATATATGTGGCTACACAATATATGTGGCTACACAATATATGTGGCTACACAATATATGTGGCTACACAATATATGTGGCTACACAATACGTGTGGCTACACAATATGTGTGGTTATACAATATATGTGGCTACACAATACGTGTGGCTACACAATATATGTGGCTACACAATACGTGTGGCTACACAATATATGTGGCTACACAATACGTGTGGCTACACAATATATGTGGCTACACAATATATGTGGCTACACAATATTGGCTACACAATATATGTGGCTACACAATATATTGCTACACAATATATGTGGCTACACAATATGTGTGGTTATACAATATATGTGGCTACACAATATATGTGGCTACAGAATATGTGTGGCTACACAATACGTGTGGCTACACAATATATGTGGCTACACAATATATGTGGCTACACAATATATGTGGCTACACAATATATGTGGCTACACAATATATGTGGCTACACAATACGTGTGACTACACAATATGTGTGGTTATACAATATATGTGGCTACACAATACGTGTGGCTACACAATATATGTGGCTACACAATATATGTGGCTACACAATATATGTGGCTACACAATATATGTGGCTACACAATACGTGTGGCTACACAATATATGTGGCTACACAATATGTGTGGTTATACAATATATGTGGCTACACAATATATGTGGCTACACAATATATGTGGCTACACAATATATGTGGCTCACAATACGTGTGGCTACACAATATGTGTGGATACACAATGTGTGGCTACACAATATGTGTGGCTACAGAGTAAGAATGGCCACACAATACGTGTTCCGCACATAATTAGTGTTTGCAACAGAGGTGATAATTGTTGGAAGAGTTGTTGATTTGTGTGTGCAATGTCAGTTCACTTTGCCTCAGTTAATGACCTGGTGTTGAGCGTCCAGTGAAAATGATGTTACTGCTGACTGTTTACCTCTGACGAAGAATAGAGAGCGATAATCATAGTTACTTCAATAAAGATTGTGTGATATTTGTATTAATCTTGATAATTCTCTCTCTCTCTCTCTTTCTCTCAACGAGTTAAAAAAAAATACCCTTATTCTGGTTGAAAACATGAATGGCAGTAGAAAAGAAAGGGTTATAAAAAAGAGTTTATATATATATATATAAATATATATATAGATATTAAATATATATATATATATATATATATTATATATATAATATATATATATATATGCAAAACAACCACTCTGAAAGAATAGAGAAATTCCCAAGCGCTTTCGTGACTACTAACATTATCAAGGAACTATGAAAGTAAAGCATCCAAGGAAGCTATATAAGGGGTCTGGCCAACACCTCCCCTATCAGATCCCACAACGGTTAAACACCTGACGCGCGCCGACCCAACTTGTGGCACAACTCACCCACCAAACTATTCTACCCAAGAAAATTTAAAAATTATTATTTGTCCAGTGTATATTAAATTCTTCCCAAATTCTATTAATTATAAAGGGATTAATTTATATAAACCAAGGAAAATTTTTCATATTTTTGTCAAAATGTTTTTTATGAAAAAAGATTCAATTATATTCCGTCGCCATGGACTTGTTGTACCTTTTTCTAAATTTTTTGAAAATAAATTTGATGTTAAAACTTTTACAGAATAAAAGGGCTTTTTTAACCACCCAATTGATTTTCAAAAATTTGAAAAAGTAGTATAAAAGCAAGTCCATAGTCGACGGAATAAATAAATTTTGTTTCATAAAAGCATTTTTTGACAATAATATGAATTTTCCCTTTTGGGTTTATATAAATTAGTCCATTATAAAAAAAAAAAATTTTGGGAAAATTTTAATAATCACTGAAAAAATAATAATTTTTAAATTTTCGGGGGTAAATGGTTTTGTTGGGGTTGTGCAAAAGACCTATCCAATTTGGGGGGTGGGCGCGCGTCGGGGTTTTTAACCCGTTGTGGTCTGAAGTGGTGTTGGCCAGACCCCTTAATAAAATAAAATAATTACAGTGACGCCCCGTCCCCCCAAGGATGAGACCCACCCACCCTAAGAGAAAGCATCCAACCAGGGCCCCCATAGCCATCAACGAAAACCCCCTGGGGAAACCCCATCACAAAACAATTAATTTTGCCAGAATCAAAGTCTAAAGGCGATCGTGTCTTTTCCCCCAGGGATCGCGGAGGTTAAAACGGGAATTCGCCCTCAGCACCTCAAAGAGAGGGTAATCCAGTACCGGGAATTTTCAAAATTCTTCACCGAGTTAAAACTTTCGTCAACAATTGCCGGGCTGGGCAAACCCCAAAAAAAAAATTTTAAACCTTTCTTTTTGATTTCCCACATGTGCATTGAAGAAGGGGAGGGGGGAATCAAAACCCTTTGCAGTTGGAAACACTCTTCGCCACTCGTTGTAAAAAAGCAGCAGTGAGAACTTCACCTAGAACTCCCACTTTACTCCCCCACACCAACTGGCTTTGGGTTCCCAAGGCAGGAATCCGAGCTCATGCCGCAAGGGCCTACATCGGGGCCCTACCAGAAACAAGGCCTAGTCAAACTTGATTTTAGAAATGCCTTTTTATGGTGAAGAGAGATGCGTCTTGCCAGCTGTTCGGGATCGGTTCCCAGGGATTTTTCTTTTATTTCAGCGGGACAGCAAAAACCCCAATTCTTTTTTTTGGAGAACAGAAATTCAGTCATCAAGGTGTTCAGCAGGGGACCCCTCGCTCCACTTCTCTTCTGCTTGGGATATGAGAACTAGCTTCCAGCCTACCGTGGCCAATATCTGGACCGGATGACGGCACTCTGGAGGTACTGAAGAGTCCCTGGGGGGACCACAACTGTGAAAACCAGGAGAAGACTTGGGGCTCTCCCCAATCCCTCCAAGTGTGAAATCAACAAGCAAACCAGGGAAAAATCAATGCGTGCGAAAAAAACCTCCCCTAAGCTCAGCGCCCTCCGTCAACAGTACCCTCTTGGGGGCACCCTGGGTCACCAGGCCCTCGAAACGTCCTCGGGGGCAAATTGAATGCCTGATAAATGGAGGAGAAATAGGATCTTGATGCCCATGATGCTCTGATCCCTAACAAGGGGTCTTACTATGCCAAGACTCCTCCTTCCTGAGGTGTGCACCCTCTTTTTGGGGCAACCCAACACCCGATGAAAATGACGCACACCGGCACTTTTAAAGGGACTGAACCCGTCATAGAGGATGAGCAAAAGGGGTCAGGAAACCCCCCCCGTGCGACTGGGGGGGATAGGGGTGCGCAAAGCAACGCATTTTCTTAAACCTTCTTTTCTGTCTTTGTTTTGGGTCCAGTGCATTTGCAAGAAGATAGTACCCCAACGCTTGAAGACGTGGTAGGGCCAAGACCCCCAGGTTTTCTGAAAGCGATCGGTGGGACCCCTTTCAGATCCTCCAGTAGCCAGCTCCTCCCAAAAAGCACAGTCCCATGGGGCAAACCCATCAGGAAAAAATGCCAACACAATGCCCCCAACGATTAAAGGGAAAAGGGCAAAGCTCGTTCCTGCAGTGAAGGCACCGCACCAGGGATTCCGTTACTGTTCCCAATTCCTCCCCCGGGGACCCGTCTCGACCCACAGGCCATTCGGATTGGTTTTTCTTTTCGCCTAGCCGCCCCTCCCCACCAAACATAGGGGTATTTCGGCAGGGCGACAGCGTCAATTCGAACTTAGGCTCGTGTGTCCCAGCAGAAAAGGGAAATATGCCAGACATGAGGAGGTCAGTGACATCATAAAGAGAAGCCCCGCCACAGCCCGTTTCCCAGCTCAACGGGAACCCCAAGTACAGAGGTCTGATGGAAGTCAAAAGCGTCCTGATGGAGCCACTATGCTACCCTGGAAGGATAGAAAGCAGATTGCCTGGGACTACACCTGTGCCGCCACATTGGCACCTACTTGCCATACTCCGTAGTGGAAGGGGGTGGAGCTGCCAGCCACAGGGAGACCCAGAAGATCCGAAAATATGAAGACCTTCCCCCTTGCTATAACTTCATTCCAATAGGGTCGGAGACCCTTGGAGCATGGGGCAAGTGTGCTCTAAAGTTCCTCAAAGAGCTAGGTGAAAAGCTCATCATAGAAACCAAGGATCACAGGGCGACCAGCTTCCTCTTTCAGAGACTCAGTGTTGCGATCCAGAGAGGAAATGCCTGCAGCATTCTGGGCATGCGGCCCACCGCAGGGGAGCTGGACGAAATATTCGAGATGTAGCTCTGAGTTGCCTATGTTGTTTTACTTTCTGTTGTATTTTTGTGAATGTTTGGCCAATGTATTTTGTCTTTAAATAAAACATACTTGAAATATAGGGGGTGGTAGGAGAAAATTCTCAAACTGCTTCAGGGAGAACCTTGAGTTTTCCCTGAAGCAAGTTTATTCTTTTCTCTGAGGATGAGGGTCTCCAGGACAGTTCTAGAGGGCTTGGACTTCCAGCAAGCGTGCGTGAGCGTGTTAGATAGGAGTGAATGGAGACGAATGGTACTTGGGACCTGACGATCTGTTGGAGTGTGAGCAGGGTAATATTTAGTGAAAGGATTCAGGGAAACCGGTTATTTTCATATAGTCGGACTTGAGTCCTGGAAATTGGAAGTACAATGCCTGCACTTTAAAGGAGGGGGTTTGGGATATTGGCAGTTTGGAGGGATATGTTGTGTATCTTTATATGTGTATGCTTCTAAACTGTTGTATTCTGAGCACCTCTGCAAAAACAGTGATAATGTGTGAGTGTGGTGAAAGTGTTGAATGATGATGAAAGTATTTTCTTTTTGGGAATTTTCTTTCTTTTTTGGTCACCCTGCCTCAGTGGGAGACGGCCGATTTGTTGAAATATATATATATATTATATATATATATATATATATATATATATAATATTATATATATATATATATATTATATATATATATATATATATATTAATCCGTTCCTGGAGCCGTTACTATAAACGAAATTTACGATTTGCGAATTAATTTTCCCCATAAGAAATAATGTAAATACAATTAATCCGTTCCTGACAGCCAGAAGTATTAAAACAAAAAAAAAACTTTACATGAAATATGCATGTAGTACATAAACAATACAATGGGAAATGATGAATGAAACATTAACAGCGTAACACTTACCTTTATTGGAGATTCTTCTTAGTGTATGGGAGACTGGAGGAGGAGAGAGAGTGGATTGTTTACAGTTTGGAAGGGGAATCCCCTTCCAGCAACACCTCAGGTACCAATTGCTTCTCTGGGGTTGCTTCTCTTCTCTATTTCTTAATGCCACTAGGACCACCTTGAGAGTCGCTCTAGTCCTGTCTCGCAAAGTAACTGTGGAGAGAGCTCTGTTTCTGGCATCTCTTTAACACTTCCCTAAAATGGCCCAAGACTTTGTCACTGTACATATTTCTCACCTTCTTTACCACAGGCTTGGCACTAGGAGCTTTCTTTGGAGCCATGGTAGCTTATTTAGTACTTGCAAGCACTAAAATGAGTGGAATATTATGAAATATTTCGTAGGAGCACTTGAGAGGACCTTCACTCACTGGTAAACAATGCCAGACTGGCTGGGTAGGGAGGCCTCCCCAGCTGACACCGTGCATACGCGTCCTGGACGAACTACTATTCGCGAGTCAACCTATGAAAAGCGAGTCCATGTTTATACGAAAATACCCCTATGATTGGCGAAATTTACGATTGCCGAGAACTACGAAAAGCGAGGGACCAATGTGTATATATATATTATATATATATATATATATATATATATATATATATATATATATATATAAATATATATATATATATATATGCAGTAAGATCAGAGTCAACAGGTGATTTCAGAATATGCAAAACAACCACTGAAAGAATAGTGAAATTCCAAGCGCTTTCGTGACTTCTCACATTATCATGGAACTATGATATTTCCTTGATAATGTGAGAAGTCACGAAATCGCTTGGAATTTCACTATTCTTTCACAGTGGTTGTTTTGCATATATATATATATATATATATATATATATATATATATATATATATATATATATATATATATATATATATATATATATATATATATATAATGCTACTAGCAGAAGACAGTTAATATCACGGGAAAATCTGTGATGACAGCGAGCGACATCAGTCCTGATTATAGACAATTATTTCTTAATGAATCGTTAATGAAGAGAATAATCAAGAGTATCCGGAAGGCAGGATTAACAAAATGAAGTAAATGTATTAGACTGTGTGTGTGTGTGTGTGTGTGTGTGTGGGGTGTGGTGTGGGGTGTGTGTGTGTGTGTGTGTGTGTGGGGTGTGTTTGCAGGAGAGAAACAGCAGACTGTTGAATATCAATATCATTCAGTAACTGTATTTGTGGGCTACTAAAATAAAAATTCGTTTATGAAAAATAATTGAACCTCGGAGAAAATTTTAAAATTTGAACCTAAAAGTGATATTAATTTATTTCTAATGCATACGAAATTTGATAGTTTTAAATACCTGTGGAGAGAAGAAACCCTGGGTCACCAGTGACGTCCTGCTCAACTAGGCGTCTAGCTACTTAACAACACAAACCTAGGCTTCATTACTTTAATGAACAAAAAGGCACAATTTCCTGAGTGGATTTTTTAAAAAGTCACAACTGTCACAGTGTGATTTTTGTAAATGATCCAGTCACGGTATTGTGCCTTTTTGTTCGTAATGTAGCCTAGAGAGTCTTGTACAGTAGTGAGACACATTTACATTTAGTCACACTGTGACAGTGTACTTTGTAAATGGTCCAAGTCGGACCAAAACTGTAAGCTTCTGTCTCATATATCCGGTTATCTCTCTGTTCATTACTTTTACTATTTATTGAGAATGTAATTAAGAAACCCCAAGAAAAGTTATATTTTAATATACAACAGAACCATAGTTAAAATTAACAATGTCCCAAGCACTTTCCGTGCCCTATACGTCCTAAAACTATCAAAATTCAGCATATGAGAAGAAACTCAGTGTTCCTAATATCAGTGGTAGGATTATTGAGATTAACAATGTACTTGGTATTGGGATTTTAAAAATGAACGAAACACTGTATGTAAAATAAATAGCTTGTAAAATCATGCAGTTATAATATACGTATTTTAAAACAACAAGAACTGTATCATTGTAGACAATAAATTCATTTAACCCCTCCAGGGTTAGCTGTGTTATTTAAAACCCAAGATGATTATCACTAAGGAATCCCTTTCTTAAATACTTGCAATGTAACTTCTCAAACATGTTAGACTGAAACTTAAAACGGCGTTTCGGACCGTATTGGACTATTAACAATCCCCCCAGAAGTGCTTGTCGAAGTCGGGCCGATACCGTTGTAAGTTTTTATTTGCCAATATGCGATTTTTTTATTTGTGTATTGGTATAAACCTTAGAAAAAAGACACCGATAAGTTGGCTTAGGGAAAAAACTTAAGCAAACACTAGGACGTTTACCACTTCTAACATACAGATATGTATATATGTATAATGTTTGCCAAGACCGGAGTCCTGGCACGGGTCTTAATCTTGCGATGACCCGTCTCTGGCTCCCGAAGGAGAAAAGTTCTGCAGTGTTTGCAACGTATGCTGCTCAAGCACTGTTTTTGGCCAGTTCATCTGGTTAACATACAGAGGTTTAAAAAGACAGTATATAAGAGGCGGAGAGTGAGGTGTAAGTGACGTATGGAGACCTGAAGAATGACATGTTGGGATGAGGACGGGTAACGAATGTGATCATGTGACTCCTGTTTGCTGGGTAGGTGCTGCCCCGCCTGGTTTTGAATATCATGTATGCTAAAAATGGTTATTATAACAATTTCTGATTATGCTTCTCCTGATTTTCAGAAAGTGCAAGTTTTCATATGTCAATTTTATTTTTTCAAACTGACCAGAAAAAAGTCTTAGCTTAAATGTAAATAATGTAATTTTATGCCCTAATAATTTTTGTGAACTCTCAACACCCATGTAAAAAAAAAGTGTTTATAATACCCAAAGGCTAAATAAAACGTTACTAAATCTTAAAGGCTGGTTAACCTACTTTGATCTTAAAGGCTGGTTAATCCTACTTTGATCTTAAAAACCCGGTTAATCATACTTTGATCTTAAACGCTGGTTAATCCTACTTTTATCTTAAATCTGGTTAATCCTACTTAGAAAGAAGTTTGCATTGATTTTAGCCCGTGTAAGTCCGCATTATATGCCCCTTTATTCATGGAAGAAGCTGAAAAGTTAAAATACTGATTTACACGTGATGGTTTTCTGGTACTTTATGCGACTTTTCCTCAACTTCAACGCTGACAGCTTGACAAAGCAAATTCTGAGGGGATTCAAACTTAATGTACTGTGATGTTTTAAGATATTAATCCTTATGACATAAGAAGATAATGCCCCTTTAGCCTGGCTTCAAAATTTGGGCGTCTTAATGGAAAATTTGAGTTAATTTTTGAGCTATGTCGTAATTTGCCTTAAAAAAAACTCGGATGTTGTGAGTTTCCTGATTATATATATATATATATATATGCAATAAGATCACAGTAAACAGGTGATTTCAGAATATGCAAAACAACCACTGTGAAAGAATAGAGAAATTCCAAGCGCTTTCGTGACTACTCACATTATCAAGGAACAATAAAAGTAGAGCATCAAAGGAAGGTATATAAAGGATGTGATAGTGAGGTGTGGTCTAGACCCTTCATATGCTTTCGTTTGATGCATTACTTTTATTATTACTTGATAATGTGAGTAGTCACGAAAGCGCTTGGAATATTCTCTATTCTTTCACAGTGGTTGTTTTGCATATATATATATATATATATATATATATATATATATATAAATATATATATATATATATAATATATATATATATATATAATATACAGTCATTTAGCAAGAACTCATTTAAAATTAAATCATTTTCTAAAATTTTCTCTTATACGTTTAAAGAAATATTTTTCATATATGTTAATGTAAAAAATTAATCATTTTATACCAAAAAACCTTAGAAAACTTACCTAACCTTATTAAAACAAGCGCAATTTAATCTAGCTTAAACCAATTAAATACATTTTAGATAAGTTTACATAATTTAATAATAAACAAACAGTGAAATATATTTTTTTCGTTAGGCTCAGAATGATTTCTACGAAATTACTGCATTCAAAAACTTTCGCTTGTCTTATTCGACAAGAAGAGCGTTGCTAAGCCAAAATTGCAAGTTTTACCTATTCGGCAAGACATATATAAGGTTAGTACATAATGTATATACCTGAGAGCAAGTGGGGACCTTCAGCGACCACCACCCCTCCCACCCTTACCCCCACCCACTCCCCCACCCTCACGTCCCCACCCACATCTTCACGCCCGCCGCCCACATTCTCTACGGTAGTATGAGGAATTACCCATCCCTCTACCCCTCTCACCATCCCCCGTCCTATGATGCCCATCCCTTATCACTCCACACCCCATCACCCCACCTACCCCCACTCCCGCCCTGCCTCACTACACCTCACGCCCATATCCTTTAAATCTTGTTTTATCATTTAAAGAACTTCGTCCCTTATAGAACTCCATCCCTTTATAGAACTCCATCCCTTTATAGAACTCCATCCCTTCATAGAACTCCATCCCTTCACAGAACTCCATCCCTTCTGAGAAATTCATTTCATCTCTTTAGAGAAGGAGAAGACTCTCCTCTCCGGTGATCTCCAGCACTAACATAACTCTACAAATCAAAAACTGTATCCACAGCTAGGAACCTTAAATAAGGTGCTATATCTATAGCCTGTGGGTGTTGCTGTGGGAGTGGGAGCAGCAAGCTTCAAATACTGATGAATTTCCCGTGGGAACATAAGATCCTGTGTT
>NC_069456.1:4716464-4763964 GCF_026875155.1 Cherax quadricarinatus
AATATTGTTGTTAGGGAACATAGGCCTCTGCTCCCTCTCTCAGGACCCATGGAGAGATGTTATCTGGCCCCATTATCTTTGAGGTATCTAGCTCACTCAGAAGCTCTTCACTTCTTCTCGGTTGTATGTATTGTGTACAGCACTTGGTGCTGTACCCCACCTCTCCATCTTTCTGGAGCCCCTTCTGTCTCCTCTATGAACACTTCTTTGAATCTCTTGTTGAGTTCCTCACATACTTCACGGTCATTTCTTGTTGTCCCCTCTCCTTCCTTCCTTAGCCTGATTACCTGGTCCTTGACTGTTGTTTTCCTCTTGATGTGGCTGTATAACAGTTTCGGGTCAGATTTGGCTTTCGCTGCTATGTCGTTTTCATATTGTCGTTGGGCCTCCCTTCTTATCTGTGCATATTCATTTCTGGCTCTACGACTGCTCTCCTTATTCTCCTGGGTCCTTTGCCTTCTATACTTTTTCCATTCCCTAGCACACTTGGTTTTTGCCTCCTTGCACCTTTGGGTAAACCATGGGCTCATCCTGGCTTTTTCATTATTCCTGTTACCCTTGGGTACAAACCTCTCCTCAGCCTCCTTGCACATTGTTGTTACATATTCCATCATCTCATTAGCTGGTTTCCCTGCCAGTTCTTTGTCCCACTGAACCCCATTCAGGAAGTTCATCATTCCCGTGTAGTCCCCTTTCTTGAAGTTTGGCTTCATTCGTCCTGGCCTTCCTGCTTCCCCCTCCACTTGTAGCTCTACTGTGTATTCAAAGCTTAAAACCACATGATCGCTGGCCCCAAGGGGATTTCATATGTGATGTCCTCAATATCTGCACTACTCAAGGTGAATACTAGGTCCAGTCTTGCTGGTTCATCCTCTCTCTCTCTCTTGTAGTGTCCCTTACGTGTTGGTACATGAAGTTTTCCAGTACCACCTCCATCATCTTAGCCCTCCATGTATCTTGGTCCCCATGCAGCTCCAAGTTCTCTCAATTGATTTCCTTGTGGTTAAAGTCACCCATGATCAGAAGCTTTGCCCTGCATGCATGAGCTCTTCTGGCCACTGCAGCCAGTGTGTCGTCAACCATAGCTCTATTGCTCTCATCATACATCTTGCCTTGGCCTCCTGCTGTTCTGTTGTGGGTTATACATCACTGCAATTACCACTTTGGGACCTCCAGGGTGAAGCGTTCCCGCTATGTAATCGCTTGCTTCTCTGCTGTCTCCTCTCTCCAGCTCATCAAAATTCCATCGGTTTTTGATCAGCAGTGCCACTCCTCCACCCCCTTGTTCCCTCTGTCTTTCCTCAGGATCTGGTATCCCATTGGAAAGATGGCATCTGTTATCATACCTGTAAGCTTGGTTTCTGTGAGGGCTATGGTGTCCGGTGATGCCTCTTGACTCTTTCGTGCCACTCCTCCCACTTATTTGTTATTCCATCAACGTTTGTGTACCATTACCTTCAGTTTCCTCTCCAACACTGTGGTTTGGGGGGCCTGTGAGGGTGGGAGACCTGGTAGTGTACTGCGGGATTCTCTAGCTGGGTGTTGGGTGGAAGCTGTGAGTATGGACTGTAGTTTGTGTTGGGATGGTGTGATAGGTCTACCTGCCTGGAGTCTACCTGGAGGGAATTCCGGGGATCAACGCCTCCGCGGGCCCGGTCCACGACCAGGCCTCCCGGTGGGATCAGGCCTGATCAACGAGGCTGTTACTGCTGGCCGCATGCAATAAAACGTACGAACCACAGCCCGGCTGATCCGGCACCGTCTTTAGGGATCTGTCCAGCTCCCTCTTGAAGACAACCATGGGTTTTCCCGTAATGCCCCTTATTGCTGGTGGGAGTCTGTTGAACAGTCTTGGCCCCGACCTTAGCATTTTCCCTTAGTGTACCAACGCCCCCACTTTTTACTGGGGATGTGCATCGCCCCAAGCTTTGCTTCGTATGGATGATTGCCGGTGCTATTAAACCAGTCCCCCCCAGAACTTCCAGGTTAGATTATGAATATCCTATCGCCGCGCTCTAGTGAGTACAAATCAAAATGCTTCCCGGGGCTCCCAGTATTAAGGTTTTTATGGAAATTAACGTGCATAAAGGTTCTCTTACATTCCTATTTTTGCAATTTCACCTGCCTTGAAAAGGGGATGTAAAAAGTAAAAAGCAATTTCCCGCCTAGGAAGAAAAAAGTGATTTAAAAAGGATCATCATTGGGGTTTGCAAACTCTTGTCTTGAATGTTCCATTATCCATCCTATCATTTTTTCCCAGCAGATGTGATATGGCTTGTTGGTCCTTGAAGGTGAGGGCTTAGACATTACCACACCCGGTCCTTTACATTTCTTTTCCGCTCTAAATTTTGTGATTGGAGTTTGAATACTCAGTCTAGTTATTTTTTCCTCCAGTTTTCCCTAACGAGTATTGGGGAATTTTTCTTCATTTAACATCATATTTTTCTCTGTTGCCCATTGGAAAACTTGGGTTTTTATCTTCTTGGGGATTTGCCGTGTCCTCAGTGTGACACTCTCATCAGACCTGACCTGCAGCGGGTGAACGTCGTGGTTACATCTCTGTCTATGTCTTATGAAATAGGAACAGGATAGGGCGAGACTGTCTCTTCACTATGGGAGCACTATTTTAAATCCGTTACCATACCTTTGTGTGCGATTGGTTAGAAATTGAAACCACTGCCCACTTTGCCATTATCCCTTTAGCACCTTTTTTGTGCATTACACCAGGGGCCACTTATCAAAGGGTTTTTTTTAAGTCTGTGTAACTACAACCGCATTCTGTTTTTTTTTCCAGGCATCAGGGCCATATCATAGTGGCAAGCATTTTGAAAGGCAGAGCGACCTCTCTAAAACCCTGTTGCCCCTTGTGCAATTTTTTGGGGGGTCCAGGTTTTGCTATCCTGCTTCTTAGAACTCTTTCAAAATTTTTATTGTGGGACTAAAGCTTTTGTCTAATTCTTTGCTACTGCTTTTTCTCCCCCCCTTTTTGGAGTGGGGGCAAAATCGTTGTTTTTTGTGACTTGGAATCCGCCGTGTCAAGCTCCTTCCCCAAGCATACTTAGGGGGCCCGGGAGGGGTTTCTTGCAATTCTTAATGAACACCCCAGTTTTCCCCGATCTGGCTCGGGGTGAGTGCATGGGCTTCTTGGGTTCTGGGATGTTTTTGTTTGTGCTTTCCTTGCTCCCCTGCTCCTGATTGACCCCTGCTGGTTCCCCCCTTTTGTGTGTGTGTGGTGTGTGTACCACCTATTTGGTTTTCAGGGGCGAGTCCAACTCCTGGGTGTGTGTGTGTGTGTGGGGTGTGTTTAACTCACCATTGGGTTTTTAGGGGTTTGATTCACAGCTCCTGGCCCTACCCCTTCATGACCTACTAGGGTCCCACCTATCGCCCATAACTTTAATCGTATCTCTTCTTAAAGCAAATTTATGATCCCCCTTTCCACGTGTGACTCACCAAATTTGTATCACCTAATTGTGTTCCCGGTTTGAGACTCACTCCGGGCCCCGCCTTTTTCACTGCGCACTGGGTCCCCCCCTCTCTGCTTTCCTGAACTTTTCTCCTCTTTTTAAAAACAAGGGTTCCGCCTCCACTCTTCACTGCTCGGCTATTCCATTTACGACGCTCATGACTGAAAAAATACTTCCCTAACGTCCCTGTGACCCCCTAGCCCCTTCATTTTTCCAATTGGACCCCTTTTTTTCTGTGTCCCCCTCTGGACCACCTGTCCTTGTCCCCCTTGTCTATTCCCCCAGTATCGTATGTCGTTACTTTCTCCCCGACCCTTCTGTCCCTCCAGGTCTCCGTCCGATTTCCCTCACCCTTTCCCCCCTACGACAACCCCTTAGCTCTGGAAAAAAAAATACCTTGTTGCAAACGTTTTTATTTTCCTAACTTCTGACGGTTTCCGACCAGGTGGGGGTTCCAGACTGGGCTGGGGAATCCGTAGGGCCCAACATACACATGTCGGTCTTGAACATTCCATAAGGTATGGAACGTTTTGGATCGCCGGGCCTATGCGCAGATTTTTTGGGTTGATGTTGCCTCTTTTGGTCACCCCAAAAACTTTTTTCCCCGTGAGGCAATCTTTGTCCACCAACCCTTATTCTGCTGCGGTCTTTTTGCCCCCCCCAAACTCATACTTGTGCATTCAGGTGAACGAAGCGTTTGACCACGGGTCCCCCTGCCCGTTCTTTTATCCCTGTCTCCCCTGATTTTTTTTAAAAACCCCTCGCGAATAGGCTTTGTCTTCCTTTCCACAGCTTCGCATTATAAAAATAGCCCGGCCAGTGCCCCTGGGGGCCCCCCCTGCCCCGGCCCCACTTGATAAACCTCCCCTTCACAACCATGACACGTTTTTTCCTCCCTGTCGATAATTCCCTGCCATTTTCCCGTGCCCCCCCTGAAGCGCCTGTCCCCCAGATCTGTTTCCCCTTTTGGGGAACTTTTCAAACCCCTTCCTGCAGTCCACAAATCCAAATCAACCCACCCCTCTCTCTCGTGTCTTTCTTCTTTTACCCTTTTCATAAAATCCAGAGGGTTTTTGACACAGGGTTTACCTTCCATGAATCCTGCTGGTTTTTTTTTTAAAAATCTTTCCCCTTCCAGGGGTTCCACCCCTCCCTTTTGATAATCTCTCCATACTTTTCAACAACATGTCAAGACACGGTCTGTATTTAAATGCCTCGTTTCTGTCTTCTTTTTTAAATAGGGGACACATTTGCCGTCCCAATCTCGGTGTTTCCCAGTTTTTAAGGGATGTGTTAAAGATGTGGTTTGGGGCACCACAGCATCTCTGCTCCTTCTCTAAGGACCCACGTGAATGTTGGTCCGTCCCAACGCCTTTGAGGTATCAATGTTTCACTTAGCATCTCTGCACCTCCCTCACTGCAGTTTGTCGTATGTCATCCAACACATGTGGTATATTCCCTCTTGATAGTTCACCTGTAAAAACTTCCTTAAATCTCCTGTTAGCTCCACACAACTGCCTGGACATTTTTTGTGAGTTCTCCACACGGCTGTCCTCGACTGATCACTCTGAGTCTCTGACTGTTATACTTCTCCTGTATGTGGCTATACAACAGTTTCGGGTCAGTCTTGACTTCGATGCTATGCTATTTTCGTACTGTCACGCTGTGAATACTCGATCCTGGCTCTGCGACGTGTGTGTGTGGTGTGTGTGTGTGTGTGCGCGTGTGTGTGTATGTGGTGAGTATGTGTGTGTGTGTGTGTGTGCATGTGTGTGTGATTATAATGGTTCTGGAAATTTTCAGCATGCAGAGACTACAGCACAAACATGCCACAGGTGATGCTGGCCTCCCAGGACTCCCTTCAACTTTCATCTTGTGGTTGCGTCATCTCACTGTAATCATCACCTACTTTGACGACGATCTTTCTTTTAACCCCACCCAGTTTTTCATATTTAATTTAAATCGCTCATTCTTTTTCTGTCTCTCTAATTTGTATTGTGTTTTGTTACCCAGTTTATCTCTGATGGTGAGTGAGTGTTGGTTGAGTGGAAAGAGGAAGGAATGGGAGGATGGAAGGGAATAGCAGTAGAGATTGATAGGAGAGGCGCAAAGAGGATATGACAGAGGCAGGAGGAAGAGAACGTAGAGGATGAGAATGCAGGCAGAGACAGGGAATAAACGGAAGGCAGGTAGGACATAGCAGTAGAGCAGAGGAGAGAATGGAGAGGTTGACAGGAGGGGAATATGAAGGCAGGCAGGAGGGAATAGAAGACAGGAAGTACTAGGAAGGCAGGCAGGGAGAGAATAAAAGGAAGGAATAAAGGGGTACAGAAGGCAGCAAAGAGAGGAGACACAGAAGGAAGGCAGGAAGCGATAGAAGGCAGGCAACAAGGGAATAGGAGGCGCAGAGAGACTATAAAAGCAGACAGAGAAGAATTAAAGGCAGGTAAGGTGCTAGTAAAAAGCTTCTTCCGTCTCATACTCCATCACACAGGATGGTGGTTTATCTGATGTCCTGAGTAGACATGTCAGCCTGAGCTGGCACACACGTCAGTATGTCAGCCGAAGCTGCAACACTTCAGTATAGTCACACAGCCTGAGGTGTTGTGGGGGCACACTTTCAGTAGTGTCAGCCAAGAGGCGGCACACTACACAGTACTGTCAGACCTGAGCGGCACACTTCATAGTGTCAGCCATGAGCTGGCACCTCAGTAGTGGTCACCTGACGGCATACTTCAGTAAGTGTCAGCCTGAGCTGGCACACCTTCCCGTAATGTCAGCCTGTACTGGCACACTTTCAGTAGTGTCAGCCTACAGGACACACTTCAGTAGTGTCAGCCTGAGCTGCCACACTTCAGTAGTGTCAGCCTGAGCTAGGCAACACATCACAGTGTCACCTGAGGCTGGCACCTTCAGTAAGTGTCAGCCTGAGCTGGCACACTTCAGTAGTTCACTGAAGCTGGCACACTTCAGTAGTGTCAGCCTGAGGCGGGCACACTTCAGTAGTGTTAGCCTGAGCTGGCACACATCAGTAGTGTTAGCCTGAGCTGGCACAACTTCATTAGTGATCAGCCATGAGCTGGCACACTTCAGTAGTGTCAGCCGAGCTGGCACACTTCAGTAGATGTCACGCCCTGAGCCACCACATTTCCAGTAGAGTCAGCCTCAGCTGCCACAACTTCCAGTAGTGACAGCACCTGAGACCGCACATTTCGTAGACTCTGCCTGACTGGCCACACTCCAAAGTATGTCAGCATGAGCTGTGACAACACTTTCCAGTAGTGTCAGCCTGAGCTGGACACTCAGTAGTGGTCACCTAAGCTGGTACACACTCAGCAATGGTCAGATTGACTACCACAATTTCAGTAGTGTCAGCTCAGCCTGCACACAAGTCTTCCGTAGTGCGTCAGCCTGAGCTGGCACACTTCAGCAATGTCAGCCTGACAAGCACACTTCACAGTGTCAGCCTGACCTGGCATACATCAGTAGTGGTCAGCCTGAGGCTGGAACACTTTCAGTATGTCAGCCTAGAGCTTGGTACAATCAGCAGTGCACCCCCGCTGGAAACATTCGTACTGGTCAGCCTTACACTGCCACATCTTCAGTAAAGTCATCCTGAGCTGGCACACATCAGTAGAGTCAGCCTGAGCTGGCACACTATCATAGTGTCAGCCTGAGCTGGCACACTTCAGTAGTTCAGCCTGAACTGGCACACTTCATAGTGTCAGATTGAGCTGGACAACTTCAGTAGTCAGCCTGAGCTGGCACACTGCAGTATGGTCAGCCTGAAGCTGGCACACTAACAGTAGTGTACATGCCTGAGCCTGGCACACATCAGTAGTGTTAGCCTGACAGGCATACATCAGTAGTGTCACCTGAGCAGACGCACACTTCAGTATGTCAGCCTGAGCTGGGCACACATCAGAAATTGGTCAGCCTTGACTGGCACACTTCAGTAAGTGTTCAGCCTCGAGCTGGCATACTTCAGTAGTGGTCGAGCCTTGAGCTGGCACACTTCAGTAGTGACAGCCTGAGGCTGGCACAACTCAGAGTTCAGCCTTGAGCTTGGCACACTTCAGTAGTGTCAGCCTGAGCTGTCACCCTTCAGTACGTCAGCTGATCTGGCACACTACAGTAGTGTCCAGCCTGAGCTGGCACACCAAGTAGGTGTCATCCGCCTGAGCTGGCACACATCAGTAGTGTCAGCCTGAGCTGGCACACTTCAGTAGTGTCAGCCTGAGCTGGCACACTTCAGTAGTGTCAGCCTGAGCTGGCACACTTCAGTAGTGTCAGCCTGAGCTGGAACCCTTCCAGTAGTGTCCCTAAGCAGTACAAACCTCACAGTGTCAAGAATGCGAGCTAAAACATGTTCAGTAGTGTCCAGACCTCACTGCCACACATCAGTAGTGACAGCCTGAGCTGGCACACTTTCAGCAGTGTCAGCTTGAGCTAGCACACTTCAGCCAGTGTCAGCCTGAAGCTGGCAACATCAGATTGTACAGCCTGAGCAGAACACTTCAGATAAGTGTCAAGCCTGGAAGCGGGCACACTTCAGCAGTGTCACCCTGAGCTGGAACAACGTCATGTAGTGTCAGCCTGGGGCTGCCACACTTCGTAAAGTCATCCTGAGCTGGCTACTACAGTAGAAGTCAGCCTGAGCAGGCAACACTTCAGTAGGTTAGCCTCGAGCTGGCATACATCAGTAGTGTCAGCCTGAGCTGGCACACTTCAGTAGGTCAGCCTCAGCTTGCACACTTCAGTAGTGTCAGCACTGAGCTGGAAGACTTTAGCAGTGTCAGCCTGGCTGGCACACTTCAGAATGATCCCGCACTGAGCTGCCACCTCTCAGTAGTGTCATCCTGACTGGCACACTTCAGTAGTGTCTCAGCCTGAGCAGGCATACTTCATAGTGTTTAGCCTGAGCTGCAGACATCAGTAGTGTCAGCCTGAGCTGACATACGTCATAGATGTCAGCCTGAGCTGGCACCCTTTCAGTACTGTCTGTCAGCCTGAGCTGGCACACATCAGTAGTGTCAGCCTGAGCTGGCACACTTCAGTAGTGTCAGCCTGAAGCTGCACACTTCAGTAGTGTCACCCCACAGCCACTTCAGTAGTGCAGCCTGAGCTGACGACTAGCAGTGTCCAGCCTAAGCTGGCACACTTCAGTAGTGTCAGCCTGAAGCTGGAAACACTCAGCAGTGTCAGCCTGAGCTGGCACACCCTTCAGTAGTGTCAGCCTAGCTGGCACACTTCAGTAGTGGTCAGCCTGAGCTGCACACTTCACAGTGTCCAGATTGAGCTGTCCACACTTCAGTAGTGTCAGCCTGAGCTGCCCACTTCAGTAGTGTCTGCCTGAGCTGGCACACTTCAGTAGTGTTATTCGAGCTGGCACACTTTCAGTAGTGTCAGTCTTGAGCTAGCAGACTTCAGTAGTGTCAGCCTTAGCTTGGCATACTTCGTAGTGTCAGCCCTGAGCTGGAACTTTTTCAGTAGTGTCAGCTGAGCTGGCACACTTCAGCATTGTCAGCCTGAGCTGGAACACTTCAAAGTGTCAGCCTGAGCTGCACACTTCAGTAGTGTCACCTGAGTTGGCACACATCAGTAGTGTCCAATCCAAGCTGGCTCACTTCAGAAGTGTCAGCCTGAGCTGGCATACTTCAGTAGTGTCAGCCTGACGTTGGCACACTTCAGTAGTGTTAGCCTGAGCCTGGCACACATCAGTCGTGTCAGCCTGAGATGCAAACGTCAGTAGTGACATCGGAACTCGCACACTTCAGTAGTGTCAGCCACAGCTGGCACACTTACATAGTTCAACCTTGCTGAAGACTTCAGCAGTGTCAGCCGACTGTGCACACTTCAGTAGCGTCAGCCTGAGCGGCACAGTTCAGTAGTGTCAGCCTGAGCTGCACACTTCAGTATGTCCAGCCAGAGCTGGCACACCTTCAGCAGTGTCAGATTGAGCTGGCACACTTCAGTAGAGTCAGCTAGAGCTGCCGCACTTCGCAGCGTCAGCCTGAGTGGCACACCTTCAGTATTTCATCCAGAAGCTAGCACACTCAGTAGTGTCAGCCTGAGCTGCCACACTTCAGTAGTGTCAGCCTGAACTCGCACATTTCAGTACTGTCAGCCTAAGCTGGCACACTTCAGTAGTATCAGCCTGAGCTGGAACACTTCAGTAGTGTCAGCCTGAGCTGGCACCCTTCAGTAGAGTCAGCCTTAGCTGGCAAGACTCAGTAGTGTCAGCCTGAGCTGGCACACTTCAGCAGTGTCAGATTGAGCTGGCACACTTCAGTAGTGTCAGCCTGAGCTGCCACACTTCAGTAGTGTCAGCCTGAGCTGCCATACTTCAGTAGTGTCAGCCTGAGCTGGCACACTTCAGTGTGCGTCATCCTGAGCTGGACACTCAAGAAGTTCAGCCTGAGCTGCATGCTTCAGTTAGTGTACTGCCTGAGCTGGCACAAACTCATAGTGTCGCCTACAGATGGAACACTTCAGTTAGTGTCAGCCAGAGCTCGCACACTCAGTAGCGCAGCCTGAGCTGGCACCCTTCAGTAGTGTCGGTGATGAGCTGCACACTTCAGCCAGTTCAGCCTGAGCAGATCACACTCAATAGTGTCAGCCTGAGCATGGCACACTTCCGTAGTTGTCAGTCTTAGCTTCCACACTTCCAGTAGTGTCAGCTTGAGCTGGCACGTTCAGTGGTGGGGGGTGGGGGTCAGCCTGAGTCTGGCACACTTCCTACAGTAGTCTGTCAGTCTTTGCGTCAAACTTCAGCTAGTGGTCCAGCCTGCGCTGCACACTTTCAGTGTGTCCGCCTGAGCTGGCATACACATCAGTAGTGTCAGCCTGAGCTGGCAGACTTCAGTAGTGTCCACCTGAGCTGGCACACTTCTGTAGTACAGCCTGAGCTGGCACCGATCAGCATGTCAGCCTGAGCTGGCATACTTCATAAGTGTCAGCTTGAGCTGGCACACCTTCCCAGTAGTGTCCCTGATCTGGCACAGTTCTCAGTATGTCAGCCTGACACCAGACACTTCAGTAGTGTCAGCCTGAGCTGGCAGCACTTCAGTAGTTCAGTCTTAGCTGTACACACTTCATAGTGTCAGCCTGACACACTCGCACATTTTCAGTCTGTCAGCTAAGCTGGCACAACGATCAGTAGATCAGCATGAGCTGGAACACTTCAGTAGGTCACCTAAGCTGGCACACTTCATCGAGTCCACCTTAGCTGGCAGACTTCAGTAGTGTCAGCACTGAGCTGGCACAACACTTCAGCAGTGTCAGATGAGCAGGCAACACTCAGCAGTGTCAGCCAGAGATGCCACACTTCATGTAGTGTCATGCCGAGCGCCATACTTCAGTCTAGTGCAGCCTGAGCTGGCACACTTCAGATGGTGTCAACCTGAGCTGGCACACTTCAGTAGTGTCAGCCTGAGCCTGCATGCTTCAGTGTGTCAGCCAGACTGGCACACTTCAGTAGTCTGTCAGCCTAAGATGGAACACTTCACAGTAGTGTCAGCCTACTGGCATCACTTCAGTAGACGGTCACCTGAGTGGCACACTTCAGTAAGTGTCGGTGACGTGAGCTGCACACTTCAGCAGTGTACAGCCTGAACTGTCACACTTCAGTAGTGTCAGCCCTGACTGGCCCACTTCAGTAGATGTCAGTCTAGCTGATCCACACTCAGTAGTGATCAGCTTGAGCTGGCACAGTTCAGTAGTGTCAGCCTGAGCTGGCACACTTCAGTAGTGTCAGTCTTAGCTGTCACACTTCAGTAGTGTCAGCCTGAGCTGGCACACTTCAGTAGTGTCAGCCTGAGCTGGCACACTTCAGTAGTGTCAGCCTGAGCTGGCAGACTTCATAAGGGTTCCGCCTGAGCTGTGCACACTTCTGTATAAACCGCCTGAGCTGCACATATCAGCAGTGTCTGCCTGACTGGCATACTTCAGTAGTGTCATCTTGAGCGAGCACACTTCAGTATGTCAGCCTGAGCAGGCAACAGTTCGTAGTGGTCACCTGAGCTGGCACCACTTCAGTAGTGTCCGCCTGATCTGGCACACTTCAGTTAGTGTCAGTCTACTGTCACACTCAGTAGTGTCAGCCTGAGCTGGCACATTTCAGTAGTGTCAGCCTGAGCTGGCACACTTCAGTAGTGTCAGCCTGAGCTGGCACACTTCAGTAGTGTCAGTCTTAGCTGTCACACTTCAGTAGTGTCAGCCTGAGCTGGCACACTTCAGTAGTGTCGGCCTGAGCTGGCACACTTCAGTAGTGTCAGCCTGACTTGTCACACATCTGGTAGAATCAGCCTGAGCTGGCACATATCAGCAGTGGTCATCCGAGCTGGCATACTTCAGTCTAGTGTCAGCCTGAGCTGGCAACACACTTCAGTAGTGTCAGCCTGAGCTGGCACACTTCAGTAGTGTCAGCCTGAGCTGGCACAGTTCAGTAGTGTCAGCCTGAGCTGGCACACTTCAGTAGTGTCAGTCTTAGCTGTCACACTCAGTAGTACACAGCCTGGAGCTGGACACACTTCAGTAGTGATCAGCCTGAGCTAGGCCACATCAGTAGTGGTCACCTGAGCTGGCAGACTTCAGTAAGTGTCAGCCCTGAGCTGCCACACTTCAGTAGTGTCAGCCTGAGCACGCACATCTTCCGTAGTGTCCAGCCTGAGCTGGCACACTTCATAAGTGTCATCTTAGACTGTCACAACCCCTTCAGTATTTCAGCCTGAGCATGGCAGACTTCAGTAGTTGTCCAGCCTGAGCTGCCACACTTCAGTAGTGCGTCAGCCTGAGCTAGCACACATCAGTAGTGTCACCTGAGCTGGCAACACTTCATTAGTGTCACCTGAGCTGGCACAGTTCAAGTATGTCAAGCCTGAGCTGGCACAGTTCAGTGAGTCTGCCTGAGCTGGCACACTCCAGTAGTGACAGTCTTAGGTGTTGGCACAACTTACAGTAGAGGTGTTCAGCCTGACTGCACACTTCCAGTAGACTGGGGGGGGGGGGGGGGAGGGGGTGTATTCCACCTGAGCTGGCACACATCAGTATGACACCTGAGCTGGCAGACTTCAGTATGTCACCTGAGCAGTCACACTTCAGATAGTGTCAGCTGAGATCTGAAACACTTCAGTAACTGTCAGCATGAGTAGGCAACACTACAGAATGTCAGCCTGAGACTGGCACACTTCAGTAGAGTGTCAGTCTTACGCTGTCACACTTCAGTAGTGTCAGCCTGCAGCTGCAACTTCAGTAGTGTCCAGTCTTAGCTGTCACACCTTCAGACACACACAGTCAGCCTGAGCTCGCACACTTCAGTAGGTGAGTCGGCGAGCTGGCACACTTCAGAGTGTCAGTCCTGAGCTGGCAACACTTCTGTAGTAATCAGCCTGATCTGGCATATAAAATACAAATCACAGTGTCAGCCTGAGCTGCGGCATAACTTCAGTAGTGTCAGCCTGACTGGCACACTTCAGTAGTGTCAGCACTGAGCTGGCACACTTCAGTAGTGGTCAGCCTGAGCTGGCACAGTCAGTAGTGTCGGCCTCGAGCTGGACACACTTCAGTATGTCAGTCTTAGCTGTCACACTTCATAGTGGTCAGCACACACACTTGCACACTTCATAGTGTCCGCCATGAGCTCGGCACACATCAATTAAGTGTCCACCTGAGCTGGCCCACTTCAGTATTGTCCCCTGAGCTGCCACACTTCAGTAGTGTCCGCCTGACAGCTCGCACATTTCATGTAGTGGTCAGCACCTAGCTGTCACACTTCATGTAGTGTACAGTCTTAAGTTTTCACACTCAGTAGTGTCAGCCTGAGCTGCAATACTTCAGTAGTTCAGCCTGAGCTGCCACACTTCAGTATGTCAGCCTGACCTAGCACACTTCAATTAGTGTCACCTGAGCAGCCACTTCATATTGTCTGCCACAGCTGACCAACACCTTCAGTAGTGTCAGCCTGAGCTGCCATACTTCCAGTAGTGTTTCCCAGCCCACCCACCTGAGCTTGGCACACTTCATGGTGTCATCTGAGCTACACACTTCAGTATGTCAGCAATGAGTCTGGCACACTTCAAGTTGTCAGCCTGAGCCTGCCACAACTTCAGTAGTGTCAGCCTGAGCTGAAACTCTTCAGTAGTGTCAGCCTGAGTAGGCACATTCAGTAATGTCAGCCTGAGCTGGCACACTTCAGTATGACAGTCTAGCTGTCCTCACTCAGTAGTGTCAGCTGAGCGCGCACACTTCAGTAGTGACGGACCTGAGCTGGCACAACTTCCTGTAGTATCAGCCTGAAGCTGGCACATATCAGCAGTGTCAGCCCTGATCTGGCATACTTCAGTAGTGTCAGCCTGCGCTGGCACACTTCAAGTATTCAGCCTGAGCTGACACACTCAAGTAGTGCTTCAGCCTGAGCTGGCACAGTACAGTAGTGATCAGCCTGAGCTGGCACACTTCAGTAGTGACAGTCTTTAGCTGTCACACTTCAGTAGTGTCAGCCTGAGCTGGCACACATCAGTAGTGTACAGCCTGAGCTTGCATACTTCAGTAGTGTCACTGAAGCTGGCACACTTACATTAGTGTCAGCCTGAGCTGCACACTTCAGTAGTGCAGCCTGCAGCTGGGAGACCTTCCGTATGTATCAGCCTGAGCCCCTGGCACACTTCAGAGTGTCAGCCTGAGCTGGCACTCATCAGTATGTCAGCCTGACTGGCACGCTTCAGATTGTCAACTGAGCTGGCACACTTCAGCAGTGTCAGCATGAGCTGCAACACATTCAGTATGTGGTCAGCCTGAGCTGGCACAACTTCAGTAGTGTCAGCCTGAGCTAAACACTTCAGTAGTGTCAGCCGGAGTAGGCACACTTCAGTAATATCAGCCTGAGAGCGCACACTTCAGTAGTGTCAGCACACACACTCCACTCTTAGCTGTCACACTCAGTAGTGTCAGCCTGAGCGCACACTTCAGTAGTGTCGGCCTGACCTGGCACACTTCAGTAAGTCAGCCTGGCTGGCACACTTCTGAGTAGAATCAGCCTGAGCTGGCACATATCAGCATGGTCAGCCTGAGCTGGCATACTTCAGTAGTGCCAGCCTGAGCTGGACACTTTCAGTAGTGTCACCTGAGCTTGGCACAGATTCGAATGATCAGCCTTAGCTGCACACTTCAGTAGTTCAGTTCTTAGCTGTCACACTTCAGTAGTGGTCAGCCTGAGCTGGCACACTCAGTAGTGTCAGCCTGAGCTGGCACAATCAGTAGTGTCCAGCCCTGAGCTGGCAGACTTTCAGTAGTGTCAGCCTGAGCTTCCCACACTTCAGTAAGTTTCAGCCTGAGCTCGCACCATTTCAGTAGTGACAGCCGAGACTGGCAACACTTTCAGTATGTCATTCTATAGCTGTCCACACTTCAGTAGTGTCAGCCTTGAGCTGGCAGACTTCCGTAGTGTCAGCACTGAGCTGCCACACTTCAGAATTGTCAGCAGAGCTGTCACACATCAGTAGTGTCCGCCTGAGCTGCACAGAACTTCACAGTGTCAGACCTGAGCTGCCACACTTCAAAGGTCAGCCCTTAGCTGCCATACTTCAGTAGTGTCCAGCCTGAAGTCTGGCACACTTCAGTGGTGCATCCCTGATCTAGCACACATCAGTAGAGTCAGCCTGAGCTGGCACATCAGTATGTCACCAGAGCTGGCATGCTTCATAGTGTCACCTGAGCTTGGCACACTTCAGTAGTGCAGCCTGAGCTAGCACTCTCAGTAGTGTCAGCCGAGCTGGGAGACTTCAGTATTGGCAGCCTACTGGCACACTTCAGTATGTCCAGCCTGAGCTGGCACACCCCCTCTTCAGTAGTGACAGCCCTGAGCTTGCACTCTTACATTGTTAACACCTGAGCTGGCACACATCACGTAAGAGTCAGCATGGCTGCACACTTCAGTAGTGTCAGCCTGAGCTGGCACACTTCAGGAAGTGTCAGCCTGAGACTGAAACACTTCAGAGCAGTCAGCCTGAGTAGGCACATTCGTAATTCACCTGAGGTGGCACACATCAGTATGTCAAGCGTGAGCTTAGACACTTCAGTAGTGTCAGCCTGAGCTGGCACAACATACAGTTGTCAGCCTGTGCTAAGATACATTAGCGTAGTGTCAGCCTGCGCTGGCACACTTCAGTAGTGTTCACCTGAGCTGACCACACTACACACATAGTGACAGTCCTGAGCTGGCACAGTTCAGTAGTGTCAGCCTGAGGCTGGCACAACTTCATTAGTGTCAGTCTTAGGCTGGCACACTCAGTAGTGTCAGCCCTGAGCAGGCACACTTTCAGTAGTGTAGACCGTGAGCTGGCATACTTCAGTAGGTCAGCCTGACTGCACACTTTCAACAGTGTCCGCCAGAGCTGGCACTCTTCAGTTCGTCGTCAGCCTGAGACAGGAGCACTTCAAGTAATGTCAGCCTGAGCTGGCACACTTCAGTAGTGTCAGCCTGAGCTTGCACTCTTCAGTAGTGTCACCGAGCTGGCACGCTCAGTGTTGTCAACCTGAGCGGCACAACTTCCCAGCAGTCGACAGCATGAGCTGCCCACTTCAGTATGGTCAGCCGGAGCTGGCACACTTCAGTAGTGTCATCCTGAGCTGAAACACTTTCAGTAAGTGTCAGCCTGAGTTAGGCACACTTCAGTAATTGTATATATCAGCCTGCTCTGGCCACTTCTAGTGTACCGTCTATAGCTGCTCACACATCAGTAGTGTTACAGCCTGAGCAGCACACATCAGTAGAGTTCGGCCTGAGCCTGGCACACTTCAGTAGTGGCAGCCTGAGCTGGCACACTACAGTATTACATCAGCCTGAGCTGCACAAATAAGCAGTGACAGCCTAGCTGCCATACTTCAGTAGTGTCAGCCTGCAGCTGGCACACTTCAGTAGTGTCCCACCCTAGCTGGCACAGTACAAGCAAGGTGTCAGCCTGCGCTGGCACACTTCAGAAGTGCAGTCCCTTATCTGTCACACTTCAGAGTGTCACCTGGAGCTGCACACTTCAGTAGTGACACCTAGCTGGCACACATCAGATAGATCCAGCCTGAGCTGGCAACTTCAGTAGGTTCAGCCTGAGCTGCCTACAACTTCACAGTAGTGTCAGCCAGAGCTCGCCCATATCAGTAGTTCAGCCTGACTTTGCACACTTCAGTAGTCCAGTCCTTTTTTTTTTTTTAAAGTCGCTGTCACACTTCAGACAGTGTCACAGCCAGAACTGGCAGCCTTCATAAGTTCAGCCTGGAGCTGCCACACTTTCAGTACGTTGTCAGCCTGAGCTGGCACACTTCAGTAGTGTCAGCCTGACTCTGGCACACATTCAGCATGTCTATCCTGAGCTGCCACACCTACAGTAGTGTCAGCCTGAGCTGCCATAACTTCAGTAGTGTCCATCCGTGATCTTGCACACTTCAGTGCGTGTCAACCTGAGCTAGCACACTTCATATGGTCAGCCTAGCTGGCACACTTCAGTAGAAGTCAGTCCTGAGCTGGCATGCTTCAGTATTGGTCAGCTAGCTCGGCACACTTCAGTAGTGAGTCAGCCTGACTAGCACTCTCAGTAGTGTCAGCCTGAGCTGGGAGACTTCAGTATGTCAGCGAGCTGGCACACTTCAGTAGTGGTCCAGCCTGAGCTGGCACTCTTCATCTGTCTGCTTGAGCTGGCACGCTTCAGTGTTGTCAACCTGAGCTGGCACATCTTCAGTAGTTGTCATCATTAGCAGGCGCACACTTACAGTAGTGTCAGCCTGAGCTGGCACACTCAGTAGTGGTCAACCTGACTGAAACCACTTCAGTAGTGTCCACCTGAGAAGGCAACATTTTCAGTAATGTCACCTGAGCTGGCACACTTCAGTAGGTCAGCGTGAGAGCTAGACACTTCAGTAGTGTCAAGCCTGAAACTGGCACACTTCAGTAAAGTGTCAAGCCTGTGCTAAGATACTTTAGTAGTGTCACCTGCGCTGGCACACTCAGTACGTGTCAGCCTGAGCTGCCACACTTCAGTAAGTGTCAGCCTGAGCTGGCAACACACATTCAGTAGTGTACAGCCTGAGCTTGCACACTTCTGAAGATGTCAGCCTGACTCAGGGACACTTCAGTAGTGTCCAGCCTGAGTTTAAAAAAATTAAAAAAAGACACTTCAGTAGTGTCGCCTGAGCTCGCACACTTTCAGTAGTCAGTCAGCCTGAGCTATGACACTTCAGTAGTGTCAGCCTGAGCTGGCACACTTCAGTAGTGTCAGCCTGAGCTGGCACACTTCAGTAGTGTCAGCCTGAGCTGGCACACTTCAGTAGTGTCAGCCTGAGCAGGCACACTGTCAGTATATCCGCCTGAGCTGGGCCACACAATTCAGTAGCTGTCAGCCTGAGCAAAGACACGTTCAGTTGTCGTCAGCCTGCGCTCGCACCTCAAGTAGTGTTCAGCCTGAGTTAAAATACTTCAGTAGTGTCAGCCTGGACTGGCACACTTCAGTAGTGTCAGCCTGAGCTGGCACACTCCAGCTTAGTGTCAGCGCTGAGTGGCACACATCAGTAGTGTCAGCCTGAGCTGGCAGACTTCAGTAGTGTCAGCCTGAGCTGCCACACTTCAGTAGTGTCAGCCTGAGCTCGCACATTTCAGTAGTGTCAGCCAGAACTTGCACACTTCAGTAGTGTCCAGCCTGAGGCTGGCACAAACTTCAGTAGATGTACAGCCTGAAGGGCCACACTTCAGTATTTAGCCGTGAGCTGGCACACTTCAGTAGTGTCAGCCTGAGCTGGCACACTTCAGTAGTGTCCGCCTGAGCTGCCATACTTCAGTAGTGTCAGCCTGAGCTGGCACACTTCAGTGGTGTCATCCTGAGCTGGCATACTTCAGTAGTGTCAGCCTGACTGACAACAACCTTTCAGTCGTGTCAGCCTGAGCTGGCACACTCAGTAGTAGTCAGCCTGAGCTGGGAGACTTCAGTAATGTCAGCCTGATCTGGCACACTTCAGTACAATGACACCTAAGACTGAACACTTCAGTAGTGTTCAGCCTGAGTAGGCACACTACCGTAAAGACAGCCTGGCTGGCACACTTTCAGTAAGTTGTCAGTCTTAGCTGTCACACTTCAGTAGTGTCAGACCACTGACTTGGCACACTTCAGTATCTGTCAGTTCTTAGCGCTGTCACACTGTCAGTAGTGTCAGCCTGAGCTGGCACACTAGATCCAGTAGTGTCGGCCTGAAGGCGGCACACTTCAGTATTGTCAGCCTGAGCTGGGCACCTTCTTAGTATCAGCCTGAAGGCCTGGCACATATCAGTCAGTGTCAGCCTGAGACTGGCATACTTCAGTAGTGTCAGCCTGAGCTGGCACTCTTCATAGTGTCCGCCTGAGCTGGCACCACATCAGTAGTGTCAGCCTGAGCTGGGCACAGTTCATAGTGTCAGCCTAGCTGGCACACTTCAGTAGACAGTCATTCCTTAGCTGTCACACATCAGTAAGTGAGTCAGCCTGAACTTGCCCACTTCATATGTCAGCCTGATCTGGACAGTCATCAGTAGTGCAGCCTGAGCCTGGCACACTTCAATATGTACACCTGAGCTGCCACACTTCAGTAGGTCAGCCTGAGCTCGTCACAATTCAGTAGTGTCAGCCTGACTGGCACACTTCAGGTATGCAGTCTTAGTTGTCACACTTCAGTAGACTGTCAGCCTGAGCTGGCAGAGACTTACGGTAAATGTCAGCCTGAGCTGCCCCAGTTTTTCTTCTTCAGTCGTGTCAGCCTGAGCTAGCACACTTCAGATAGTGGTCACCCAGAGCTGGCACACTTCAGTAGTGTCAGCCTAAGCTGCCACACTTCAGTATGTCCGCCTGACTGCACATACTTCATTAGTGTCAGCCTGAGCTGGCACCTTCATGGTGTCATCCTGAGCTAGCACACTTCAGTATTGTCACATGAGCTGGCACACTTCAGTATGTGTCATCCTGAAGCTGGACCACTTCCGTGTGTCAGACCTGAGCGAAACACTTTCATAGGAGGTCAGCTGAGTAGCACACTTCAGTAATGTCAGGGGCTGAGCGCTGGCACACTTTCAGTATGCAGTCTTAGCTGTCACAGCTTCACAGTAGTGTCGCCTGAGCTGGCACCCTTCATAGTGTCGGCCTAGCTGGCACATCTGTAGTATCAGCCCTAGCTGGCACATCTATCAGCAGTGTCAGCCTGAGCTGGCATACTTCAGTAGTGTCACCTGAGCTGGCACACTTCAGGAGTGTCAGCCAGACTGGCACACTTCAGAAGTGTCAGCCCTGAAGCACGGCCACAGTTCATAGTGTCAGCCTGAGCTTGCACACTTCAGTATGTCAGTCTGAGCTGTGCAACACTTCCAGTAGTGTCAGCCTGAGCTGCACACTTCAGTAGTGTCCAAGCCTGAGCTGGCATACTTCAGTAGTGTCAGCCTGACTGGCACACTTCTTAGAGTCACCTGAGCTGGCCACTTCAGTGTGTCAGCCTGAGCTGGGAGACATCAGTATTGTCAGCCGAGCTGGGCACACTTCAGTAGTGTCAGCACTGAGCTGGCACTTCTTCAGTAAGTGTCAGCCTGAGCTGGACACGCTTACAGTATTGTCAACCTGAGCTGGCACACTTCACACAGTGTCAGCATGAGCTGGTCACACTTCAGTAGTGTCAGCCTGAGCTGGCACCACATCATTAGTGTCAGCCTGAGCTGAAAACACTATCATAGTTCATCAGCCTGAGTAGGCACACTTCAGTAATAATCAGCCTGAGCTGGCCACTTCATAGTGTACAGTCTTAGCGTCACACTTCAGTAGTGTCACCTGGTCGCACCCCAAACCTTTTCTCCCTGATGAAGGTCAGAAATCTTTGTCGCAGCCAACTCCTATACTCTGTCTGCGGTCTTCTTTGCCCCACCCCAAACATCATGACTTGTGCAGTTGGCATGGCGTTGAATCGAGAAGTCAGTTCTGACCACGTGTCCAGCCTGACCATGTCTCTTGCAGTCCTGCCTCATCCTCATCCGATTTAATTCTTCTTCATCAGCTTCACACTCTCTGGCGAATAAGGGACAATTCCGAGTCTATTCCATTCCATCATGTCGTTTCGCATATATCAAAAATCACGCACTGACCTAGAACTGACCCCATGAGGGTACCCCGCTCGCCACAGGCCGCCCACTGTGGATACTCCTTCACAACCCATGACACGTTGTTTGTCTCCTGTCAGATAATTCACCTGAACCATTGCCGTGCACCTCCCCTGTTTATATGCGCCTGCTCCCTCCACGCATCTGCACTAGATCACTCTTGTGGGAAACTGTGTCAAAGGCCTTCCTGCAGTCCAGCAAATGCCATCAACCCAACCCCTACATCTCTCGTGTCTTACTTCTGTACTTGTCATAAAAATCCAGAGGTTTGTGACACAGGATTTACCTTCCATGAATCCATGCTGGTTTTCATTCAATAATCTTTTCCCGTTTCCAGTGTTCCACCACGTCCTCCTTCTGATAATCTCTCCATGACTTTGCAATACTATACATGTCAAGACACTGGTCTGTAGTTTACAGTCGCCTCGTTTCTGTCTTCTTTCTTAAATATGGGGACTACAATTCGCCGTCCCATATCTCGCGGTGATTTCCCAGTTTCAAGGGATGTGTTAAAGATGTGGTTAGGGGCACCACAGCATCTCTGCTCCTTCTCTAAGGACCCACGTGAATGTTGGTCCGTCCCAACGCCTTTGAGGTATCAATGTTTCACTTAGCATCTCTGCACCTCCCTCACTGCAGTTTGTCGTATGTCATCCAACACATGTGGTATATTCCCTCTTGATAGTTCACCTGTAAAAACTTCCTTAAATCTCCTGTTAGCTCCACACAACTGCCTGGACATTTTTTGTGAGTTCTCCACACGGCTGTCCTCGACTGATCACTCTGAGTCTCTGACTGTTATACTTCTCCTGTATGTGGCTATACAACAGTTTCGGGTCAGTCTTGACTTCGATGCTATGCTATTTTCGTACTGTCACGCTGTGAATACTCGATCCTGGCTCTGCGACGTGTGTGTGTGGTGTGTGTGTGTGTGTGCGCGTGTGTGTGTATGTGGTGAGTATGTGTGTGTGTGTGTGTGTGCATGTGTGTGTGATTATAATGGTTCTGGAAATTTTCAGCATGCAGAGACTACAGCACAAACATGCCACAGGTGATGCTGGCCTCCCAGGACTCCCTTCAACTTTCATCTTGTGGTTGCGTCATCTCACTGTAATCATCACCTACTTTGACGACGATCTTTCTTTTAACCCCACCCAGTTTTTCATATTTAATTTAAATCGCTCATTCTTTTTCTGTCTCTCTAATTTGTATTGTGTTTTGTTACCCAGTTTATCTCTGATGGTGAGTGAGTGTTGGTTGAGTGGAAAGAGGAAGGAATGGGAGGATGGAAGGGAATAGCAGTAGAGATTGATAGGAGAGGCGCAAAGAGGATATGACAGAGGCAGGAGGAAGAGAACGTAGAGGATGAGAATGCAGGCAGAGACAGGGAATAAACGGAAGGCAGGTAGGACATAGCAGTAGAGCAGAGGAGAGAATGGAGAGGTTGACAGGAGGGGAATATGAAGGCAGGCAGGAGGGAATAGAAGACAGGAAGTACTAGGAAGGCAGGCAGGGAGAGAATAAAAGGAAGGAATAAAGGGGTACAGAAGGCAGCAAAGAGAGGAGACACAGAAGGAAGGCAGGAAGCGATAGAAGGCAGGCAACAAGGGAATAGGAGGCGCAGAGAGACTATAAAAGCAGACAGAGAAGAATTAAAGGCAGGTAAGGTGCTAGTAAAAAGCTTCTTCCGTCTCATACTCCATCACACAGGATGGTGGTTTATCTGATGTCCTGAGTAGACATGTCAGCCTGAGCTGGCACACACGTCAGTATGTCAGCCGAAGCTGCAACACTTCAGTATAGTCACACAGCCTGAGGTGTTGTGGGGGCACACTTTCAGTAGTGTCAGCCAAGAGGCGGCACACTACACAGTACTGTCAGACCTGAGCGGCACACTTCATAGTGTCAGCCATGAGCTGGCACCTCAGTAGTGGTCACCTGACGGCATACTTCAGTAAGTGTCAGCCTGAGCTGGCACACCTTCCCGTAATGTCAGCCTGTACTGGCACACTTTCAGTAGTGTCAGCCTACAGGACACACTTCAGTAGTGTCAGCCTGAGCTGCCACACTTCAGTAGTGTCAGCCTGAGCTAGGCAACACATCACAGTGTCACCTGAGGCTGGCACCTTCAGTAAGTGTCAGCCTGAGCTGGCACACTTCAGTAGTTCACTGAAGCTGGCACACTTCAGTAGTGTCAGCCTGAGGCGGGCACACTTCAGTAGTGTTAGCCTGAGCTGGCACACATCAGTAGTGTTAGCCTGAGCTGGCACAACTTCATTAGTGATCAGCCATGAGCTGGCACACTTCAGTAGTGTCAGCCGAGCTGGCACACTTCAGTAGATGTCACGCCCTGAGCCACCACATTTCCAGTAGAGTCAGCCTCAGCTGCCACAACTTCCAGTAGTGACAGCACCTGAGACCGCACATTTCGTAGACTCTGCCTGACTGGCCACACTCCAAAGTATGTCAGCATGAGCTGTGACAACACTTTCCAGTAGTGTCAGCCTGAGCTGGACACTCAGTAGTGGTCACCTAAGCTGGTACACACTCAGCAATGGTCAGATTGACTACCACAATTTCAGTAGTGTCAGCTCAGCCTGCACACAAGTCTTCCGTAGTGCGTCAGCCTGAGCTGGCACACTTCAGCAATGTCAGCCTGACAAGCACACTTCACAGTGTCAGCCTGACCTGGCATACATCAGTAGTGGTCAGCCTGAGGCTGGAACACTTTCAGTATGTCAGCCTAGAGCTTGGTACAATCAGCAGTGCACCCCCGCTGGAAACATTCGTACTGGTCAGCCTTACACTGCCACATCTTCAGTAAAGTCATCCTGAGCTGGCACACATCAGTAGAGTCAGCCTGAGCTGGCACACTATCATAGTGTCAGCCTGAGCTGGCACACTTCAGTAGTTCAGCCTGAACTGGCACACTTCATAGTGTCAGATTGAGCTGGACAACTTCAGTAGTCAGCCTGAGCTGGCACACTGCAGTATGGTCAGCCTGAAGCTGGCACACTAACAGTAGTGTACATGCCTGAGCCTGGCACACATCAGTAGTGTTAGCCTGACAGGCATACATCAGTAGTGTCACCTGAGCAGACGCACACTTCAGTATGTCAGCCTGAGCTGGGCACACATCAGAAATTGGTCAGCCTTGACTGGCACACTTCAGTAAGTGTTCAGCCTCGAGCTGGCATACTTCAGTAGTGGTCGAGCCTTGAGCTGGCACACTTCAGTAGTGACAGCCTGAGGCTGGCACAACTCAGAGTTCAGCCTTGAGCTTGGCACACTTCAGTAGTGTCAGCCTGAGCTGTCACCCTTCAGTACGTCAGCTGATCTGGCACACTACAGTAGTGTCCAGCCTGAGCTGGCACACCAAGTAGGTGTCATCCGCCTGAGCTGGCACACATCAGTAGTGTCAGCCTGAGCTGGCACACTTCAGTAGTGTCAGCCTGAGCTGGCACACTTCAGTAGTGTCAGCCTGAGCTGGCACACTTCAGTAGTGTCAGCCTGAGCTGGAACCCTTCCAGTAGTGTCCCTAAGCAGTACAAACCTCACAGTGTCAAGAATGCGAGCTAAAACATGTTCAGTAGTGTCCAGACCTCACTGCCACACATCAGTAGTGACAGCCTGAGCTGGCACACTTTCAGCAGTGTCAGCTTGAGCTAGCACACTTCAGCCAGTGTCAGCCTGAAGCTGGCAACATCAGATTGTACAGCCTGAGCAGAACACTTCAGATAAGTGTCAAGCCTGGAAGCGGGCACACTTCAGCAGTGTCACCCTGAGCTGGAACAACGTCATGTAGTGTCAGCCTGGGGCTGCCACACTTCGTAAAGTCATCCTGAGCTGGCTACTACAGTAGAAGTCAGCCTGAGCAGGCAACACTTCAGTAGGTTAGCCTCGAGCTGGCATACATCAGTAGTGTCAGCCTGAGCTGGCACACTTCAGTAGGTCAGCCTCAGCTTGCACACTTCAGTAGTGTCAGCACTGAGCTGGAAGACTTTAGCAGTGTCAGCCTGGCTGGCACACTTCAGAATGATCCCGCACTGAGCTGCCACCTCTCAGTAGTGTCATCCTGACTGGCACACTTCAGTAGTGTCTCAGCCTGAGCAGGCATACTTCATAGTGTTTAGCCTGAGCTGCAGACATCAGTAGTGTCAGCCTGAGCTGACATACGTCATAGATGTCAGCCTGAGCTGGCACCCTTTCAGTACTGTCTGTCAGCCTGAGCTGGCACACATCAGTAGTGTCAGCCTGAGCTGGCACACTTCAGTAGTGTCAGCCTGAAGCTGCACACTTCAGTAGTGTCACCCCACAGCCACTTCAGTAGTGCAGCCTGAGCTGACGACTAGCAGTGTCCAGCCTAAGCTGGCACACTTCAGTAGTGTCAGCCTGAAGCTGGAAACACTCAGCAGTGTCAGCCTGAGCTGGCACACCCTTCAGTAGTGTCAGCCTAGCTGGCACACTTCAGTAGTGGTCAGCCTGAGCTGCACACTTCACAGTGTCCAGATTGAGCTGTCCACACTTCAGTAGTGTCAGCCTGAGCTGCCCACTTCAGTAGTGTCTGCCTGAGCTGGCACACTTCAGTAGTGTTATTCGAGCTGGCACACTTTCAGTAGTGTCAGTCTTGAGCTAGCAGACTTCAGTAGTGTCAGCCTTAGCTGGGAGATTCAGTATTGTCAGCCTGAGCTGGCACACTTCAGTAGTGTCAGCCTGAGCTGGCAGACTTCAGTAGTGTCAGCCTGAGCTAAGACACTTCAGTAGTGTCAGCCTGATCTGGCACACTTCAGTAGTGTCAGCCTGAGCTGGCACACTTCAGTGTTGTCAAATACTAGCATGAGCCTGACTGCAGACTTCGGGTAGTGTCAGCATGAGCTGGCACACTTCAGTAGTGTCAGCCTGAGCTGGCAGACTTCAGTAGTGTAAGCTTGAGCTGGGAAACGTCAGTAGTGTCAGCCTGCTGAACTTCTTGGACTTTCATTCAGTTTTCAGCCTGAGCTGGCAGACTTCAGTAGTTGTAAGAGAAATACTTAGGATATAAAGGAGATATGGAAAAGAGAGGGGATAATTTTACTACTAAAGTGAGTAATTGGGGTTGAGGTTGGAAAAGGAGAGAGGGAGGTGGAGAGTTATTGGAGAAATAGAGAGAGGTATGGAAGGAAAGAAAGCACTCATGAAATCTTAACAACAGGATTATAAAAATTCACGGCACAGGTGGGATTTGAACCCATGGCGTGTGAGTCGTGAAACCAGCTGGCCTAGTGGTTAACGCACTGACCTGGAGTTTTAAAACTTGTCATGGGTGTAAACTCCACCCGTTCCGTGGCTTGAAGGCAAATAAGAACGAAAGAAACAAGTGGGTGGGTGCGTGAGTGAGTGGGTGGGTGCGTGAGTGAGTGGTGGTGCGTAAGTGAGTGCGTGCGTGGAGTGCTACAATATACTACTACACACTCTCAATACTACATAATCTCCTAACTCCATAACACAATATAGAAAAGATGATAATCGTCTTACATAATATTATCTTAATTAATATCCAATGAAGCTAAAAAGAAACGACATTTTTGATGTAATCCCTAAGCTTAATATTGTAATTATTAATGTTAATAGTAACATTTGTAGTAGTAGTGTTTGTAGTAGTAGTAGTACTTGTAGTAGTAGTGGTGGTATTTGTAGGGGTTGTTGTAGTAGTGGTAATAGTGGTAGTAGAAGTTGTATTAGTATTAGTAGTAGTAGTAGTAGTAGGGGTAGTTGTAGTTGTTGTAATAGTTGTAGTAGTGGTCGTTGTAGTAGTAGTTGTTGTATCAGTTGTAGTAGTTGTCGTAGTAGTAGTAATAATTGTTGTAGTAGTAGCTGTTGTTGTAATAGTAATATTTGTAGTAGTAGTAGTTGTTGTTGTAGTAATAGTAGTAGCTGTAGCAATAGTAGTATTTGTAGTATTTGTAATAGTAGTAGTAGTAGTAGTAGTAGTAATAGTAGTAGTAGTAGTAGTAATAATAGTAGTAGTAGGTCAGTAAAGTTAGTAAAGTAGGTGTATGTAGTAGTAGTAGTAGTAGTAGTAATAGTAGTAGTAGTAGTAGTAGTAGTAGTAGTAGTAGTAGTAGTAGTAGTAGTAGTATTTGCACTAGTAGTGGTAGTAATAAAAGTATGTGGTAAAGACTGAGCATAATCATTCTAATCTACAAAGGATATGCCAATAAGCGCTTTATTAAGTCCATACAAGGTATAACCAATAAATTATGGAGTGACAGGTGTTAGGTGTCAACAGTAGTTGTGAAGAGTGTGGACACTGGTGACACTTATACTCACTGATTGTGTCATCTTGTAATATCAATTTTCAAAGTGGGTTGATGATACTGAAGGCTTATTGATTTTGCTCTATTGTATCTAGAGAAGTATGACTGCGGCCTCCAAGCATCGTCTCCTGGTCTCATTTCCTTCATTAGCAGTAAGTTTAGTATGCTCCTAAATCCATAAAACACGAGTACTTACCCCTGCACATAAAACACGAGTACTTACCCCTGCGCATAAAACACGAGTACTTACCCCTGCGCATAAAACACGAGTGTTTATCCCTGAGCATAAAACACGAGTGCTTACCCCTGCGCATAAAACACAAGTGCTTATCCCTGCGCATAAAACACGAGTACTTACCCCTGCGCATAAAACATGAGTACTTACCCCTGCGCATAAAACACGAGTGTTTATCCCTGCGCATAAAACACGAGTACTTACCCCTGCGCATAAAACACAAGTGCTTATCCCTGCGCATAAAACACGAGTGCTTACCCCTGCGCATAAAACACAAGTGCTTTCCTGCGCATAAAGACTGAGTATTACCCCTGCGCATAAAAACATGAGTACTTACCATGTTAGCATAAAACCATGCGAGTAGTTTATCCCTGCGCATAAAACACGAGTACTTACCCCTGCGCATAAAACACAAGTGCTTATCCCTGCGCATAAAACACGAGTACTTACCCCTGCGCATAAAACACAAGTGCTTATCCCTGCGCATAAAACACGAGTACTTACCCCTGCGCATAAAACATGAGTACTTACCCCTGCGCATAAAACACGAGTACTTGTCCCTGCGCATAACAATCTCGTTGCTGATGATGTGGATTTTGCATGTGTGTTTGTGTTCAGAGTCTGGTAAACAACATGCAGTTTTTCACCTATGTTAAGTCTTTTACATTTTCTGCATGGGTTATTACGCTTGCTGCTCCTGTGTTGTAATTCATGTTTTTTCCCCGTCATGTTAATTCATGAATAGTTTTGGACGTGATAAAGCCTCCTGTGGGTAGAATGAGTCTTTCATTTCAGCTTTCTCTTGGAGTTTAGGATTTTCTTTTTTCCAGTTGGGGATGAAGTAATGTGTTTTGAATTCCTAAATATAATGGTGATGGAATTCGTTGTCAAGAAACTGTACTAAAAAATAATTCCAGGTGCCCTGAAGAAAAACACCAGAGAGAAAACCACTTTTTGTCCACAGTGTTGTTCTGAATGGAGAGTTCAGCTGTACGAGACTTATTATGGAGAGTTCCAGATCGATATATTAAGATGTGATAAGGAGAATGTCGTTCACATGTTGGAGCCAAATTACTATGTTCAGGTTAGCGAATCCGGCGCTGGTGAAGCATCTCTACCATGTCAGGGGATATTGTTGAGGGTGAAGTAGTTGATTATTAGGCATAATCATGAGGTCGATGAAATTCTGCTAGACAAATGTATATCAAAACGATATTGAGTTTTTCTGCTCACTAATGAAATGGATTGATCAGATGAAACACAGGTAAATAGAGATGATATATGTAAGATCGCTAACCTTTATTCCTTGTGTTGATGCCATAAGGTTTGTTAAGGTATCCTGAGAGGTATGGGTGGGTGGTAGTAATGGCGTCCTGGAGTTTAAACAGCTGTCTAGTAATAAATCCTGTCTGCTACAGATGCCTGATATGATGAGCGTAATAGAACTGATTTTACTATCGAAGCGGCTAGTTTACCGTGCACCCCATATCCATCCTGTGGACGGTAGCAAATGGATACACGAAATGCCTAGAAACTAGGTTCCCAAAATAGATAAACAGTAATGCATCAAGATTTATATCTGGAATATTAATTTTGCATATTTTCGGAAGACCATACATGATGGCTGGTTTCTTGCTACTGGGGATCAGGTAGCAGAGTTTATTACTTGGTTTTCGGTGTTTTAGGATCCTGTGGGTGTCATGCAGCCAATTTTTTTTGTTGGATCTCTCAAATACTGGTTATGATAGACTAGTGCATGTTGATGTCCAGGAGATTGCTGATCTTCCTCATGTAGTCCTGACTAATAATAATAATACCAATAATAAAAATAATAATAATAATAATAATAATATTAATAATAATAATAATAATAATAATAATAATAATAATAATAATAATAATAATAATAATAATAATAATAATAATATAATCATTTTTGCTAATACATGATACACCTTATACAGACCATAGTTGACATCATGACATACTATATACGAGGTCACTTGTTTTGCAGAGTATTTCGGGGAAATTGGGTTAATTTTGTTCTATGATGTGACCCACGCCAGTCGGCTAACACTCAGGTACCTGTTTTCTGCTAGATGAACAGGGACAGGTGACCTAAGGAAACACCCAGTGTTTCCACCCGTTCTGGGGATCGAACCACGGACCTGATTGTGTGAGCTGTGTGCGCTACCAACCAAGTTGAGGGACACCTTCAGGATGACTGCGCCACCTTCCTTCGTCGGTAACAGAAATTCTAATGTTCGAGTTACCTGGAGTTTTACCAGGAGAGAGTTCCGGGGGTCAACACCCCCGCGGCCCGGTCTGTGACCGGTCTGTGTCGCCCTACTCCTTGTATTGACTTGATAAACCTCTCTGCTTAGAGCGAAACATGGCCTCTTAATAAAGGTTTACTCTTAATATAGTATCTTTATTTACACTTCTTGTCGGCAGGTGTTGCTAACCAACATTACGCCCTGCCACTACGACGTCACTACTGGGTGGAGGCAAATTAGTGAATGTGATTCAACGCGGCTCGCTTAATCCTGTACCTCATCTACCCAACCCTCCTCCATTTAATCCAACTCTTTACTTTTCGTTTTGCTACTCGAGGATGCTGTGTATGACCTCGAGTTTTGGTGCTGCTTCTAAGTACTTGCTAAAGGTCGTCTCAAGGGAAACTTTTGCTGAAAAGTTTGTATGTGGTGTTTTGTATTCACATTTATTTTGTTAGTTATACGTCTCGGATGTTATGCATCCCATCGAGTCTTTTCTCTCTCATATTCCCATTTTCAATTATTTACATTTTCTGTGGCTGACTTCCAGCAACAGAGTTTTTACCCTTCCAGAAACCTGTCTGATTCATCTTGAAGATTACTGCAGTCTTCCTATTTGTACTCTCGTTAATTTTTCTTCGTCTGTGAATATTAGTAGGTAAGATTCTCCTCCTGAGAGATGGTTGGCATGCCAGGAAGAGTATGGGTTCCAACAACGAACCTATCAACTCCTACAAGGAATATAAGATTGTATATACTCTTCTTTATATTATTACATACTTCGGCTCTCACCACGACCCTATGCTTTGTATGTCAGGAATTCCTTAACCCAGCCTAGTACCCTCTTGACCCACTACTATGAGGGGCTCTTGATCTGTGGAATTGAATCTATGTTCCCATTTCTTGGAGCGACCCTGAATGCCTGCCATTCCCCAAGTTGCTGCATTTGCCCTGGGGGTTCAATGTCCCCATGAATGCAATAAAAGCAATAATCACATCTTGTGTCATCTATAATTAAGCATCCCTGAAGAGGGACCTTGAAGTGGTGGCCATTTTTTTTTCTTTTCTTTATTCATCCAACTTTGTATTTCCTTCGCTCATAACTCAAGATGGCCTAAACTGATCAGCTTCAAAATTTTCAACACGTGTGTACGGTAGCTAGGACTAAATTCTTGGAACGATCGGCATGCGCCAGTGTCTTATGACAAAAGTTATTGAACCAATTACCAGCATCCTGAAATTGACAACGATAACTTCTAAAATACTCAGTATCTGCCTCCTAACAAATTTTCCTCATAGATAATACCTCCAACACACCTTTCCCCTCTCTTCCTATTCTCCCTTCTACCTCCCTCATTCCCCCCTCACTCCCCACCTCCCTCCTTCCCATCCTCCTCCTCTCCCCCATCTCCTCGACCCTCATAGTAACTGTTCCTACTTCATTATTTCATGGGGCAGCGAATCCCCATAATGGTAACAGCCCATAACGCGGAAATCGATGGTGGGCAAACGTAGAAATCGATAATGGGTAAATACCCCTGGGCCGCCTGGATGACTGTGGGATCCGGATAGGAAAACAGTGTAACATCTGTGTGTGTGTGTGTGTGTGTGTGTGTGTGTGTGTGTGTGTGTGTGTGTGTGTGTGTGTGTGTGTGTGTGTGTGTGTGTGTGTGTGTGTGTGTGTGTGTGTGTGTGTGTGTGTTGTGTGTGTGTTGTGTTGTGTGGGTGGTGTGTGTGTGTAGTGTGTGTGTGTGTGGTGTGGTGTGTGTGTGTGTGCGTTTGCGTGTGTGTGTACTCACCTATTTGTGGTTGCAGAAGTCGAGTTGCAGCTCCTGGCCACGCTATATGTGGATCCTACCTCTACTATTTCACTCTTCCAGAGTGTTCCACTTACTGACAGCTCTAAGGTTGAAGAAATACTTCCTAATAACCCACGACTTCAGTTGTGCCCTCTTATTTATATTTCTTCATCTCTCTCCCTGTTCACCTTGTCAATTCCTCTCCGTATTTTGTACGTCGTTGTCATATCCCCACTAGTCCTCCTATCCTACAGTGTCGTTAGGTTGAGTTCACTTAACCTCTCATAGCTCCTGGACTAGTCATGTTGCAAGCCTATGCACATTCTTGGTGTGTGTGTGTGTGTGTGTGTGTACTCGCCTATTTATACTCACCTATTTGTGGTTGTAGAGGTCGAGTCACGGCTCCTGGCCCCCGCCTCTTCGCTGGTCGCTACAAGGTCCACACACTCCCTGCTCCATGAGCTTTATCGTATCTCTTGTGTGTATGTATCTGTATATGTCTGTGTGTGTAAGAGAGAGAGAGAGAGAGAGAGAGAGAGAGAGAGAGAGAGAGAGAGAGAGAGAGAGAGAGAGAGAGAGAGAGAGAGAGAGAGAGAGAGAGAGAGAGAGAAACAGAGGATAGAGAGATAGAGAAAATAGATGAGAGAGAGAGAGAGAGAGAGAGAGAGAGAGAGAGAGAGAGAGAGAGAGAAAGAAAGAGAGAGAGAGAGAAAGACAGACTTTGAGACTTAAGATTGAGATTGGGAGAGCGAGATCACCGCATATAAACAAGCTAGTACTAAGACCACTTGTTACAATGGTAATAGTTGTTAGTTCAAAAACAAAATAAACATTATCTGCCCTAATAGTGCACTATTGCTTACTTCAGTACATCGTAGTTTGCAGACTAACTTTTACGACGAGCGGAATCGACAGGTCTTAAAGCCCCCGTCAATGTAGTCTTCCCGGACGTGGAAAAAGATTGTACAAGGTGTTTCAGAAGGATGAACCGGATCGTCAAATATACTGCTTTGATATTGGGTCCTTCGTTTTGAAACACCCTGTATTTCCCACAAAAATTTTGACTATAAACAGTTCAAAACACTGAGAAATGTCAGTCTGCATCACTACTCAGTAATCCATCACCTGATACCCACTCGGTCATCCATCACACGACACCCACTCAGTCATCCACCTGACCACTACTCAGTTATCCATCTGACCATCACTCACTCATCCACCTGACCCCTCCACGCTAGTCATCCAAACACTGACCACCACATTCGTCATCCACCTGACCACCACATCGGTCATCCACTAACCACACTCAGTCATCCACCTGACCACCACTCAGTCATCCACCTGACCACTACTCAGTTATCCATCTGACCATCACTCACTCATCCACCTGACCCTCACTCAATCATCCACCTGACCACCACTCGGTCATCCACCTGACCACCAATCGGTCATCCATCTAACCAATCACTCAGTCATCCCACCTGACCACCGACTCAGTCATCCACCTGACCACCATTCAGTCATCCACCTGACCACCACTCGGTCATCCACCTGACACTCAATCATCCACCTGACCATAACTCAGTCATCCACCTGACCACCACTCGGTCATCCTCCTGACCACCATTCAGTCACCCACCTGACCACCACTCGGTCATCCACCTGACCACCACTTAGTCATCCACCTGACCACCACTCATCATCCACCTGACTACCAGCTCATATCACCACCGTCATCCACTACTCACGGCATCCACCTACCACCACTTCCACTGACCATCCATCCTGACCACCATTCAGTCATCCACCTGACCCCATTCATCATCCACTGACCACCACTCTGTATCCACCTGAACCCACTCATGTCATCCACCTGATTACTCATATCCCGTCATCCACATGCACCACCATCGACCATCCATTTAACAATCGCTCAGTCATCCACCTGACCACCGCTCGGTCATCCACCTGACCACCACTCAGTCATCCACTTGACCACCACTCGGTCATCCACCTGACCACCATTCAGTCATCCACCTGACCACCACTCAGTTATCCCCTAATCACTCAGTCATCCACCTGACGCCACCTCACCGCTCAGCCACCTACCACCACTCTGTCATCCACCTGATCACCACTTGGTCATCCACCTGACCACCACTCGGTCATCCACCTGACCACCACTCAATTATCCACCTGACCGCCACTCGGTCATCCACCTGATCACCACTCGGTCATCCACCTGACCGCCACTCGGTCATCCACCTGATCACCACTCAATTATCCACCTGACCACCACTCGGTCATCCACCTGACCACCACTCAGTCATCCACCTGACCATCCACTCAGTCATCCACCTGACCGCCACTCGGTCATCCACCTGACCACCACTCAGTCACCCACCTGATCACCATTCGGCCATCCACCTGACCACCACTCAGTCATCCACCTGACCGCCACTCAGTCATCCACCTGACCCCACTCGGTCATCACCTGATCACCATTTCGCATCCACCTGATCCACCCACTCAGTCATATCCACCTGACCGCCACTCAGTCATCCACCTGACCGCCACTCGGCCATCCACCTGACCACCACACTGTCATCCACCTGATCACCATTCGGTCATCCACCTGACCATCACTCGGTCATTCATCTGACCACCACTCGGTCATCCACCTGACCACCACTAGGTCATCCACCTGACCACCACTCGGTCATCCACCTGACCACCACTAGGTCATCCACCTGACTACCACTCGGTCATCCACCTGACCACCACTCGGTCATCCACCTGACCACCACTCAATTATCCACCTGACCACCACTAGGTCATCCACCTGACCACCACTCGGTCATCCACCTGACCACCACTCAATTATCCACCTGACCACCACTCGGTCATCCACCTGACCACCACTCAATTATCCACCTGACCACCACTAGGTCATCCACCTGACCACCACTCAATTATCCACCTGACCACCACTCAATTATCCACCTGACCGCCACTCGGTCATCCACCTGACCACCACTCAATATCCACCTGACCACCACTAGGTCATCCACCTGAAGACCACTCGGTCATCCACCTGACCACCACTCAATTATCCACCTGACCACCACTCGGTCATCCACCTGACCACTCATCAATTATCCACCTGACCACCACTGGTCATCCACCTGACCACCACTCAATTATCCACCTGAACCACCCACTCAATATATCCACCTGACCGCCACTCGGTCATCCACCTGACCACCACTCGGTCATCCACCTAACCATCACTCTGTCATCCACCTGATCACCATTCGGTCATCCACCTGACCATCACTCGGTCATCCATCTGATCACACTCGGTCATCCACCTGACCCCACTAGGTCATCCACCTGACTGCCACTCGGTCATCCACCTGACCACACTAGGTCATCACCTGACTACCACTCGGTCATCCACCTGACCACCACTCGGTCATCCACCTGAGACCACCACTACCAATTATCCACCTGACCACACACTGGTCATCCACCTGACCCCACTCGATCATCCACCTGACGCACACTCTCATACCACCTGACTCCACTCGGTCATCCACCTGACCACACTCGTCAATTATCCACCTGGTACCACCCACTAGGTCATCCACCTGACCACCACTCATTATCCACCTGACACACACACTCAATATATACCACACGCACCTGCCACTCGGTCATCCACCTGACCACCACTCGGTCATCCACCTGACCACCACTCGGTCATCCACCTGACCACCACTCGGTCATCCACCTAACCATCACTCTGTCATCCACCTGATCACATTCGGTCATCCCCCCCCCATACCACCTGACCACACTCGGTCATTCATCTGACCACCACTCGGTCATCCACCTGACCACCACTAGGTCATCCACCTGACCACCACTCGGTCATCCACCTGACCACCACTAGGTCATCCACCTGACTACCACTCGGTCATCCACCTGACCACCACTCGGTCATCCACCTGACCACCACTCAATATCCACCTGACCCACTAGGTCATCCACCTGACCACACTCGGTCATCTCCACCTGACACCACTCAATTATCCACCTGACCACCACTCGGTCATCGACCTGACCACCACTCAATTATCCACCTGACCACCACTAGGTCATCCACCTGACCACCACTCATATCCACCTGACCGCCACTCAATATCCACCTGATCGCCACTGAATCATCCACCTGACCACCACTCGGTCATCCACCTGACCACCACTCGGTCATCCACCTGACCACCACTCGGTCATCCACCTAACCATCACTCTGTCATCCACCTGATCACCATTCGGTCATCCACCTGACCATCACTCGGTCATCCATCTGACCACCACTCGGTCATCCACCTGACCACCACTAGGTCATCCACCTGACCACCACTCGGTCATCCACCTGACCCCACTAGGTATCCACCTGACTACCACTCGGTCATCCACCTGCACCCACTCAATATCCACCTGACACCACTAGGTCATCCACCTGACCACCACTCGGTCATCCACCTGACCACCACTCGGTCATCCACCTGACTACCACTCGGTCATCCACCTGACCACCACTCAATTATCCACCTGACCACCACTAGGTCATCCACCTGACCACCACTCGGTCATCCACCTGACCACCACTCGATTATCCACCTGACCACCACTGGTCATCCACCTGACCCACTCGGTCATCCACCTGACCACCACTCAATATCCACCTGACCCCACTCGGTCATCTACCTGACCACCCCTCATTATCCACCTGACCACACTCATACCACCTGACGCCACTCGGTCATCCACCTGACCGCCACTCGGTCATCCACCTGACACCACTCGGTCATCCACCTGACCGCCACTCGGTCATCCACCTGACCACCACTCGGTCATCCACCTGACCACCACTCAGTCATCCACCTGACCGCCACTCAGTCATCCACCTGACCACCACTCAGTCATCCACCTGACCGCCACTCAGTCATCCACCTGCCACACTCATTATCACCTGACACCACCTAGACATCCACCTGACCACACTCAATTATCCACTGACCGCCACTCGGTCATCCACCTGACCACCACTCGGTCATCCACCTGACCACCACTCGGTCATCCACCTGACCACCACTCGGTCATCCACCTGACCACCACTCGGTCATCCACCTGACCACCACTCGGTCATCCACCTGACCACCACTCAGTCATCCACCTCACCGACCACTCAAGTCATCCACCTGACCACCACTCAGTCATCCACTCAATCCACCGCCACACAGGTCATCCACCTGACCACCACTCAATTATCCACCTGACCACCACTAATCATCCACCTGATAGCCACCACCACCATGTCATCCACCTGACCACCACTCAGTCATCCACCTGACCCCGCCACTACCTCAGTCATCCACCTGACCACCACTCAAATTATCCACCACTGACCACCACTCGGTCCACTCACACCACTGACCACCCACTCAGTCATCCACCTGACCGCCACTCAGTCATCCACCTGACCACCACTCAATTATCCACCTGACCACCACTCGGTCATCCACCTGACCACCACTCGGTCATCCACCTGACCACCACTCGGTCATCCACCTGACCGCCACTCGGTCATCCACCTGACTGCCATTCGGTCATCCACCTGACCGCCACTCGGTCATCCACCTGACTGCCACTCGGTCATCCACCTGGCCATCACTCGGTCATCCACCTGACTGCCATTCGGTCATCCACCTGACCATCACTCGGTCATCCACCTGACCGCCACTCGGTCATCCACCTGACTGCCACTCGGTCATCCACCTGACTGCCACTCGGTCATCCACCTGACCACCACTCGATCATCCACCTGACTGCCACTCGGTTATCCACCTGACTGCCACTCGGTCATCCACCTGACCACTCGATCATCCACCTGACTGCCACTCGGTCATCCACCTGACTGCCACTCGGTCATCCACCTGACACCACTCGATCATCCACTGACTGCCACTCGGTCATCCACCTGACCATCACTCAGTCATCCACCTGACTGCCACTCGGTCATCCACCTGACCACCACTCGATCATCCACCTGACTGCCACTCGGTCATCCACCTGACCATCACTCGGTCATCCACCTGACTGCCACTCGGTCATCCACCTGACTCGCCACTCGGTCATCCACCTGACGCCACTCAGTCATCCACCTGACCGCCACTCGGTCATCCACCTGACTGCCATTCGGTCATCCACCTGACCGCCACTCGGTCATCCACCTGACTGCCACTCGGTCATCCACCTGACCGCCACTCGGTCATCCACCTGACTGCCACTCGGTCATCCACCTGACTGCCACTCGGTCATCCACCTGACTGCCACTCGGTCATCCACCTGACCGCCACTCGGTCATCCACCTGACTGCCACTCGGTCATCCACCTGACTGCCACTCGGTCACTATTATTTTGGATAATTCTGTCTCACTGACGCCTCGTATCCAATGACGACATTAGTTCAGTTCCTCGGATCAAGAGCCTCATTAATCACCTGTGACTTACAGTCTCCCACACAAACACAAATAATTTTTTGTCTCAATAAACTGCATATATTATTACTACATTTACCTTGATACCACTCTTTATTCTCACCTGCACTGTTGTTACTCTTGAGTTTGTATTCCACTTTACCCTCTGTTTTGAATCTCTGTTTACCTCTGCTTTGTAATTTCTGTCTACCTCTGTGTTTGTAATCTCTGTTTACCTGACCGCTTGTGTAATTCCTGTTTACCTTCTGTGTTGTAATCTCTGTACCCTCTGTGTTTGATCATCTCTGTTTACCTCCTGTGTTTGTAATATACATGTTATACCTGATGTTGTAATCCCTGTTTCCTCTGTGTTTGTAATCCTGTTTATCCATCTGGTTTGTAATCTCTGTTTACCTCCTGTGTTTGTCAACTCTGTTTAACCTCTGGTTATGATAATTCTGTTCATCCCCTGCGTCATGTAATCTCATGTCACCTCTTATTGTAATCTCTGTTTACACTCTGGATTTCTAAATCTCTGTTTACCTCTGCTGTCGTCAATCCTGTTTAACCTCATGCGTTTGTACATCCTGTTTACCTCTGGTTTGTAATCACTCTGTTTAACCACTGAGTTTGTATCTCTGTTTACCTCTGGTTCTGTAATCTCGTTTACCTCTGTGGTTTGTCAATCTCTGTTGACCTTCTGTGTTTGCTGGCATGGTCATCTGAGCATTATCTGTTGACGCATGTCATTGTTTACCTCTGTGTCATCACTTTGCACTTGTTATGTAATCGGTATTTCGCACTGAACCCATCGTCTTCCTAACTCACAGGATTACTCATAGGTAATCAATGACGCAGAGATCAGAGGAGCGTGAGAGAGAGAGACCTGAGAGACGAGAGCGACTGACGACTGGAAGAGACCGAGCAGTATACTTTTTTGTTTTTCTCAGTGAGAACTAGGAAATTGTTATGAAGTGGCCAGCTGGTATCACTTTCTCTCGTTTTAATTTTTATCGGTTTCCAATGAAACTTTCGTCTATCAGTGATCATAAAAGTTCACCGCCGGCATGATCATAAAACTTTCTCTGATTGCGCATGGGTGCAAAACTTTCTGTGCAGTGGGTATAACTTTCCCCTACTAACAATGGCCATAACGTCTCATGATTGGCAAGGTCACTAATACTATCCCTGACTAGCATGTATACTGTAAAACTGTTATTATAGCCAGTATCACACAACTTTCACTGACTACCAGTGATCATAAAATTTTCTCTACTGGCAGAGGGTTGTCATTTCTCTGATCAAGAGCTTTAATACTTTTTCTCTGCTCAGGCAAACAAATAATTGTTTGACTCAATAATTGTTATATATTGCACTGTTATTTATACTCTCTTACTCTCGCTGTGGTTTGTTTAATTTCTTGGTTTGTAATCTCGTTTACCTCTGTGTTTGTAATTTCTGTTTACCTCTGTGTTTGTAATCTCTGTTTACCTCTGTGTTTGTAATCTCTGTTTACCTCTGTGTTTGTAATCTCTGTTTACCTCTGTGTTTGTAATCTCTGTTTACCTCTGTGTTTGTAATTTCTGTTTACCTCTGTGTTTGTAATTCTGTTTACCTCTGTGTTTGTAATCTCTGTTTACCTCTGTGTTTGTAATCTCTGTTTACCTCTGTGTTTGTAATCTCTGTTTACCTCTGTGTTTGTAATTCTGTTTACTCTGTGTTTGTAATCTCTGTTTACCTCTGTGTTTGTAATCTCTGTTTACCTCTGTGTTTGTAATCTCTGTTTACCTCTGTGTTTGTAATCTCTGTTTACCTCTGTGTTTGTAATCTCTGTTTACCTCTGTGTTTGTAATCTCTGTTTACCTCTGTGTTTGTAATCTCTGTTTACCTCTGTGTTTGTAATCTCTGTTTACCTCTGTGTTTGTAATCTCTGTTTACCTCTGTGTTTGCTGGCAGTGTCTTGGATTATCTGTTTGCAGTGTCATTGTTTACCTCTGTGTTCATCACTTTGATCTTGTTTGTAATCGTGATTTTCTGCAGTGAAACATTGTCTTCCTAACTCAAGGTTACTCAGAGGAATCAATGAGAGAGGAGGAGAGAGAGAGAGAGAGAGAGAGAGAGAGAGAGAGAGAGAGAGAGAGAGAGGAGCAGTATATTTTTTTTTTTTACTCAAGTGAGAACTAGGAAATTGTTGATGAAAGTGGCCAGCAGTGAAACTTTCTCTCGTTTTAATTTTATGGGTTTCAATTAAACTTTCTCTATCAGTGATCATAAAAGTTTCACCGCCTGGCAGTGATCATAAAACTTTCTCTGATTGGCAGTGGGTGCAAAACTTTCTGTGACAGTGGGGTATAAAACTTTCCCTGACTAACAATGGCCATAAAACGTTCTCTGATTGGCAAGGGTCATAAAACTATCCCTGACTAGCAGTGATTGTAAAACTTTATATAGCAGTGATCACAAAACTTTCTCTGACTAGCAGTGATCATAAAATTTTCTCTGACTGGCAGAGGGTGTAAATCTTTCTCTGACTGGCAGAGGGTGTAAATCTTTCTCTGACTGGCAGTGGGTGTAAATCTTTCTCTGACTGGCAGAGGGTGTAAATCTTTCTCTGACTGGCAGATTTAAACTTTCTCTGACTGGCAGTGGGTTAAAACTTTCTCTGGACTGGGATAAACTACTGGATGGATAATAAACTTTTCTGACTGCGAAGCGGGTTATAAAACTTTCTCTGACTGGAGTGGATGTAAACTTTCTCTGACTGGAAAGTGGATTAAACTTCTCTGACTGAAGTCGGATATAAACTTTCTCTGACTGGAAGTGGATGTAAAACTTTCTCTGACTGAAGTGGATGTAAAGTTTCTCGACGAAGTGGATTAAAACTTTTCACTGGAAGTACTGTAAAACTTCGTCATTACAGTATGTTTTCCTGACTAGTTTATGTACAGTGATATTAATTCTCATGTAGGCAGTCGTCCAGTTACTCAGTGTATACTGACCTCGATCACGAACTTCAGTCATTACAGTTGTCCTTCGTTATTACAGTAATATTTATTACGGTTCTGCCTCATCACAGTACTCGTTTATTACAGTACTCGTTTATCACAGTACTTGTTCATCACAGTACTTGTTCATCACAGTACTCGTTTGTCACAGTACTCGTTTATCACAGTACTCGTTTATCACAGTACTCCTTACAGAACTTCAGGTATTATAGTACTCTTCACAGTACTCTCACAGTACTCATTACAGTATTTTACAATTTATTACAGCACTGAGATTATTTATTACAGAACTGAAGTCTTTTGTTACAGTACTGAGGTCTTTTATTACAGTATTGAGATCCTTGACAGACATCTTCCAGTGTATAGGTTAAATATACAAATCGTCGAGAAGTGTATAAAAATAGGACACAATGTACTTATAGCTTAGTGGCATCACTTTTGGTTCTCACAACCAAAATACCAGGATTCAATCTTGGGCGACGCGAGACGGGGACAAAACTCTTGATATCTCCTGCTCCTACTTATCTCCTGGTCATATTGATGCTGAGTAGTAAGGATATAGGAGTCCCATTGGAAAGAAGCCACACGGCTGGCTTTCTTGGGTTAATAACGAGGAGCCCAATAGAAATAAGTCACTTTGACTTTCTTGGGTTATCTTAGATAATTTACACATCTGTTATCATGTATGATAATTGTACCCATGTGTACCTGTACCTAAATAAACTTGTTTACACGATTAATAATCCCAGTCAAGTCTTCTTGTCACTGAAATTTTAAGCGGAGTGTGTCGCTGGCCATCGCTCGTTCAGCCGCTGACCAAATCGTTGTATGTTTGTAATTTACTACTATACGCAAGGAAGCCTTTTTTTAATACACAAAATACTGTCCCCTTCCGTCACCTGGCAGTAAGAAGTCGAGTAACTGACCACAACTTGAAGGAAGCGTACAAGAAGGCAGTCACTTGGCTCCTTGATCACTTTACCAATTGATCACTTGACCACTTGGCCACTTCATATACGTGACGATTATGAGGGTCTATTATTCATATTTATTTGAAGTAGTCAGAGTCCAAGGAACGAAACTTTTCAATAAAGGTGTCCTAAGTGGACACATTAGTGTCCATTTCCTTCAAGTTCTGTCGGTGTTTGTTACTGGATAGGGCGAAGAGGGCGTTCGAAAATCCTGAATAGACTCCTACACGTCCTTTCTCCCAGCGTCCTTAAAAATTACAGTGTTGGTGAGTACCCCATAGCGCGCATAGAAGGCTGTCAACAGACTGTAAAATTAGCCTGCTGGGTATCACATTATAGTCCGCTAATTTGTGGGGTGTAGCCGCACCCTCCCGCTGGCCTCTGCACCGCCTCCTCCCGATACTGTTTCTGATGTGGGGGCTTTAAATGCCCTCCCACTCCGTCACATTCACCTCCAGAATGGTTCGTTCGGGCACCCTGCTATGCTCCACGGGGATCCTCGCCAATCGGGGCAAATCTACAGGCGAAGCGCGTTCAAACTAAGCGATGCGCTGAGAAATATGAAGAGTAGAGCCACAGTGGACAGCGTATGTTGTGGGACTGAAAGGTAGTCAGGATATATTTACTCCTGTCATCCTTGGCTAGACTCTGCTATCACTGCTACTGCGAGGCTGGCTGAGAGGAGGAATCACCTCAGCTTCTAATCCTAAATTATTCCACATTTACTCCCAAGAGAGAGAGTTAAAAATGTAGGAGGAAAAATTTGGGTTGTGTTGGCAGTGGTGATGAGGGTTCACCCCCACCCCGAGCCAGCGGGAAACCTTTGTTGTGTGCACGCATATCTCACCGCTTTTGTCGACCCCGCCACGGATGCCCACCTCTCAGAGGCACATCTTCCCTACAAACAGGACCTCCTCCTTCCAACACACCCTCTGACACACACACACACACACACACAAACTAGACACTTCACAGAGAAACTCGCTGCTCAAGATACAATAACACACTATCCACCACTTCACCTCTCACGCACTCTCTCCTGCAGAGGTGAGGCCGGGGTAGCCAGCGGCTCATCTCCGGCTTTTAACCACTGAAAGTTGACGAAACACAGGGAAATGAGCGACAGACACGGGGCTTTTGTCACCCAAACAGCTGCTGCCCAAAACAATCATGCCAAGCAGACAGGCCGTCATCACTGTCTCGGACCCCTCACTAAATACTCACGTTGAAAATAAATCATGTCAGAAAACTTGAAATATCTAGACAACTAAGTAAAGACATATTTGTTACTAAAATATCTTTACTTTTAAGTAGTTATATTAACAAAGTAATCAAAGGCTAGCAGGCTACGACAAGAAACCTTCGACTGCTTATCACAAGCGATCATCCGAGTTTGATTACTATGGAAGGTACCAAGAAATTAGATCTAAATGGGACAGGTAGCGCATCGAGAATGGAGGGTAGTCAGGTTTTAAGCAAAGAAGGTAAAAGTAACTCTGTTTCCCTGGATCAGGAGCCCTTCACCAATATCACGTTACCTTCGACCCCCTTGTAGGGTCCTGTTAGAAATGATCATTCAGACAAATATCTTCACCAGGTGTCAGGCCAACTAGATAGATATGTGGGGCCAGCGGGGCACCAACAGCAATAACCTGGTTGACCAGGAGCCTAGCCCATGGCCGGGCTCCGGGAGTAGAAAAACTCTAGGAACTCGTCAAAGGTAAAAAGGGACTGTCATTGGGTGATACCTCACTGCCTCCCTCACCCCTACCACTCTCAGTATTACCTCCGACAGTCCCACCATCACCACCTCCATCATTACTTCCACCACCGCTATCTCCACCATCGTTGCCTCCGCCATCACTACCTCCACCATCGCTGCCTCCACCACCAATACCTCCACCACAACTACCTTCACCATCGCTGCCTCCACTATCACCGCTTCATCACCCCTACCACAATCACGCGCTTACTTATAAAACTGCAACGGGCGAAATTATTTTCAACATTAACTATTAGTTCACAGCAGGATTCGAACCACACTACACTAACGTACGCAGTGTAGGTCACTCCATACTTGCCTTCCTTTACCTACACCATCTAATTCTGCAGTCAGGGATCACTGTTTCTTGAACAACCATCCTCATACGTCCGCTGATTTCACAGTTTTGACAGCAACAGTGAAGGGATTGGACCTTGGTTACCTTGTGAGTCCTTGTACATTGTTACCTTGTGAGTCCTTGTACACTGTTACCTTGCGAGTCCTTGTACACTGTTACCTTGTGAGTCCTTGTATATTACCTAGTGAGTCCTTGTACATTGTTACCTTGTGAGTCCTTGTACATTGTTACCTTGTGAGTCCTTGTACATTGTTACCTTGTGATTCCTTGTACATTGTTACCTAGTGAGTCCTTGTACATTGTTACCTAGTGAGTCCTTGTACATTGTTACCTAGTGAGTCCTTGCACATTGTTACCTTGTGACTCCTTGTACATTGTTACCTAGTGAGTCCTTGTACATTGTTACCTAGTGAGTCCTTGCACATTGTTACCTTGTGACTCCTTGTACATTGTTACCTAGTGAATCCTTGCACATTGTTACCTTGTGAGTCCTTGTACATTGTTACCTAGTGAGTCCTTGCACATTGTTACCTTGTGACTCCTTGTACATTGTTACCTAGTGAGTCCTTGCACATTGTTACCTTGTGACTCCTTGTACATTGTTACCTAGTGAGTCCTTGTACATTGTTACCTAGTGAGTCCTTGCACATTGTTACCTTGTGACTCCTTGTACATTGTTACCTAGTGAGTCCTTGCACATTGTTACCTTGTGACTCCTTGTACATTGTTACCTAGTGAGTCCTTGCACATTGTTACCTTGTGAGTCCTTGTACATTGTTACCTAGTGAGTCCTTGCACATTGTTACCTTGTGACTCCTTGTACATTGTTACCTAGTGAGTCCTTGCACATTGTTACCTTGTGACTCCTTGTACATTGTTACCTAGTGAGTCCTTGTACATTGTTACCTAGTGAGTCCTTGCACATTGTTACCTTGTGACTCCTTGTACATTGTTACCTAGTGAGTCCTTGCACATTGTTACCTTGTGACTCCTTGTACATTGTTACCTAGTGAGTCCTTGTACATTGTTACCTAGTGAGTCCTTGCACATTGTTACCTTGTGACTCCTTGTACATTGTTACCTAGTGAGTCCTTGTACATTGTTACCTAGTGAGTCCTTGCACATTGTTACCTTGTGACTCCTTGTACATTGTTACCTAGTGAGTCCTTGCAACATTGTTACCTTGTGAGTCCTTGTACATTGTTACCTAGTGAGTCCTTGCACATTGTTACCTTGTGACTCTTGTACATTGTTACCTAGTGAGTCCTTGCACATTGTTACCTTGTGAGTCCTTGTACATTGTTACCTAGTGAGTCCTTGCACATTGTTACCTTGTGAGTCCTTGTACATTGTTACCTAGTGAGTCCTTGCACATTGTTACCTTGTGACTCCTTGTACATTGTTACCTAGTGAGTCCTTGCACATTGTTACCTTGTGAGTCCTTGTACATTGTTACCAGGAGACCTCAACTGAACAAGTAAATTACTTCTATACAGTTATTCACAATTGTACATTGTATTCGTGTGTATAAAAAAATAGTGTAGATATTAGATTAGATATCGTAAAATTATTACGTTTATATATGTCTCTTAGATATATTTCTAGTTTGATTACTTAATATAAACATAATTTCTTACATAGAGCAGCGCCTACTTTGCTTGGTAATTGTTCTTACTGTTTCAGTACTGATGATGATATGTGATACACCGAAACGCTTGGAAGAATCATGAAAACATTTGGATAAATAACAGATCTTTACCACAGCTTTGATGTTTCTATTCACCAGTTATCTTACATTCTCTAGTGAATAATATCTTTCACACACACACACACACACACACACACACACACACACACACACACACACACACACACACACACACACACCCCCACACACATATATATATATATATATATATATATATATATATATATATATATATATTGTTTTTTTTATTATCACACTGGCCGATTCCCACCAAGGCAGGGTGGCCCGAAAAAGAAAAACTTTCACCATCATTCACTCCATCACTGTCTTGCCGAAGAGTGCTTTACACTACACTTTTTAAACTGCAACATTATATATATATATATATATATATATATATATATTATATATATATATATATTATATATTTTATATAATATATATATATATATATATATATATATATATATATACATTAAAATAGGAGCATATCATCTCAATGTCTATAAGTGGTCTTAATTTAGATAATCCGTGAGGATAAAAGTTTGATGCTACGTGGCTGTGAATACAGAGAAAAGTAGTGTCGGGGGGAGGGGGGGGTTAGAGGGGGGCTGGTCTCGGGGGATGACACAATGACTCTGAAATTAACCTTTTTTCGATGCGCCTTCCTAGTCAGATGTGTGTGTGTGTGTTACTCACCTAATTGTGGTTGCAGGGGTCGATACTCAGCTCCTGGCCCCGCCTCTTCACTGATTGCTATTGGGTCCTCCCTCTCCCTGCTCCATGAGCTTTATCATACCTCGTCTTAAAACTATGTATGGTTCCTGCCTCCACTACATCACTTGCCAGACTATTCCACTTCCTAACAACTCTGTGACTGAAGAAATACTTCCTAACATCCCTTTGACTCATCTGAGTCTTCAGCTTCCAATTGTGACCCCTTGTTTCTGTGTCCCCTCTCTGGAACATCTTGTCTCTCTCCACTTTATCTATTCCACGCAGCATTTTGCATGTCGTTATCATGTCTCCCCTGACCCTCTTGTCCTCCAGTGTCGTCAAACCGATTTCCCTCAACTTTCGTAGGACATTCCCCTTAGCTCTGGAACTAGCCTTGTTGCAAACCTTTGCACTTTCTCTAATTTCTTGACGTGCTTGACCAGGTGTGGGTTCCAAACAGGTGCTGCGTACTCCAGTATGGGCCTGACGTACACAATGTATAGAATCTTGAACGATTCCTTACTGAGGTATCGGAACGCTATTCTCAGGTTTGCCAGGCGCCCATATGCTGCAGCAGTTATCTGGTTGATGTGTGCTTCTGGCGACGTGTTCGGTGTTATACTCACCCCTAGATCTTTCTCCTTGAGTGAGGTTTGCAGTGTTTGGCCGCCTAGCCTATACTATACTCTGCAGTCTTGTTTGCCCTTCCCTGATCTTTATGACTGTATTTGGCGGGGTTAAATTCTAGGAGCCAGTTGCTGGACCACGAAACCAGCCTGTCCAGGTCTCTTTGTAGATCTGTCTGGTCAGCATCTAATTTAACTCTCCTCATTAACTTTACATCATCTGCGAATAAGGACACTTCTGAGTCTGTTACTATCTATCTATCTATCTATCTATCTATCTATTTATCTATCTATATATATATATATATATATATATTTATATATATATATATATAATATTAATATATATATATATATATATATATATATATATATATATATATATTATATATATATATATATATTGGTATAAAACCTTGGTAATAAATACCGACAAGTTGGTTTAGAAAGACACGTAAGCAAACACTATAACATATTTATTAGAAAACGTTTCGGTCCTGGGACCTTGATCACTTCTAACATACAGAGGTAGAAAGACATTGGGCCAGTAGGCCTTCTACGTGACCTGAGGAATGTAATA
>NC_069456.1:4768964-4781464 GCF_026875155.1 Cherax quadricarinatus
CCTAGTACACCCAATACAATCTCCTAGTACCACCCACTACACTCTCCTAGCACCACCCACTACACTCTCCTAGCACCACCCACTACACTCTCCTAGTACCACCCACTACACTCTCCTAGTACCACCCACTACACTCTCCTAGCACCACCCACTACACTCTCCTAGTACCACCCACTACACTCCTAGTACCACCCACAACACTCTCCTAGTACCACCCACTACACTCCCTAGTACCACCCACAACCTCCTAGTACCACCCACAAAACTCTCCTAGTACCACCCACTACCTCCTAGTACCACCCACAAAACTCTCCTAGCACCACCCCCCTACACTCTCCTAGTACCACCCACTACACGCTCCTGCACCCCCCAAATACACTCTTCCCAGACCACCCACTACACCTCCTAGCACCACCCACTACACTCTCCTAGCACCACCCACTAACTTCCTAGCACCACCCCCCCTACACTCTCCTAACCACCCACTACACTCTCCTAGCACCACCCATTACACTCTCCTAGCACCACCCACTACACTCTCCTAGCACCACCCACTACACTCTCCTAGCACCACCCACTACACTCTCCTAGCACCACCCATTACACTCTCCTAGCACCACCACTACACTTCCAGCACCACCCACTACACTCTCCTAGTACCACCCACTACACTCTCCTAGCACCACCCACTACACTCTCCTAGCACCACCCACTACACTCTCCTAGCACCACCCCACTAACTCTCCATACACCACCCACTACACTCTCCTACACCACCCACTACAAATCCCTAGCACCACCCATTACACTCTCCTAGTACCACCCACTACACTTCCTAGCACCACCCACTACACTCTCCTAGTAAACCCCCCACTACACTCCTAGACCACCCACACACTCTCCTAGACCACCCACTACACTCTCCTAGCACCACCCACTACACTCTCCTAGCACCACCCACTACACTCTCCTAGCACCACCCACTAACCTCCTAGTTACCACCCACTACACTCTCCTAGCACCACCCATACAATCTCCTAGTTTCACCCACTACACTCTCCTAGACCACCCACTAAAACTCCCTAGTACCACCCACAAAACTCTCCTAGTACCACCCACTACACTCTCCTAGTACCACCCACTACACTCTCCTAGCACCACCCACTACACTCTCCTAGTACCACCCACTACACGCTCCTAGCCACCACCCCCTACACTCTCCTAGACCCCCCACTACACTCTCCTAGACCACCCACTACACTCCCTAGTACCACCCACAAAACTCTCCTAGACCACCCCCTACCTTTTCCCAACCACCCACAACTCTCCTAGCACCACCCACTACACTCTCCTAGACCAACCCACTACACTCCCTAGCACCACCCATACACTCTCCTAGCACAACCCACTACACTCTCCAAGCAACCCACTACACTCTCCTAGCACCACCCATAACTCTCTAGCACCCCCCACTACAAATCTCCCCAGCACCACCCACACACTCTCCCTAGCAAACCCCCCATTACACTCTCCTAGCACCCCCCCACTACACTCTCCTAGACCACCCACTACACTCTCCTAGACCACCCACTACACTCCCTAGCACCACCCACTACACTCTCCTAGCACCACCCACTACAATCTCCTAGCACCACCCTACACTCTCCTAGTACCACCCACTACACTCTCCTAGCACCACCCCTACACTCTCCTAGACCACCCACTAACACTCTCCTAGCACCACCCCTACACCTCCTAGCACCACCCATACACTCTCCTAGCCCACCCATACACTCCCTAGCACCACCCACTACACTCCCTAGACCACCCATACACTCTCATAGCACCACCCACTACATCTCCTAGACCACCCACTACACTCTCCTAGTAAAACCCAAATACACCCTCCTAGCACCACCCATACACTCTCCTAGACCACCCATACACTCTCCTAGCACCACCCACTACACTCTCCTAGACCACCCACTACCTCTCTCCTAGCACCACCCAATTTCACTCTCCTAACACCACCCACTACACTTTCCCAGACCACCCACAAAACTCTCCTAGACCACCCCCTACACTCCCTATACACCCATTACACTCTCCTAGCACCACCCACTACAATCTCCTAGCACCACCCACTACACTCCTAGCCCCACCCATTTCACTCTCCCCAGTACCACCCCTACAATCTCCTAGACCACCCACTACACTTTCCTAGCACCACCCACTAACACTCTCCTAGACCACCCACTACACTCCATAGTACCACCCACTACACTCTCCTAGTACCACCCACTACACTCTCCTAGCACCACCCACTACACTCTCCTAGTACCACCCACTACACTCTCCTGTACCACCCACTAACTCTCCTAGTACCAAACCCCCTACACTCTCCTAGACCACCCACACACCTCCTAGTACCAAAAACACTCTCCTAGCACCACCCACTACACTCTCCTAGACCACCCACTACACTCTCCTGACCAAACCCCCTACACTCTCCTAGTACCACCCCCTACACCTCCTAGCACCACCCACTACACTCTCCTAGTCCACCCACTACACTCTCCTAGCACCACCCCTACACACTCCTAGACCACCCCCCTACACTCTCCTAGCACCACCCACTACACTCTCCTAGCACCACCCACTAACTCTCCTAGACCACCCATTTCACTCTCCTAGCACCACCCACTACACTCTCCTAACCCCCACCCACTAAACTCTCCTAGACCACCACTACACTCCCTAGCACCACCCACTACACTCTCCTTGTACCTACCCATACACTCTCCTAGCACCACCCACTTACACTCTCCTAGCACCACCCACTACACTTCCTAGCCCACCCCTTTCACTCTCCTATCACCACCCCTACACTCTCCTAGCACCACCCACTACACTCTTTCCCAGCACCACCCACTACACTCTCCTAACCCCATTTCACTCTCCTAGCACCACCCACTACACTCTCCTAGCAAACCCCCCACTACACTCCCATAGCCCCCCCATCACTCCCCCTATACCCCCCCCCCACCACCCCCTACACTCTCCTAGCACCACCCACACACTCTCCTAGCACCACCCCCCTACACTCTCCCAGCACCACCCACACACTCCATAGCCACCCACCACTCTCCAACACCCCCACTACACCTCCTGCACCACCCACTACACATCCTAGACCACCCAACTACATCCCTAGTACCACCCACTACACTCTCCTAGTACCACCCACTACACTCCTCCTAGCACCACCCACTCACTCTCCTAGTACCAAACCCCCCCACACTCTCCTAGACCACCCACTACACTCTCCTAGTACCACCCACTAAAACTCTCCTAAACACCACCCACATGTACCCCTCCCTCCTAGACCACCCACAACACTCTCCTAGTACCACCAACTACACTCTCCTAAATACCACCCATTTCACCCCCTAGTACCACCCACAACACTCTCCTAGTACCACCCACTACACTCTCCTAGTACCACCCACTACACTCTCCTAGCACCACCCACTACACTCTCCTAGTACCAAACATTTTCACCTCCTAGCACCCCCACTACACCCCTAGCACCACCATTTCACTCTCCTAGCACCACCCACTACACTCTCCTAGTACCACCCACTACACTCTCCTAGCACCACCCACTACACTCTCCTAGCACCACCCACTACACTCTCCTAGCACCACCCACTACACTCTCCTAGCACCACCCATTACCACCCCTTCCTCTCCTGCAGACCCACTACACTCTCCTAGCACACCCACTACACTCTCCTAGCACCACCCACTACACTCTCCTAGCACCACCCCCTTTCACTCCCTAGTACCACCCCTACATTCTACTAGCCCCCCACACATTTAAAATACTCTCCTAGCACCACCCCCCCCTGCACTCCCCTCCTAGTACCACCCCCCTACCTCTCCTAGCACCACCCATACACTCCTCCTAGTACCACCATACACTCTCCTAGCACCACCACTACACCTCCTAGCACCACCATTTCACTCTCCTAGCACCACCCACTACACTCTCCTAGCACCACCCACTACACTCTCCTAGTACCACACCATTACACTCTATAGCACCACCCACTACACTCTCCTAGACCACCCATACAACTCTCCTAGTACCACCCACTACACTCTCCTAGACCACCCATTTCACTCTCCTAGACCACCCATTACACTTCCTAGCACCACCCACTACACTCTCCTAGACCACCCATTTCACTCTCCCCAGCCCCACCCATTCAATCTCCTAGCACCACCCCTACACTTCCTAGCACCACCCACTACACTTCCTAGCACCACCCACTACACCCCTATACAAAACCCATACATTCCTAGCACCACCCACTACACTCCCCTAGCACCACCCACTACACTCTCCTAGCCCCACCATTTAAAACTCTCCTAGTACCACCATACACCTCCTAGCACCACCCACTACACTCTCCCAGCACCACCATACACTCTCCTAGCACCACCCCCCTACACTCTCTAGACCACCCACTACACTCTCCTAGACCACCCATTTCAAATCTCTAGCACCACCCCCCCACACTCTCCTAGTACCACCCATACACTCTCCTAGACCACCCACTACACTCTCCTAGTACCACCCATTACACTCTCCTAGCACCACCCATTAACTTTCCTAGACCACATTACACTCTCCTAGACCCCCATTTCACTCTCCTAGCACCACCCACTACAATCCCTTTTAGCACCACCCTACACTTCCTAGTAAAACCCCCCACTACACTTCCTAGACCACCCCCTACACTCTCTAGAAACCCATTTCATTCCCCTAGCACCACCCACTACACCCCTAACCACCCACTACACTCTACTAGACCACCCACTACACTCCCTAGACCACCCACTACACTCCCCTAGCAAACCCCCCATTTCAACCCCCTAGCACCACCCATACACTCTCCTAGACCAAACCCCTTTCATCTCCTAGCACCACTACTACAAATCTCCTAGCACACCCACTACACTCTCCTAGCACCACCCACTACACTCTCCCAACACCACCCATTACATTCCCTAACACCACCCACACACTCCCCTAGCACCACCCATTTCCTCCCCTAGCAAACCACCCACACACTCCCCTAACACCACCATTACCCTCCTAGACCACCCTTTCACTCCCCTAGCACCACCCATTACACTCCCCTAGCACCACCCCTCACTCTCCTAGACCACCCATTTCACCTCCTTAGCACCACCCAACACTCTCTAGTACCACCCATTTCACTCTCCAGCACCACCCCCTACACTCTCCTAGCACCACCCATACACTCTCCCCAGCACCACCACTACACTCTCTAAACCCCCCATTACACTCCACTAACACCACCTCTACACTCCCTAGACCAGCCCATTACCTCCCCTAACACCACCCACTACACTCCCTAGACCACCCATACACTCCCCTAGGGGCCCACCCATTACACTCCCTAGCACCACCCACTAAACTCCCCTAGACCCCCCTTTCACTCCCCCACACCACCCACTTCAACTCCTAGCACCACCCCTACACTCCCCCAGCCCACCCACTACACTTCCCTAGCACCACCCACTACACTCCCCAGACCACTCTTCCCCTAGCACCACCCACTACACTCCCCCAGCCCACCCACTACACTCCCCTAGCACCACCCACTAACTCCCCTAGCACACCCCACTACACCTCCCCTAGCACCACCCACTACACTCCCTTTGCACCACCCACTACAACTCCCCAGCACAACCACTACAACTCCCTAGCAACCCCCCACTTCTAACACACCCCTACATTCCCACCACCCCCTACACTCCCCTAGCCCAACCCCTTTCACTTCCCCCAGCACCCCCCACTACACTCTACAACACAACCCACTACATTCCCCTAACACCACCCACTACACTCCCCTAGCACCAAACTCCAACCCCCCCATACACTCCCCTAGCACCACTCACTACCCTCCCCTAGCACCACCCATTACACTCCCCTAGCAACCACCCACTACACTCCCCTAGCACCACCCACTACACTCTCCTAGTTACCACCCATTACACTCTCTTAGCACCACCCACGAACTCTTCTAGTACCACCCACTACACTCCAATACCCGCACCCACTACACTCTCCTACCACCACCCACTACACTCTCCTACACCACCCACTACACTCTCCTAGCACCACCCATTACACTCCACAACACCACCCTCTACACTACCTAGCACCACCCATTACTCTCCCCCTAACACCACCCACTACACTCCACTAGCACCACCCCTACACTCCCCTAGCACCACCCTACACTCCTCTAGCAAACCCCCACTATACCCCCTAGCCCACCCACTACACTCCTCTAGCACCACCCACTATACTCCCCTAGCACCACCCACTACACTCCCCTAGCACCACCCACTACACTCCCCTAGCACCACCCACTACACTCCCCTAGCACCACCCACTACACTCCCCTAGCACCACCCACTACACTCCCCTAGCACCACCCCCTACTCCCCTAGCCCACCCACTACACTTCCCTTTGCACCAAACCCCCTACCTCCCCTAGCACCACCCACTACACTCCTAACAAAAACCCACTAAAATTCCCCCAACACCACCCACTACACTCCCCAGCCCACCATAAACCCTTCCCCCAGCACCACCCACTAAACTCCCCTAGCACCACTACTACCCTCCCCTAGCACCACCCCTACTACACCCCCTACACCAACCCCCTACACTCCCCTGCACCACCCACTACACTCCCTAGTCCACCCACTACACTCCCCTAGCACCACCCACACACTCCCCTAGCCCCCCACCCCACACCACTCCCCTAGCACCACCCACTACACTCCCCTAGCACCACCCACTACACTCCCTAGCACCAACCCCTACACTCCCCTAACACCAACCCCTACACTCCCTAGGCCCCCTAACCGCCCCCAAACACTCCCCTTAGCAACCCCCCCTAAAACTCCCCTAGCACCAACCCTACACTCCCCTAGCACCCCCCACTACACTCCCCAGGGACCACCCCTAACTCCCCTAGCCCAACCACTACACTCCCCCTACACCAAACATACACTCCCCTAGCACCAACCCCTACTCTCCCCTAGCACCACCCCCTACACTCCCTTTCACCAACCCCCTACACTCCCCCAGCCCCCACCCACTACACTCCCCCAACAACCCCCCACTACATCCCCTACACCCCCCCACTACACTCCCCTAGCACCACCCACTACACTCCCCTAGCACCAACCACTACACTCCCCTAGCACCAACCACTACACTCCCCTAGCACCAAACCCCTACACTCCCCCAGCTCCCCCACAAACACCCCTAACCACCCCCTCATCCCCAGAACCCAACTATTAGGGGGGAACCCCCTATCATCCCCGCACCACCCCTCCCCCCAGAAACCATTTCCTTGCAACCAAAAACACCCCAGGGACAAGGGGTTCACTCCCAGAAAAATACACTCCCCGGAACCCCTAATTGCCCAACCAAAATCCCAGACCCCACTTTCCCTAGAAACCCAACCCAAACATCTTTTAGCAAAAAACATTAAGGAAACCACTAACTCCCAGCACCAACCACACCTCCCCTTGCCCAACTTAATTAAAGCCCACCCATTCTCTCCCGTGACCCACCTCATTCCCCATCAACCCCCCAAATTTTAATTTCAACCCCCAAACTCCCCAACCCCACTAAATTTTAAGAACCAAACCCTCATCCCCCTTAAAAAAACCAGATTCCTCACCCCCCTACCCCCCTACACCAACCCCTACACTCCCCTAACCCCCCATAACTTTAGGGGCCACCCCCCCAAACCTAAAACAATAATTTTTAGTCCCCCCCCCTTTTTAAAATTCCCTAGGGACCATACATCCCTAGACCCCACTTAATTTTTAAAAAACCATAATAGGAAACCCCTCACTACCCCGGGCCCCCCAATACATCCAGGCCACCAAACCACCCCCCCCAAAGCTGTCAAAGAATTTATTCCCGTACCCACGACACATAAGAACATAAGAATGGAGGAACACTGCAGCAGGCCTGTTGGCCCATACTGGACAGGTCCTTCACAAATCCAGCCTACTTACAGAACACTTGCCATGTTCAACGCCACCAAAGTGATGTTCGGGCAGTGGCTGTCTCTGTCACTGTGGTTTATCTTTATATTTATTGTATTACGCTGGAAACCAACCCAACCCAACCTGACTTGTCCTAACCTAACTTAATCTGTGGTATAAACGTTGGTAATAAATACCGTCAAATTGGTTTAGAAGGACACGTAAGCAAACACTAGGATATACTATTAGAAAACGTTTCGGTCCTGGGACCTTGATCACTTCTAACATGCAGAGGTTGAAAGATATTACATAGAGGAGGAGAGTGAGGTGGGAGTGACGCATGGAGACCTGAAGAATGCCATGTTGGTATGAGGACGGGTAGACGATGAGATCATGTGACTCCTGTGTTCCTGGGTAGGTGCTGCTTTGTCTGGTTGAGTATCATATATGCTAATGTTTTAGAAATTTTGTGGTTTCCAGTGTTACGTTCTATTGTGTCAGTGATGGCGATTAGCGAGGCTTCTAGACACCGTCGGTGTCTAAGGTCTTCTTCGGTGAGAACGAGTTCTGCCTCATCCCAGCTCATCAAATGCCCCATGGAGTATCTGGAGGACACAGGCGTACCTTAAGTCGTCTCTGTTACTGGCTTTCGATGCTCGTTCAGGCGGACCGCAAGATCTCTGTGTGTTTCGCCTATACACTTCCCTTCAAAGTGTGTAGAAAACCTACCAACAGGGACTCTTATACACTTTTATTCACACCAAGACACCCGCACTAAAAGATGAGTCCTTATTGGCTTCTTGAGAGCTCTTCGCATCTCTAGCCCTTGTTTCCTTGAAGAAAAATGTTCTTACATAACACAAGCTTTTACAAGTCTTCAGTTTCCATCTTCTTCATCCGAGATTGTAGATTATAGCACAAGTTATCTTCAAGAAGCCGCCCATGGAACAGCCCTCTAAGCAGTTCATAGTGATCCCTTGTGGTGATGTTGCCACTAATACTAACTGGGCCCTTGCTAAGAGTAACATAAATGTGTCCACCATAAACACATCATCTATCAAAGACCTCACTAACAAACGCAGCCCCACACCTCTAACTTCTACAGCAGGCGTCAACACCATACCTGTGGATTCTGTCCCAAGAAATATGTAGGCGAAACAGGCAGAGATCTTGCGGTCCACCTGAACGAGCATCGAAATGCCAGTAACAGAGACGACTTAATACGCCTGTGTCCTCCAGATACTCCACGGGGCATTTGATGAACTGGGATGAGGCACAACTCGTTTCACCGAACAAGACCTTAAACGCCGACGGTGTCTTGAAGCCTCATTAATCGCCGTCACCGACACAGTAGACCGTAACACTGGAAACCATAGAATTTCTAAAACAAGATACTCAAACAGGCAAACCATCACCTACCCAGCAACACAGGAGTCACATCATCTCATTGTCTACCCGTCCTCATCCCAACATGGCTTTCTTCAGGTCACCTTGCATCACTCACACCTCACTCTCCTATATATAATATCTTTCAACCTATGTATGTTAAAAGTGATCAAGGTCCTAGGACCGAAACGTTTTCTAATAAATATGTCCTAGTGTTTGCTTTCGTGTTTTTCTAAATCAACTTAACCTGTACATGTATGGTACACAGTACAGACAAGATGAAGAATTAGATACATGTGCAACACCTGGGTATTTTTATTTCAGGGTTTCGCCTCCAGTAGCTTTATCAATACATATTCAAGGACAATATGTGGAGATGTTTTCCCATCATGTCCTTGAATTTGTATTGATAAAGCCACTGGAGGCGAAACTCTGCAATAAAGATACCCAGATATCGCACATGTGTCTAATTCTTCGTAACTTAACCCGTTAAAAATGTGTCGCAAATCCTATGTGAAAATGTGACATTGTTTTTAGCAGGACTGGTGGTCTCTCACGACCAGCAAAATTCTCCGAATAATTTTATATATTGGTGAGGAACCTCTCCAGGCTGAGGGACTGATCACCTCAAACCTTCTGCTATAAGTTAGAGGAACTGATTACATCATCTCCACTGCTTCTGCTATCTTCTCAGTATTCGACTGAAAAAGTCCAAGTGTTGCAACGTTTCGGATAAAAAAATCCACATTGTTCAACCTCTTGACTAATACAGGATATCAGGAAGAACAACTGCCTGACATTATCTTGGTATACAAGAGACCACATGAGCTATATGATATGATACAAGGTCTCATATAGCATGGAATGACCTCCTGGTGCGAACATATTACTTTTGCTTTGTAATACCAGAAATCCTGGTGAACAACATACTACTGAAACTATCGACCTCCACATATCCTGTTATACTTCTAACATGACCCTCCACGTTATGAGAAAAAACAGCACTATCCTTTGTAATACTATATAACTATTCACTGCCTCAACACCACATTACTACCACACTACCAAACCCACCACCACCACTATACCACTGTTAATACTATTATAACTATCACCACCACCACCACCATTACTACTACTACCACACCACCACCACCACCACTATACCACTGTTAATACTATTATAACTATCACCACCACCACTATCTATACTACTAATACTACACACTACCACCACCACTAACCTACACATACACACACCACCACCACCACCACCAAAACCACTACTATCACCATCTTTTCCCTTCCCTCTTCCCAACCTAACTTCTGGTCTTCTTTACTTTCTCGTTCCCAGTTATGACTTACCAATGATCAAGCACGGAAAATACCTGACAGCCACATGAAAAATAAAAACGGTTCCATATAAAATTTTTGGTTGGGTTAGTAAGTTAGGTTAAGTTAGGGAAGGTTAAGTTAGATTGGGTTTCAGACGCTGTGATTTTTTTCTTGATTTTTTTACTTAGATTCTTTAGGTCGAAGTGAAACGTCGCGTTATTTTTCTTAGCAGAAGAGTGGGTATTGTGTGCAGTGTTTCACCCACGTTATTGTGCGACTAGTTAAGTGCTCGTTATTAGTGTAAGTTTGTTTCAGTATTTGTTTATCTTTACTTAGATAACTTGTATTGGTCATGTGAGCTTCAGCTTTTTGTCTTGAGAAATGATGATCACTTTCCCGTATTGTGAGTAGCTTAATATGTAATTCCAGTGTGTGAGCTTATAATGATGATACACTTCAGCTCTTCTTGTCTGTGAGTATAATGATGATACACTTCCGTGTGTGAGCATAATGATGATACACTTCCGTGTGTGAGCATAATGATGATACACTTCCGTGTGTGAGCATAATGATGATACACTTCCGTGTGTGAGCATAATGATGATACACTTCCGTGTGTGAACATAATGATGATACACTTCCGTGTGTAGCTAGAATTTTGTTTGACAGAAGAAATGAGAAATAAAAATCGAGTATAAGTAACATAAAGATTCTCCTGATGATAACAGTGACAATCCACTGGCTGCTTAAAAAAAAAAAAATAACCACGGGCAGGGATTGAACCCGCGATCAGAGAGTCATAAAACTCCAGTCCGTATCATTACGATTTTGTGAATCACTGGCTGCTTGTCAGTAACAATTTAATTTCATAATCGTAAAACGTGATACCAAGTGTATCGACACTACGTGCATAGGTAAAACATAAATAAAAGTCTCGTTCCCTTTGGATAGTATATTACAAAACAATATTATCTTAACATGTTACCATTACGGCAGAGTCACCTTCGCCACAGTTAGCTGCTGAAAGGATTGTAATCTCAAGCATTTAAGTACAGATTGTTTGAGTTAAAACACACAATAAATGTGTCAGAAGAGCCGTGAGTTAACACTTCCCGCTGACACGTATCTACATATAACATTTCCTGAAGGTAGGTAACTATGTACACTGTAATGTTTGACGGGGCTCTAATGTCGGCAGAGAAGGGGTCGGCTCTCCCAAGCTGCTCCTGATTTTCAAGGGTTGGCTTGACGAGGATGACCCCAGTGATCACACAACAATTATCAGGCCACAGAGACTGTAATTCAAAACTGCTAAATTGACCCCCAAAAATATAAATCAGACCCACTGGAAATGGAAACTGGATGATGTTTGTGACCTGATGGACACACACACAACTAAACCATAAATTGGTGAAGCAATTTAAGAGACAGTCCGCTCCGTCTCCTGCACCATTAGTAAGTCGCGACTTGATAATGATCCAGAACCGACCGAAATGTTGTCTTAATTTTATCTTCAGTTTATAGGGAAGCTGCTTTACTTACGGAATTGTGACTAACTGTTCACGAACTGATACTTCATCCAGTTTTAATCTCCAATGTATTTGTCTGTAATCTGTTCCAGAGACGATGTTGTGTCCTCCAGTTTTCAAAAGTAATTTAATCCTTCG
>NC_069456.1:4786464-4806464 GCF_026875155.1 Cherax quadricarinatus
GAGTTTTGCTTGAGGGAGAGTGGGTCTTCCACACACCTGTGTTGAGCTGGTCAGTAACTGCTCACAAGAGATCATAAAGTCAGCAGTATCACATGTTCCGGAGTTAGTCGTACGACTTCCATGATGGAAACATACGCCAGGGCGACAACAGTCAGTCAGAATGACTCAAATTGACTTAATGCAAATTTAAGTCAATGTGTTGTTAGGATATAAAGTCCACACCTACCCGGAGTGTATCTGGATATTGCTCAGGGCCTGATCAACCAGGCTATTACTGCTGGCCGCACGTAACGCAACGTAAGAACGACAGTCTGGCTAATCAGGTACTGACTTTAGGTATTTGGCCAGCTCCCTCTTGAAGACAGCCAGGGGTCTATTGGTAACCCCCCCCCCTAATGCCTGGTGGGAGGCTGTTGAACAGTCTTGGGTCGCTGAAGTTCGAAGAGGAATAAAGGTTTGCAATCTAACTAGTCCTTCAGCAGAGATAAAGGAAGGAACTGGACCTGAAGACCCAGATGGACCGCAAGAGATGATTATGATGTACCAAAAAAATAAATAAAAAAACGAATGTAGAAATGGATTGATGGTTGAAACAAAGATGATATAGGCAAGACGGGTGGAAATTGAAGACGCAGACGAGTCTTAAAGATGTTAAGAAGTACATCTTCAGACTCGAGGTGGAAAAAGTGGATGAAGAAATGAAGCGAAATTCTATACACAGTTACAAGAGTAGGTAGGGCAAGGTTCATGACCAACAGCGTCTTCTACAATGGTGCAGGATGCCAGGCATCTCTATCGTCAGGAGCAGTGAATAGACCCCGGAAAATATTACTTGGCAAGAACGATCACTCTCTCTCACACACACAAGGGGCCTGGAGCTGTGAATTGATCCTGCAACCACAATTAGGTGAGTACACACACACACAACACACACACACACACACACACACACACACACACAGGAATAGACTCCGAAGTGTCCCTGTTTGCAGATGACGTGAAGTTGATGAGAAGAATTCATTCGATCGAAGACCAGGCAGAACTACAAAGGGATCTGGACAGGCTGCAGGCATGGTCCAGAAATTGGCTTCTGGAGTTCAACCCTACCAAGTGAAAAAACATGAAGATTGGGGAAGGGCAAAGAAGACCGCAGACGGAGTACAGTCTAGGGGGCCAGAGACTACAAACCTCACTCAAGGAAAAAGATCTTGGGGTGAGTATAACACCAGGCACATCTCCTGAAGCGCACATCAACCAAATAACGGCTGCAGCATACGGGCGCCTAGCAAACCTCAGAAGAGCATTCCGACATCTTAATAAGGAATCGTTCAGGACCCTGTACACCGTGTACGTTAGGCCCATATTGGAGTATGCGGCACCAGTTTGGAACCCACACCTAGCCAAGCACGTAAAGAAACTAGAGAAAGTGCAAAGTTTTGCAACAAGACTAGTCCCAGAGCTAAGAGGTATGTCCTACTGAGAGGAATTGACAAGGTGGACAGAGACAGGATGTTCCAGAGATGGGACACAGCAGCAAGGGGACACAGTTGGAAGCTGAAGACACAGATGAATCACAGGGATGTTAAGAAGTACTTTTTCAGCCACATAGTAGTCAGGAAGTGGAATAGTTTGGGAAGCGATGTAGTGGCGGCAGGATCCATACATAGCTTTAAGCAGAGGTATGATAAAGTTCATGGTGCAGGGAGAGTGACCTAGTAGCGGTCAGTGAAGAGGCGGGGCCAGGAGCTATGACTCGACCCTTGCAACCACAGCTAGGTGAGTACAACTAGGTGAGTACACACACCATCACCACCACCACCACAACAACAACAACAACAACAACAACAACAACAACAACAACAACAACAACAACAACAATATGTAAACATCTACACACCCACAAAAAGTCTACACGCACACATGTACACAAACACAATAACTTCTAAAAAACAAGCCATACCACGGGCGGGGATAGAACCCGCGGTCAGAGTGTCTCAAAACTCCAGACCGTCGCGTTAGCCACTGGACCAGCTAGCCACAATAAGATTCGTGGCTTATTATGGCTAGCTGGTCCAGTGGCTAACGCGACGGTCTGGAGTTTTGAGACACTCTGACCGCGGGTTCTATCCCCGCCCGTGGTATGGTTTGTTTGCAATCGTGTCATTAAGATTTCGTGAGTCACAATAACTTCTATATACACCTGTACACACGCTTTGTGCATCACTGCAAAGACAGCATCATCTGTGTGCAAGACATGATGCTAAATAGTTTGCACGTGCGTGTGTGCGTATGCGTGCGTGCGTGTGCGCGTGCGTGTGTGCGCGTACATGTGTGTAAGGAAGTTATAGAAGGATTAACTTTATTATTTTAGCTGGAAGAGCTAAATTCCAAGCAAAATATAGCAACAAATTCAAACTAAATATAGCAAGATTTGCTAGCTAAATATAGAAAGATTTTCTAGCTAAATAATAGCAAGACTTACTAGCTAAATATAGCAAGACTTGCTAGCTAAATATAGCAAGATTTACAAGCTAAATATAGCAAGACTTGATACCTAAATATAGCACGACTGGCTAGCTAAACATAGCAAGACTTGCTAGGTAAACATAGGCACACCCTCTATCTTATTCTAAAAATCTGGCTTAATTCAGCTAGTCTTCTCGGCTAGATTGATCTTATCCTAGCAGCTAAATTTATCCAAGCTAAACGTATCCTAGCAGCTATATTTATCTCAGCTAATACTGTCTAATCCTTCTAGCTTAATTTATCTTATCCTTCTAGACTAATACAACAAAAACGTCTAGTTAAATGTATGAAGACTTGGTTAACTACAGTAAGACCTGGTTAACTACAGTAAAACCTGGTTAACTACAGTAAGATCTGGTTAACTACAGTAAGATCTGGTTAACTACAGTAAGACCTGGTTAACTACAGTAAGATCTGGTTAACTACAGTAAGATCTGGTTAACTACAGTAAGATCTGGTTAATTACCGTAAGATCTGGTTAACTACAGTAAGACCTGGTTAACTACAGTAAGACCTGGTTAACTGCAGTAAGACCTGGTTAACTACAGTAAGATCTGGTTAACTACAGTAAGATCTGGTTAACTACAGTAAGATCTGGTTAACTACAGTAAGATCTGGTCAACTACCGTAAGATCTGGTTATCTACAGTAAGATCTGGTTATCTACAGTAAGACCTGGTTAACTACAGTAAGACCTGGTTAACTACAGTAAGATCTGGTTAACTACCGTAAGATCTGGTTAACTACAGTAAGACCTGGTTAACTACAGTAAGACCTGGTTAACTGCAGTAAGACCTGGTTAACTACAGTAAGATCTGGTTAACTACAGTAAGATCTGGTTAACTACAGTAAGATCTGGTTAACTACAGTAAGATCTGGTCAACTACCGTAAGATCTGGTTATCTACAGTAAGATCTGGTTATCTACAGTAAGACCTGGTTAACTACAGTAAGACCTGGTTAACTACAGTAAGATCTGGTTAACTACCGTAAGATCTGGTTAACTACAGTAAGACCTGGTTAACTACAGTAAGATCTGGTTAACTACAGTAAGACCTGATTAACTACAGTAAGATCTGGTTAACTACAGTAAGACCTGGTTAACTACAGTAAGATCTGGTTAACTACAGTAAGATCTGGTTAACTACAGTAAGATCTGGTTAACTACAGCAAGATCTGGTTAACTACAGTAAGACCTGGTTAACTACAGTAAGATCTGGTTAACTACAGTAAGATCTGGTTAACTACAGTAGGACCTGGTTAACTACAGTAAGATCTGGTTAACTACAGTAAGATCTGGTTAACTACAGTAAGATCTGGTTAACTACAGTAAGATCTGGTTAACTACAGTATGACCTGGTTAACTACAGTAAGATCTGGTTAACTACAGTAAGATCTGGTTAACTACAGTAAGATCTGGTTAACTACAGTAAGATCTGGTTAACTACAGTAAGATCTGGTTAACTACAGTAAGACCTGGTTAACTGCAGTAAGATCTGTTTAACTACAGTAAGATCTGTTGAACTACAGTAAGATCTGGTTAACTACAGTAAGATCTGGTTAACTACAGTAAGACCTGATTAACTACAGTAAGATCTGTTTAACTACAGTGAGACCTGGTTAACTACAGTAAGATCTGTTTAACTACAGTAAGATCTGGTTAACTACAGTAAGATCTGTTTAACTACAGTAAGTACTGGTTAACTACAGTAAGCCCTGGTTAACTACAGTAAGCCCTGGTTAACTACAGTAAGCCCAGCTTAACTACAGTAAGACCTGGTTAACTACAGTAAGCCCAGGTTAACTACAGTAAGACCTGGTTAACTGACAACCCCCTGACCACCCCATGGTACTCATGGCCACTCCAAAGTACCCCTAGTCACACCAGGGCATTTTTGCCTACTCCGGGGTATCCCTGGCTATTCCAGGGTATTTCTGGCTACCTTGGATACCCCTGGCCATCCCTGCTACCCCAGGACACACCTGGCCACCCCAAGCCTCCCCTGGTAACCCCTGGCTATTTCTGGCCACTCTGGTCAACCCCTGGCCAGGTCTTTGCCATCATAGGAGGTGCAGTGATAAGGATAACAGGCTTTTGATTCAAGGAATTGGAGCTGTTTTCCCTCCATCGGACCAAACCACAGTACATCCCATTCCTCAGCCAATGTATGGCCCCTGCGGGTTTGGCGTTTCCCCATAAATAGGGTAGGAGTGATGGGAGAGTTCCCACGCTAATTCTGGTCCCATGGGGAATGGGGAGATGAAGACTAATGATGGTGAAGTGTAGGAGAGTGATAGTGAGGTGTGGGAGAGTGATGGCGAGGTGTGGAGGAATGATGGTGAGGTGTGGGGGAGTGATGGTGAAATGTGGGGGAGTGATGGCGAAGTGTGGGAGAGTGATGGTGTGATGTGGGGGAGTGGTGGTGAGGTGTGGGAGAGTGATGCTGAGGTGTGGGGGAGTGATGGCGAAGTATAGGGGAGTGATGGTGAGATGTGGGAAAGTGAGGGTGACGTGTGAGAGAGTGATGATAAGGTGTAGGGGAGTGATGGCAAGGTATGGGGGAGTGATGGTGAGGTGTGGGAGCGATGGTGAGGTATGGGGAGTAATGGTGAGGTGAGGGAGTGATGGTGAGGTGTGAGAGAGTGATGGTGAGGTGTGGTGAGTGATGGTGAGGTGTGGGGAGTGATGGTGAGGTATGGGGAGTAATGGTGAGGTGAGGGAGTGATGATGAGGTGTGAGAGTGATGGTGAGGTATGGGGAGTGATGGTGAGGTGTGGGGAGTGATGGTGAGGTGAAGGGGAGTGATGGTGAGGTGTGATCAGTGATGGTGAGGTGAGGGGGAGTGATGGTGAGGTATGAAGAGTGATGGTGAGGTGAGGGGAAGTGATGGTGAGATGTTTCGCACAGAGCTGAACTTTATCTTGACTTGATTAAGCTTCACACAGGGGCGAAACGTTGTCCCAATAAAAAATTGTACCGAAACGTGCGTCTTTTCTTCACTATCACCGGAAGAACACCATTTTTACCTGATAATAAATATGTCAAGACACAGACACACAGATGCAGACAGACAGACATATGGCAGACATCTTTTTTTTTTAGCACACCAGTCGCCTTCCACTGAAGAACGGTGAGGAAAAATAGAAAACACTACCTTCCCCATCATTCATTCAGTCACTGTCTTGCCAGAAGCGTGTTGACATCACAGTTTAGATGGAGTACCAAACTGTGTATATCCTCACTCTTCCTTTAGAGTGCAGGCATTGTACTTCCCATCTCTAGAACCCAAGTCCGACTAACCGATTTCCCTGAATCACTCCTATCTACGATGTTCACACAACTGTGCCTTTTGGCAGTCCAAGCCCCAGGCACTCAAAACCTCCTTTAACCCCTCCCTTCAATCTTTCCTAGAACGACCCCCTAACCCTTCTCTCATCCACCCGATATTTAGTTATCCTAATACTCTTGGCAACCCCTATACCTTGGTACCTAATCTCGAAAATACCAATTCCCTGCATAATCACACCGCACATTGCACTCAAACACTATATCTCCACTTTTTCCAGCTTCATCGCTGGGAAGTTTAAAACCCATGATTCACACTCGTACAACAGTGTTGGTACCACTACACTCGAGTACATTCACCTTTTGCCTCCATAAGGTTCATTGTCTCCACAGATGCCTCAATGCATCACCCACATTTTTCCAGTTGTATTTCTATGGTTTACCTCATCTCCCATAAAATCATCCACTGTAAGTCCACTCCCAAATACCTGAACATATTTATTTCCTCCATACTCCCTCCTTCCAATCTGATATTTAATCATTCATTGCCTAAATTGTTTCTTACTCTTATCACATTATTCTTTCTTGTGTTCACTTTAACTTTCCTTATTACATACCCTCCCAAATTCGCCCACCAACCTTTGCAACATGTCTTCAGAATCTCCCAAAAGCAGAGTGTCATCGGCAAAAAAAGTATCTGTGACAACTCTCACTTTGTATTCGATTCGTTATCTTTTAATCACACACCTCTCCCCAACATAGTAGCATTCACTTCTTTTACAACCCCAAGTATAAATGTTCAATAACCATGGTGATAACACACATACCTGTCTAAGGCCTACTTTCACTGGAAAATAATCTCTATCACTCTACATACCCTACATAAAATCTTTTTACTGCTTTAAGTAGCCTACCACCTATTTCAAACTTTTACAGCATCTATACCACACTGTTCTATCCACTCATACGCCTTTTCTAAATCCATAAATGCAGTAAAAAGTTCCTTACATTTATCCTTATATGCATCAATGCAAACACTAAGTCTACACATCTTTTCCCTTTCTTGTTCCTCCGCAATCATACCCATAATTCTTTCAATAATAGCTCCACCGTATACTTTATTCTTATTCTGCTATTTTTTTACTTGTATAAACTACGCATGTTCTCTTCGAATTACTAGGTACCTTATCCCTCTTAACGAATGTACTGAAGAAATGCCCCCAACCACTCCAAAATTATATCCCCACCTTATTTTAACATTTCTGTCTTAATCCAACCTATTCCAGCTGTTTTGTTCTCATTGTACCCACTGCGTCATGTAACTTCCCCCCCCCCACTTACATCTGGCTCTTCCTCACTCCTGAAAGATGTTATACTTCCCTGCCCAATGCAAAAAATCACTACCTCCCACTCTTCATTAACATTCAACAATTCCTCAAAATATTCTCCCCATCCTCTCAGCATCTCCAACTCCCCATCTAATGGTTCCCCTCATTTATTTTTAACTGTTAAATCCATTGTTGTTCTCTCGGTATTCTCAAAATTATTGAAACTCATCCTTTCCAATAACTTTTTTCTTTTATCCTTTTCTTGAAAATTTAGTTTATTAAAAACCTTTTCATTCCAAACTCTTCCTTATTAAGTCTCCCTCTTTCACTCCCTGCATCTCTTTCTCTCTCACCTCATACTTCATATCACATTCTCTTAACTAAAAACCTTCATATGCCTAACTGTCTTCTTCCTCTCCTATTCCCAACCCTCTCTTTCCCTCGCTTAAATTCATTCCCAACTTGTTTCTACTTTCCTCTCTCACACCCCATCCTACCCATATCTACAACTTCGGGCTGCACTAACATAAAGACTGCATTCTTATCTTAACGCCAGATCTTCATCTGCCTCACCTTTACTACTAACTCATAGTGTCCTTATTACCCCCATAATCCCCTTAAGTACTTTCTATCTGCATTGAAATTGCTAGCTTCTTTTACGATGATGGTGTCCCTTGTATCCCAACTACTCCTAATTAATGGATTGCCAACTAAATAAAAGATCGTTAAACTATTGCCCTTGTGACGTGCTGGTATTCTACACAAATCTGCCCTTTAAGCAATATTTCACTCTATCTTATTCAATAGTCTTAAATATGCACAACCACTGCTTATATATACGCCTTTACAGAATACTTTATCGTACTAGAATTCCAGTTAGCTATGTCCCAAGGCAACTTTTGTACTAGAGACTGTTTCCTGTTGCTATCGTGCCTCAGACTCCAAGTAGCTTCCTAAATTAATGGTTAGCTTTATCCAGTACTGGACGTTACAATATTACGACCTAGAGAACGTTTGAAAACTAATAAGCAACAATGCTTTATAGACGTGGCTGTGTTCTCTTAACATCCAGACTAAACCTGTTCACATTAAGCTAAGTAGAGGCGGGTGTTTCACATCTTTACATCTGATGTTTCACAAGTTAGCTTTATCAGTAGCCTAGCAGACTGTTTCACAAGTTAGCTTTATCAGCACCTAGCAGACTGTTTCACAAGTTAGCTTTATCAGTACCTAGCAGACTGTTTCACAAGTTAGCTTTATCAGTACCTAGCAGACTGTTTCACAAGTTAGCTTTATCAGTACCTAGCAGACTGTTTCACAAGTTAGCTTTATCAGTACCTAGCAGACTGTTTCACAAGTTAGCTTTATCAGTACCTAGCAGACTGTTTCACAAGTTAGCTTTATCAGTACCTAGCAGACTGTTTCACAAGTTAGCTTTATCAGTGCCTAGCAGACTGGAGTACCTCAAGAGGAAGAGTAATTCCGTGAACTTTTAATTCAGGTATGGAACACAAGCACATTTCTTCATTATATGTTTAAAACGATAAGTTTTGTTGAGCAATTTAGTTTTCTGTGTGATAAGTTCATTATTTCTTTTTATTAACAAATCGGCCGTCTCCCACCAAGGCAGGGTGACCCAAAAAAGAAAAACTTTCATCATCATTCACTCCATCGTTATCTTGCCAGAGGCGCGCTTACACTACAGTTATAAAACTGCAACATTATAGCCCAGCACACTATCATTACGCCCTATATCATATCTCATGTACTTGTTTATCCTCTTACACCTCACCATCACTCTCCCACACCTCACCATCACTCCCACACCTCACCATCACTCTCCCACACCTCACCGTCACTCCCCACACCTCACCATCACCTCCCACACCTCACCATCGCACTCCACACCTCACCATCATCTCCCCCACACCTCACCATCACTCCCACACCTCCACTCATCACATCTCCCCCACACCTCACCATCACTCCCACACCTCACCATCACTCCCACACCTCACCATCGCTCCCACACCTCACCATCACTCCCCCACACCTCACCATCACTCCCACACCTCACCATCACTCTTCCACACCTCACCATCGCTCCCACACCTCACCATCACTCCCCCACACCTCACCATAAGTAATTACAGGCTATAGAGGATTTCTCTGAGAAATTAAACTACACATAGAAATACTCTTTAGTTATGGACAACGAGGAGTTAGAAATTGTGCAAGAGTGTAGGTTTTCCAATCATTTCCTCTAGGCAAAACCATTTAAAACTGTAACAGACTAATACATATCTTAATTATAAGCCTCCAGTATCATTTCCCCCTGGCATTCCAAACCTACTACCTCCTCTACAACACTTCCTCTCACTGTAGCGTTTACTTCCCACACGACAATTACTCTTGCACTTGGTTCTAAACTCGCTAAACACTCGCTCACCTTTACACAGAATCTGTCTCCTCTACGCTCCTCTCTTCCCCAGGTGCAATTTTCTTTTTAAAGAAAATTGGACACAACAGCAGTGTGCTTCTCTCCTATGCTGTATGATAGTTACAGAGTGGAAATAAAAGCTAGCTTAGTTTTCCTGTTATATTCTGTCACACAGGATGGGTTTCCATATCATACGCCACCACACTTGATAGATTTCCCTGTCATATTCCTTCGCACAGGATGTGTCTCATATAAGGTGTCGAAATATGTCAGACCGGGGGGAGCAGTCTGCAGACTTCTAGTGTCAGTCCTGAGCTTAGAGACTTCAGTAGTGTCAGCCTGAGCTTATAGTCATCAGCAGTGTCAGCCTAAGCTTAGAGACTTCAGTAGTGTCGGGATTTACCATCTCGCAGGGTAGACCATGCCATACACAGAACAATGGATTTTTTATAAAAATATCTCCATCCAAGAGCAAGGGGAAGAGAAATTATAAAGAGGGAGGAAGGGAGAGAGTGGGCAACCCCTTCCCCGAGGCAGATGACGTGGGCAAGCCCTTCCCCGAGGCAGATGACGTGGGCAAGCCCTCCCCTGAAGCAAATGACGTGGACAAGCCCTCCCCTGAAGCAAATGACGTGGGCAAGCCCTCCCCTGAAGCAAATGACGTGGGCAAGCCCTCCCCTGAAGCAAATGACGTGGGCAAGCCCTTCCCCTAGGCAGATGAGGCAAGAGGATCACCCAGAGGACATCCCGTCACCCTTGATACCGTCCTCATTGTCCTCACAGCTGTCAATATAAAAACAGATCGCCAAACTGCTTTTTCCCTCGATGTTCGTAACTGGTAGTGGAGATGCGCACATCATCCCCTCCCCAGCATCCTCTCTTAATTATCTACTAAGTATGAATCTATGTGAGTATATACATCAACTAGAGTCATAATGTTCCAGTTTTTTCCTCTCCTGATTATGTTGATTCTCTTGCTTCCCAGCTGGCATGATGAGGAGTCTCATAAATTCCATTACTCCTGTTTAGATAGCTATCATGAGAATGGTAATTCCCAGTGATAGTAACTGCACGCTTGTTGGAATATTGACGACACCCTCAGAGCTAAATAAGTGGCCAGCCCAGACTGACAACTGTGACGTGGCTGCCAGCTCAGCTGACATACTGAAGTGGCTGCCAGCTCAGGCTGACACATGAAGTGGCTGCCAGCTCAGACTGACACATGCTGAAGCTGGCTTCCCTCAGCTGACACTACTGAGCTGGCTCCCACTCAGGCGACACTGCTGAGCTGGCTGCCAGCTCAGACGACACAGCTGAAGCGGGTGCCAGCTCAGATGACACTACTGAAAACTGCTGCCAGCTAACTGACACAGCTGAAGCTGTTCCCAGTCAGAACTGACATGCTGAAGCTGGCTGCCAGCTCAACTGCACTGCTGAAGCTGGCTGCACTCAGATTGACTACTGAAACTGGTGCCAGTCAACTGACACAAAGCTAAAGCTGTGCCATCAGACTGACATGTGAAGCTGCTCCGTCTAGACTGACACTGAGCTGGCTGCCAGCTCAGACTGACATACTGAACTGGCTGCCAGCTCAGACTGACATTACTGAAACTGCTGCCAGTCGACTGACACTACTGAAACTGGTGCAGTCAGACTGAACTACTGAAATGGCTGCCACTCAGACTGACACTACTAAACTGCTGCAGCTCAGCTGAATCACTACTGAACTGGCTGCCAGCTCAGATGCCTAAGCTGAAGCTGGCTGCCAGCTCAGACTGACACTGCTGAAGCTGGCTGCCAGCTCAGACTGACACAGCTGAAGCTGGCTACCAGCTCAGGACTGACACGCTGAAGCTGGCTGCCAGCTCAGACTGACACAGCTGAAGCTGGCTACCAGCTCAGCTGACACAGCTGAAGCTGGCTGCCAGCTCAGACTGACACTGCTGAAGCTGGCTGCCAGCTCAGACTGACACAGCTGAAGCTGGCTGCCAGCTCAGACTGACACTGCTGAAGCTGGCTGCCAGCTCAGACTGACACAGCTGAAGCTGGCTACCAGCTCAGACTGACACAGCTGAAGCTGGCTGCCAGCTCAGACTGACACAGCTCAACACCTCTCATGAGCCCCATCCTGCGTGATGGAATATAACAGGGAAACATAAATATTTTTTATTCCCACTGTGTAACTATCATGGATAGTGTTGCATCACACTGCTGATGTATGTAGCTTTATTTAATATTAACACCATCGTCCCTTAGCGTCGGTCCCCAGCGTGTCTGCCAGTCCTCCTGGCCTGTCATTACCACTAACCTTCAATCAATAACGAAAACCCCTCGGATTTAAGAAAGGTCGCAAGGGTATGCATCGCGACAACGTTTCGCTCTGTTTAGAGCCTTATCAGGTCAAGCTCTGCTCTACACAGAGCGAAACGTTCTCATAATGGACGGTAGTTCTGCAGCGCATAACGTATGTTCCTCAATTCAATACAGAAATGATATACGAAGATAGTAAAGAAGATAATCAGAACTATACACAAAAAACAAGATGAGACCATTAGTCCCTCAACCTTGAAGAACTGTATACACAAAAGACAAGATGAGGTGATCAGTCCCTTAGCGTTGCAGAACCATACACACAAGACAGTAAACGAAGTAATCAGTCCCTCAGCCTTAAAGCTGGTATTTAGTATCCAGCAGATCCACCACAAAACCAAAACAATCATCGTTATATTCCCTCTATTATCGCTGCCCTTCACACAACGAAGGGGGTGAAGCGTGGCCCAAGGCGGTGGTGGGGCGGATGGTTGCGCTTTCCCGAGAAACGGTAAATGAGCAGAAAATAGGCGTAACGGCTGCTGACGGAGAAATGGATACAATGAATACATGATGACGGGAGGGAAGCAGTGACAAGGGGACGCACTCTCCCCTCAATAGACCGCACAGGGGCCACGCAACAAGGGTGCGTCCGGAGGGGAAAGAGGAGGGTGAGGGAAGGAAGGGAAGGAATAGGAGGATGGTAGAGGGAAGGAAGAGAGGGGGATAGGAAGAGGGGTAGAGGACAGGAGGACGGGTAGGGAAGGGAGAGAGAGAGGGGATAGAAGGAGGGTAGAGGGAAGGGAGAGAGAGGGGATAGAAGGAGGGTAGAGGGAATGGAGAGAGAGGGGATAGAAGGTGGGGTAGAGGAAATGACACTATCACCACCATGCCGCTCAGCCGCAAACGGATGGAAATGACTTGTCCATTGGAGCGTTATTCTATTTCCATGAAGAGTATAGACATCTGGAGGTTCTATTTCGATACAACTCAGCCTAAGGAGAAAGGCGGAACACAATATTCAAGAACTAGGAAGTAGTGTAAATTGAGCAAGAGAAGAACATAGCGAAGCCTGGCGATTCGCTCTCTCTTTCTCTCTGACTCATCCACCTAGATAATATACGATAGTCCTTTATCTAGACAGAACTAGATAGCTCTTAACAGACAGCCCTCAGTGAGGGCTTTCAAGTCCTCTATGTTTCCTATATATTAATGCATCTCTCTCTCTCTCTCTCTCACTCTCTCTCTTTCCTTTTTTCCACTCTACAGCGACGCGCGAAACTCAAATCGAATCAACCTTCCCCCTCTCTCCACGGTAGTAAGCTAATATAGAGGGTAATAGAGCAATGTCAACCCCGGGAGGTGAGTTGTGATTGGTTAATGGGAAACAGAGACTGTGTCAACAGTGGAGGTGGGAGTGTAAATAACCTGCAGGCAGGGCTGAGAGGGGACGAGCTAAGTGAAGATTGTGGTTCCCCGTAGCCTTCCACTTCGACTCTGGCCGACACGATACCCCTCGCAGCGAAGTCTCTCAGACTGTTCGCGAGTCCCAATGATAGGATTTTCCTTTTGATTTTTTATATTATTATTATTATTATTATTATTATTATTATTATTATTATTATTATTATTATTATTATTATTATTATTATTCTATATATTATTATTATTTATTATTATTATTATTATTATTATTATTATTATTATTATTATTATTATTATTTTCTCTTTTTTTCTGTCTTTCTTCCAGGGGGTACCTTAATACTGACTTAAGTTGTTATGGTCAACGTAATATTAGTCAAGGTGATAACAGTCAATGTGATGATGTTTCAGGACAGACTGAATCATATAATTGCCTTCAATTTGCCAATTACTATTGCACAGAAAGTGATGGCAGGACATAGTAGTAAGTAGAAATAGGTAATAGGGAGTAAGTGGAATAGTAAGAAATAGGTATTGGAAACGTTAAGTGATACGAAACATTAAACAGTAGAAAATATGTAATAGGAAATAGGTAATGATCGGTAATAGATGGTAACAGGTAACAGTAGCAGAGTTCATCATTATTACGTGGTGTTCAGTCTGCCTTGCCTAGTCTGCGGCGCAGCCAATAAATTCAACTTACCAGTGGTTCCTACTACGTGTTCGTCACGGCCACGAGAACACAATACAACACGAACGCTGGCTACAATTATCCAGCAGCCCTTTTTTTTCCTCCTTCCTCGTTTGCCCGGCAGGAGCCGCCATGTTTCGAAATGCCACACTCCAAATACAATCATACGAGAATTTCGAAATATCAAATCTATCCCGCCTCGCGGCATTGCAGACGCATTTTGTTCATGCATAATTATTCGTCATGCGCACTAGTCGTAATATGAATCTAACGCCCAGTATGTTTACGATGATGGCGCAGTGTTTCAGTGAAGAAAAAAATAGCACAAAGCCTTAATCCGCCATCTTTCAAACTCAGTGGACGAAATATTTATACAAAGATTCTATTTTTAACGCGAGGACCAGCAGCATAATACCCGTGTCCAGGTATTCATTTCCCCTCGGTGTTCGAGAGCCTTTGTGAGCCGAGGCTCAGGTGGGGGGAAAAAGGGGGAAGGGGGGAAAAGAAAAGGAAGAATCTTCAGGTAGGCTACGGGATGGAAAAACTGCAAAATAAGGCGATATAATTTGATGGAGGAGCGAGGCTGTCGCGCGGTCCCCCATATATACAAACATGATAACACTCCGCTGTCATTCCAGCTAACATTCCTCCCCATCTATCGTCTGTTTCTAGACGATCGAGGAAAAAGACTAAGTCTGATGGGCGCCATCTGAGTTCCGGAATTCTCGGTTTGGAGGAGGAAAGGATTACTAGACATTACTACACTCAAGTCTGGAACTTTGTCCATCTCTCAGAATTATCTACTGGAAATAGACACCATCTTTGCTTCATAGAGAGTTTCAGAATATTTTGACACACACACACACACACACACACACACACACACACACATACACACACTTAATTCTGCTGTAGTTATATAATTACATAAAAAATGCAGGGACCCACTGGAGGATAGTGATGGTGGAGCCCAGGGCTCATGATGCAGGGGCCTGCTGAGGCTTTTGCTGCAGGGACCCATTGGGGCTTATGCTGCAGGGGCCCACTGCACCCGGCTCTGAATCAAACAGCACACTTTCAGCAGTAACATTAAGACGGAATACTTTAAGATTCTTAGACACAGGACCCGCCTGAACGCTGCTCTATGGCAAATTAACCTTGAGACCAGCCCCTCAAGACTAATCCGAGACTAAATTTAGAGCAGGGGAGCAACGAGCACAATGAGAGAATGTGTCAACATCCGTGGGCTCCGACCGCCAATCTGCAAGCAGCAAATATCAGAAATACAGCCGGAGAAAGCGTAGATATCAGTCCTAAGGAGAGTGAGACCTGAGGGCTGATATCTTGCCCCGACGAGTACAGAGAGGAACTGTACCCACCTGCACTCTGCTCTCCGGCAGGTTGATCTTGATAGCGACCTCTTCCCTCATGAAGATATCTGGGTATCTGGTCTTGGCAAAGAGGGACTCAAGCACGTCAAGCTGTGCCCTGGTGAAGGTGGTCCTCTCCCGACGTTGTTTCCTCGCCGGCGTCTGTGTCACTGTGGAGAAGGAGGTCCATGAGTTACCTGAGGGAGGGAGCAGGAAGAGCAGAGTTATAGGTGAACACCTCGACATTTTCTTTCAAGAAGAAATGTTATAGTTTCAAGAAAGTTATAATGCAGTTTACAAACTTTAATAAACACAATATATAATGAATAAGTAGGAACTGTGGTCAGAGATTAACAGGTCCACCTTACTGTTTATTCAGAGACAGTCGCTTATTACGACTTCATCTGAGTTAAAAACTTGAACATATGATTTCATAATATTTCAGCGGGTTCACAGTTAACCCGCACATAGGCCGAAACCTATGACGACGTTTCGGTCCGACTTGGATCGAAACGTCATAAATTTCGCTCTCCTAAGTGCGGGTTATTCATATATTGTACCAGTCACAGTATTGTGCCCTTTTTTTCATTATTTATGATATTCTTAAAAAAACTCTAACTTCTTAAAAAAAATTCGAACCTCTTAAAAAAAAATCCAAACCTCTTAAAAAAAATTCGAACCTCTTAAAAAAATTCGAACTTCTTAAAAAAATTCGAACCTCTTAAAAAATTCGAACCTCTTAAAAAAATTCGAACATCTTAAAAAAAATTCGAACCTCTTAAAAAATTCGAACCTCTTAAAAAATCGAACCTCTTAAAAAAAATTCGAACCTCTTAAAAAATTCGACCCTCTTAAAAAAATTCGAACCTCTTAAAAAATCGAACCTCTTAAAAAAAATCGAACCTCTTAAAAAAATTCGAACCTCTTAAAAAAATTCGAACCTCTTAAAAAAAATTCGAACCTCTTAAAAAAATTCGAACCTCTTAAAAAAATTCGAACCTCTTAAAAAAATTCGAACCTCTTAAAAAAATTCGAACCTCTTAAAAAATTCGAACCTCTTAAAAAAATTCGAACCTCTTAAAAAAAATTCGAACCTCTTAAAAAAATTCGAACCTCTTAAAAAAATTCGAACCTAAAAATCGAACTCTTAAAAAAATTCGAACCTCTTAAAAAAATTCGAACCTCTTAAAAAAATTCGAACCCAAATTTACTTAAAAAAATTCGAACCTCTTAAAAAAATTCGAACCTCTTAAAAAAAATTCGAACCTCTTAAAAAAATTCGAACCTCTTAAAAAAATTCGAAACTCTTAAAAAAATCGAACCTCTTAAAAAAATTCGATCCTCTTAAAAAAATTCGAACCTCTTAAAAAAATTCGAACCTCTTAAAAAAATTCGAACCTCTTAAAAAAATTAGCAAAGAGGTGAGTATGTAATTTCACAATATTGAATCAGTCTTATTTTTAGACAGTCGATAAACACACTTATGTGAAAGACAATAATTACTTGGGAAAAAGTTCGCATACGAGCGAAACCTTGTGTGAAATTTCGCTCACCTGTGGCCGAAACTTCATGATACTTATTTTTTGAGCGAAACCTCGTGTAATAAAGATCATCTACACACAAATAACCCACACATGGGAGAGAGGAGCTCACGACGACGTTTCGGTCCAACTTGGGCCATTTACAAAATCACACGAGCGAAAACTTACATTATTTTCTGAGCGAAACCTCGTGTAATAACGGTCATCGGTGAGCGAAAACTTATAATACTCTTTTTAGCGAGAAACCTCGTGCAGTGAAGATCACCTATTAGCGAAACGTGCAATTAAAATCACAAGTGAGCGAAACGTCGCAAAAAATGTGTTTTAGGTATGTGTTTTTCACGTTTACAAATTGTACTCCTAAAGGACAGTTTCTCTAGCTTTGGTGAACAGCTCTCGATCCAAGGAACTGGACCTGACCTCCCCTTTCTTGGATCGAACCTGAATGCCTCCCATTTCCCCAGGTGGTGAATGACTCACACGGGCTTAGCGCTCACCCCATACAGTAATAATAATAATAATAATAATAATAATAATAATAATAATAATATATAATATATAATATTATATTATTATAATATTATTATTATTATTATTATTAATATTAATAATAATAATAATAATAATAATAATAATAATAATAATAATAATAATAACAATAACAATTGCAATAATAGTAATAATAAATGCCAAATGGATTGAGTTAATGGATATAGAACCCGCATGGGCTCTTGATCCATGGAATTTGAGGTACCCTCCCGGGTACCTTACGGGTTTACCGCCTTCCCATGAATACTTACTTGAGGGATAAGGTACTGATGGGTGGACCCCATGGTCCATGGGTGAGTGGTGGCCCATACTGAGGCCCAGCCCATTCATGGGGTATGGGGGGCTCTTGAGATAAGCCATGCCGCCCCCTAGCCCCCCCTGGGCACCGAAAGTACCGTGGTAAGCCAGCCTGCTGAGGGCGTCTGCCTGGGGAAGGAGAAACATGGTATCAGTGACGTGTGACTGTGTCTCCTCATAAGTGTGGTGTTACACTACACACTCATGGTCCCAACATCTTCAATATTTTAACCCCAATACGGAGAACAAAACGTTCACAATAACGTGGCTAGAACAGTTCACTAAAAACCCGCACTTCTGAGAGAAACTTTATGGCGACGTCTCGCTCAGTCCTCAGTCATTGTCAAGTCACAAATTCTATTACTCCCGCTATCTTCTCCTCCCCCCCTTTCAACCGTATGATCTGACCTTCTCTATTTTCTCGCTCCAGTTATGGACTTGACAATTGTCCAAGACCGACAGGAACGTCGTTATAAATTTCCTCTTGTTACTGCCGATTTTTAGTGAATCACAACATACAACAGTGTAACAGTACACTGGTACTTTAAACAGTTTAAAACAACCTCACTGTATTTGTGCTTCACTTAACATCAGAGGATCTCAGTGTGCTGCCGAAGTATCGTCTCCGTGTAGATAGGCTTGTATGATACACACAGTTGGAATAAATGGCTTAGAAGACACTGGCTGGCGAAACGTTTCCAGAATGAGGATACCCAAGTGTCGAACAACTGTCTTGTTTATAATACATCGTTATGCAACACTTTCAGAGCTAAGCGAGCGTGTAAAGAGACATGTGGGAGCGAGCCGTTGCTCCCACATGTTTGTATACACGGAAGAACTCATGATAAAGCACTAGCTGCCATTCTACCATACTTGTCGGTGATACCTGCCATAGCACACTGCTATACTTGTAGCCAGTGCCTGTCCCACCACGCTACCGTCAGTGCCTGTCCCACCACGCTACCGTCAGTGCCTGTCCCACCACGGTACCGTCAGTGCCTGTCCCACCACGCTACCGTCAGTGCCTGTCCCACCACGCTACCGTCAGTGCCTGTCACACCACGCTAACGTCAGTGCCTGTCCCACCACGCTACCGTCAGTGCCTGTCCCACCACGCTACCGTCAGTGCCTGTCCCACCACGCTACCGTCAGTGCCTGTCCCACCACGCTACCGTCAGTGCCTGTCCCACCACGCTACCGTCAGTGCCTGTCCCACCACGCTACCGTCAGTGCCTGTCCCACCACGCTACCGTCAGTGCCTGTCCCACCACGCTACCGTCAGTGCCTGTCCCACCACGCTACCGTCAGTGCCTGTCCCACCACGGTACCGCCAGTACCTGTCCCACCACGCTAACGTCAGTGCCTGTCCCACCACGCTACCGTCAGTGCCTGTCCCACCACGCTACCGTCAGTGCCTGTCCCACCACGCTACCGTCAGTACCTGACATATGATGTGGATTAACAAACGCTAACATGCTGACAAGGTATATACTTCCCACAGTATCGAGTGCTGTCCCCCAGCTACCAGAGCTGATTACCCGTACGAAGCCTGTCCTCCCAGTACCAGATCAGTACTCCAGTACGATGTGACATAACCTAAATATAGAAGATTTATATACTCCCAGTATGAAGCTGTCACTCCCCAGTACCAGAGTGATATACTACCAGTACGAAGCTGTCACTCTCCAGTACCAGAGTGATATACTCCCAGTACGAAGCTGTCATTCCCAAGTACCACAGTGATATACTACCCAGTACGAAGCTGTCACTCCCCAGTACCAGAGTGATATACTACCAGTACGAAGCTGTCACTCTCCAGTACCACAGTGATACACTCCCAGTACGAAGCTGTCATTCCCAAGTACCACAGTGATATACTACCAGTACGAAGCTGTCACTCCCCAGTACCAGAGTGATATACTACCAGTACGAAGCTGTCACTCCCCAGTACCAGAGCGATATACTACCAGTACGAAGCTGTCACTCTCCAGTACCAGAGTGATATACTCCCAGTACGAAGCTGTCACTCCCCAGTACCAGAGTGATACACTCCCAGTACGAAGCTGTCATTCCCAGACCACAGTGATACACTCCACAGTAAGACGGCCGCCGGGCCGCCCCTCCACCCCGGCTATCACAGAGCTATTAAACACAGTGTAGGGCCCACCACTCGCACGTCCCCACTTCTCTGGTATCCCGGAAACAATTACCCACCGATGAGGAAGTAATGAGGTGACGGAAC
>NC_069456.1:4811464-4850969 GCF_026875155.1 Cherax quadricarinatus
CGAACACCGACGAACAATATACCCGGAGGAACAGCAAGCCGGGAACACGTACGAACATGGACTATCAATAACACCGGGAACACGTACGGACATGGACTATCAATAACACCGGGAAAACGTACGGACATGGACTATCAATAACACCGGGAACACGTACGGACATGGACTATCAATAACACCGGGAACACGTACGGACATGGACTATCAATAACACCGGGAACACGTACGGACACAGACAGTAAAACCAACAATAATAATACCAATAATAAAGCATTTTATGGATAACTTAAATATATTTTTCATGAAGCTGGAGTGAAGGGATCTTGATCCAAGGCTCTGGCTCCTCGTATCAAACCTAACGACTCCCTCTTCCATTCCGATATAATAAAAAAAATAAAGTAATAGAGATAACACAAAAATAACTAAGATAATAATAATAATTATAATTATAATAATAATAATAATAATAATAATAATAATAATAATAATAATAATAATAATAACAGCAATAAAAATTTTACCCCAAAAAAATCAATATAATCAGCCAATAAAAATGACAGTGAAAATATATCGTAAATTATTTAATAATACGAAATAAAATTAAATCTCCAACAAAAATACATTATCAATAAAAATAAAAAAATAAAAATTCATTTACAATAAAAAAAATACGTTTCCAGTATTTTAAATAATATTTTTGCAATAAAGATAAAAATACATTTACAATAAAAATAAAATACAATAAAAATAAAAATACATTTACAATAAAAATAAAATACAATAAAAATAAAAATACATTTACAATAAAAATAAAAATACATTTACAATAAAAATAAAATATAATAAAAATAAAAATACATTTACAATAAAAATAAAATACAATAAAAATAAAAATTCATTTACAATAAAAAAAATACGTTTCCAGTATTTTAAATAATATTTTTGCAATAAAGATAAAAATACATTTACAATAAAAATAAAATACAATAAAAATAAAAATACATTTACAATAAAAATAAAATACAATAAAAATAAAAATACATTTACAAAAAAATTAAATACAATAAAAATAAAAATACATTTACAATAAAAATAAAATACAATAAAAATAAAAATACATTTACAATAAAAATTAAAATACAATAAAAATAAAAATACATTTACAATAAAAATAAAATACAATAAAAATAAAAATACATTTACAATAAAAATAAAATACAATAAAAATAAAAATACATTTACAATAAAAATAAATACATAAATAAAAGAATATTTAATAAAAATAAAATACAATAAAAATAAAAATACATTTACAATAAAAATTACATGTCTACAAAAATAAATTCGTAAAAAATAAAGTTTGAGTTTGTATGCAAATGGCGGATTAATAAGAATAATAAAGAAAATACGTTGCATTATTAACTTTTATTGGAACAATGTTTCGCTCAGAGGTGTGAATTGAGCGAAATGTTCTAATATAAGTTTGTTGATCATCATGTATGGTTTCTTTATAATTAAGAGTATTGTCTGCACGAGGGTCGTTAAGAGTGCACCTAAGTCGTTAATAGTGCACGAGGGTCGTTAAGAGTGTACCTGAGTCGTTAAGAGTGTACCTGAGTCGTTAAGAGTGCACGAGGGTCGTTAAGAGTGTACCTGAGTCGGTAAGAGTGCACCTGAGTCGTTAAGAGTGCACGAGGGTCGTTAAGAGTGTACCTGAGTCGTTAAGAGTGCACCTGAGTCGTTAAGAGTGCACGAGGGTCGTTAAGAGTGCACCTGAGTCGTTAAGTGTGCACGAGGGTCGTTAAAAGTGTACCTGAGTCGTTAAGAGTGCATGAGGGTCGTTAAGAGTGCACCTGAGTCGTTAAGAGTGCACGAGGGTCGTTAAGAGTGCACCTGAGTCGTTAAGAGTGCACGAGGGTCGTTAAGAGTGCACTGAGGTCGTTAAGAGTGCACCTGAGTCGTTAAGAGTGCACGAGGGTCAAGAGTACACTTGAGTCGTTAAGAGTGCACGAAGGTCGTTAAGACTACACAAGGTGCTAAGAGTGTACGAGGATCGTTAAGAGTGCACTTGAGTCGTTAAGAGTGCACGAGGGTCGTTAAGAGTGCACGAGGGTCGTTAAGAGTGCACGAGGGTCGTTAAGAGTGCACGAGGGTCGTTAAGATACTGATCTTAAGAGTGTCTAAAGGTTTAAGACTTCACAATGTCTAAAGGTACGAGGATCGTTAAGAGTGCACTTGAGTCGTTAGAGTGCACGAGGTCGTTAAGAGTGCAGAGGGTCGTAAGATGCACGAGTCGTTAAGAGTGCACGAGGGTCGTTAAGATTCTAAAGTAACTTTAATCTCTAAAACACACTGTAAGATATTCGTCTCTAGTTGTATATATACTAACATACACATCTCTTGGTCTCTAGTTGTATATACACTAACATACACATCTCTTGGTCTCTAGTTGTATATACACTAACATGCACATCTCTTGGTCTCTAGTTGTATATACACTAACATACACATCTCTTGGTCTCTAGTTGTATATACACTAACATACACATCTCCTGGTCTCTAGTTGTATATACACTAACATACACATCTCCATTGGTCTCTAGTTGTATATACACTAACATGCACATCTCTTGGTCTCTAGTTGTATATACACTAACATACACATCTCCTGGTCTCTAGTTGTATATACACTAACATACACATCTCCTGGTCTCTAGTTGTATATACACTAACATACACATCTCCTGGTCTCTAGTTGTATATACACTAACATGCACATCTCTTGGTCTCTAGTTGTATATACACTAACATGCACATCTCTTGGTCTCTAGTTGTATATACACTAACATCACATCTCTGGTCTCTAGTTGTATATGCACTAACATGCACATCTCCTGGTCTCTAGTTGTATATACACTAACATAGCACATCTCCTGGTCTCTAGTTGTATATACACTAACATACACATCTCCTGGTCTCTAGTTGTATATACACTAACATACACATCTCCTGGTCTCTAGTTGTATATACACTAACATACACATCTCCTGGTCTCTAGTTGTATATACACTAACATGCACATCTCCTGGTCTCTAGTTGTATATACACTAACATACACATCTCCTGGTCTCTAGTTGTATATACACTAACATGCACATCTCCTGGTCTCTAGTTGTATATACACTAACATACACATCTCCTGGTCTCTAGTTGTATATACACTAACATGCACATCTCTTGGTCTCTAGTTGTATATACACTAACATGCACATCTCCTGGTCTCTAGTTGTATATATACTAACATACACATCTCTTGTCTCCTATTGGGGTATATACATAAACATTACACACTTGCTCTAATTTAATAACACTACATCATATCTCTGTGTCTCTCAGTTGTTATACACTAAATACACATCTCTGGTCTCTAGTTGTATATATACAAACATACACATTCCCTGGTCTCAGTTGTATATACACTAACATTGCAATCTCTTGGTCCTCTAGTGTATATACACGAATACACATCTCTTGGTCACTAGTTGTATAACACTAATACATGCACATCTTGATTCTCTAGTTGTATATACACTAACATAAAACATTCTTTGGTATTTCTAGTTGTATTTACAAAAATTAAATCATCTTATAATCATGACATATGACGGTTAATATACAAGAAATATAACAACCTTGCCGTCAATTTACAAGAGATACATAATATCTCTTATGAATATATAACCTCAGTGTGTATACACTGAGATATGCAAATTCAGTGTATATATACAAAACACACACATATAAACCTCAGTGTACATACATGTAGGAAATAGTAAATGTCACAGTGTAATACACTTAAGATTAATTCCTAGTGAATATACACAAGGTTGCCATCGCGTATTTTTTACACCGAGGTATACACACTTACCAGTATATACAACATGAAGACAATAATTTAAAAAAGTAATAACTTGCGAAGATTATAATTATTTTTAATAGTACAATAAATTTAAAAAACAGAAAATAATATTATAATTCTTAAATGAATGTTTTTACAAAAAATTAATGAAAAAATTTACAATGAAATAATGCTAATAAACCACCAATAAATATTTATTTTACAATATTGGTCAAAACAATATATACATATAATATATATATATATATATATATATAGTTTATATATATATATATATATATATATATATATATATATATATATATATATATATATATATATATATATATATATATATATATATATATATATATATATATAGCTTCCTTATGAATATGTTAATGTATATAAAGGCGGTATATATACTCAGGGGTAAATGTGTGAGTATACATTTAGAAGCAGGTATCTCTCGGTGTATATACACCAAGGTGTTGAAGTGAATACACTGTGAGGTAGTTCAGTATATACAGTATATACTGTGGTGTGCATTAGCGTATACACACCAAAAGTGTGTATGTGTATTTGTGTACACTGGGAGCTGACTTCAAACCCTATTTAATGCATTAAACTCCTTGTATGTATGCTAAGAATTACTTTCATCCATATTTAAGGTATTAAACTCCTTGTATATACCCTGATAATTACTTTAATCCCTATTTTAGGTATTAAACTCCTCGTATATACGCTGAGAATTACTTTAATTCCTATTTTAGGTATTAAACTGTTTTTGTATATCCCTATTTTAGGTATTATTTATAAACCTTATAGACATTTACAATTCAGACTTATGACACAATAATAATAATAATAATAATAATAATAATAATAATAATAATAATAATAATAATAATAATAATAATAATAATAATAATAATAATAATACAAAAATATCAATATTAATGCAACATTACAGATAATATATTAATTATAATACAATCACCATACAATAATGATAATAGTAATTAATAAAATAATAATACAATAATGACCATACAATAATGCAGCAGTAATGACCATTCATACATCATAACAATATGCTCAGTGTTACCACTACATCACGTTACAATGTCACCGCTACATCACGTTACAATGTTACCACTACAGTACTAATCATGTTACATTATCACCACTACAATATTTGTTACGTTACAGTGTTGCCACTGCAATACCTGCCACGTTACAGTGTTACCACTACAATGCCTGTCACGATTCAGTGTTACTACTACAATGTCACGTTACAGTGTTACCTCTACAGTATTCGTCACGTTACAGTGTTTCCACTACAGTGTCACGTTACAGTGTTACCACTACAATATTTGTCACGTTACAGTATTACCACTACAATATCAAGTTACAATGTTACCACTACAATAATTGTTACGTTACAGTGTTACCACCACAATATCACGTTACAATGTTAACATTACAATATTTGTCACGTTACAGCGTTACCACTACAACAAGTGTTACAATGTTACAACTACCATTCATCTATGAGTGACTCCACTTCCTTTGATCAAGAGTCCTTCCCCTCCATCAAGGGATAAAGGCGAGACTCCCCTTTTGTTAGTGATGGGTTCTTGGTCCAGGGGATTGGAACAATACTTTCCTTTCCCAAACCTGATAACTTTCTATTCCACAGAACATTCATCACCCCAGCGGGTTTACCGCTCTCAAAAACTTCTGTATTATTTTTGCTATCATTATTATTATTATTATTATTATTATTATTATTATTATTATTGTTGTTGTTGTTGTTGTTGTTGTTGTTGTTGTTGTTGTTGTTTTTGTTAGTTATTATTAATATTATTTTGTTATTTTATTTTTATTATTATTATTTTTGTGCTGTTGTTATTGTTAATTATTATTATTATTTTTATAATTACTATTATTATTATTTTTACTATTATCAATTAATAAGTATTACATTTACTAAATTACTATTATCATTAATTAAAAACTGATAATTAATAGTAAATCAATCATATGAAAATAATAATAATAATAATAATAATAATAATAAAAAAATAGTAATAATAATAATAATAATAATAATAATAATAATAATAATAATAATAATAATAATAATAATAATTGAGAATACTGTCTAGCTAGGGAGGGATGGGGAGGTGGCAACACTGCTGCCTGTCTTCAAAGTCATTTATTATTAAAAGAGTTTTGCGGAGTTGGCAACGCCGCTATTCCATTGAGAATAAAACAGCTGATTAGGTTTATGGTGTCTCTTTTTTCTGTCTCTCTCTGGCTGGTTTAACAGAGGCACCATGATGGCACCATTCTATTCTCTCTTGCCTCAAGACAGCCACCGTGATGGCACCATTTTTTTCCCGAACCATTGCCGGGCCTTGAGCTGGAGTCTGACACACAAGACCAACAGCCTTAATGAAAACGATTTTTTTCACCCAGAATTTCTAAAATGATGATGATTATTATTATTATTATTATTATTATTATTATTATTATTATTATTATTATTATTATTATTATTATTATTATAATAATAATAATAATAATAATAATTATTATTATTATTATTATTATTATTATTATTATTATTATTATTATTATTATTAGGGGAGCAAAAACGGTAATGTAAATCCTAACACTAAAAATGACGTTAATAATGATACGTAACAAATATATAACGTAACACAGGATGTGGAATAAAACGGAAGTGAAACTAATAACGTCAGTGTAATAACAGGAGTAATAATGATAGTAATATTAAATGTTGGTAACGATAGTTATATTATGTTTAATAACGATGATAATATCAAATGTAACAGCAATATCAAAGAAATAATAATAATAATTAAAATAATATCAAAGTAATATTAGCCGTAATAACGATAGTAATATACATAACGATAGCAATATCAACTGTAAAAGTAACGATAATATCGTACAAGTGCAATAACGAAATACAAAAAGTAACAGCGCAAAATGATGTAATATCTGTAATATCGAAAGTATCGTAGGTAATATTAGACGTAATATCGTAAGTATCGCTGTTAATATCAGTCGTAATATCGTAACTATCGTTGGTAATATTAGTCGTAATATCGTAAGTATCGTTGGTAATATTAGTCATAATATCGTAAGTATCGTTGGTAATATTAGTCGTAACATTGTAAGTATCGTAGGTAATATTAGTCATAATATCGTAAGTATCGTAGGTAATATTAGTCATAAATCGTAAGTATCGTTGGTAATATTAGTCGTAATATCGTAAGTATCGTTGGTAATATCACTCGTAATATCGTAAGCGCAATCATAATTTTGTGCAAGAATGGTATATAATACCGACAAAATGAAATTAAGACACATGTGCAACATCTGGGTATCTTTATTGTAGACGTTTCGCCATCCAGTGGTTTTATCAATACGAATTCCAGGACATAACTTGAAGACAGGAGAACTATGTACAGAAGATGAGGTAATCAGTCCCTCAACCTAGGAGTAGGTGCGAAGAGCACCGTAGTCGTGGAGATTCTCCACGAAGAGCACCGTAGTCGTGGAGATTCTCCACGAAGAGCACCGTAGTCGTGGAGATTCTCCACGAAGAGCACCGTAGTCGTGGAGATTCTCCACGAAGAGCACCGTAGTCGTGGAGATTCTCCACGAAGAGCACCGTAGTCGTGGAGATTCTCCACGAAGAGCACCGTAGTCGTGGAGATTCTCCACGAAGAGCACCGTAGTCGTGGAGATTCTCCACGAAGACTGTCTGAACTGCATCACAAGACCACCGTAGTCGTGGAGATTCTCCACGACTACGGTGCTCTTCGCACCTACTGCTAGGTTGAGGGACTGATTACCTCATCTTCTGTACATAGTTCTACTGTCTTCAAGTTATGTCCTGGAATTTGTATTGATAAAGCCACTGGATGGCGAAACGTCTACAATAAAGATACCCAGATGTTGCACATGTGTCTTAATTTCAATCATAATTTTGTTCGTTGTTAGAAATAATACAACGTTGCTACACCATTACAACGCTGTTTCGACCAATACTACGTTGTTTCGACCGTTACTACGTTGTTTCGACCTTTCTACGTAGTATCGACCGTTATTACGTTGTTTCGACCGTTACTTCGTTGTTTCGACAGTTGCTACGTTGTTTCGACTGTTGCTACGTTGTTTCGACCGTCACTTCGTTGTTTCGACTGTTACTACGTTGTTTCGACCGTTATTACGTTGTTTCGACCGTTAATTCGTTTAGACCGTTACTACGTTGTTTCGACTGTTGCTACGTTGTTTCGACAGTTACTACGTTGTTTCGACCGTTACTTCGTTGTTACGACTGCTTGTACAGTTTATACAACCTCTGGCTCCTGCCCGTGATAGTCTCCTATTACCAGCTTGTCCGTGATAGTCTCCTATCACCAGCTTGTCCGTGATAGTCTCCTATCACCAACATGTCCGTGAAAGTCCCCTCCCTCCGGTTTGTCCGTGATAGTCCCCTACCACCAGCTTGTCCGTGATAGTCCCCTACCACCAGCTTGTCCGTGATAGTCCCCTACCACCAGCTTGTCCGTGATAGTCCCCTACCACCAGCTTGTCCGTGATAGTCCCCTACCACCAGCTTGTCCGTGATAATGTTTCTTACCAGAGTGAAAAAAAATAGCGATGGACCTGACACACCGGAACTATTTCCATTTCGTGCGAAGTTATGTGTCCAAACACACCTGTGTGTCTTTATTGCACACAGTAAAGACACCCAGGTGTTGCACACGTCTTGCTCATCAGTTTGCAGCAGGGAGAAACGTTGCCTCCCAATAAAAGTTTGTTCTGGAACTTTTTTTTTTACTGTTGTTGGCAGTATGGCTTTTATAGGCGAAATTTGACCTCTAACTCCAGACTAATAGTTAGACGAGAGAGAGAGAGAGAGAGAGAGAGAGAGAGAGAGAGAGAGAGAGAGAGAGAGAGAGAGAGAGAGAGAGAGAGAGAGGAGAGAGAGAGAGAGGAGAGAGAGAGAGAGAGAGAGAGAGAGAGAGAGAGAGAGAGAGAGAGAAAGAGAGAGAGAGGTGTGTACGCGACGTTTCGGACCGTATTGAAACTTTATTAACTTAGTCTGATAATGGTCCAACACGGGCCGAAACATCTAAAATATCGTCTTCAAAGTGTGGGTTATTGGCGACTTGTTCCAGTCACGGTGTTGTAGTTTTGTGAATTGTTCCAGCGAAATTATTGTAAAGTGTTCCAGTGAAATTATTGTTAATTGTTCCAGTGAAATTATTGTGAATTGTTCCAATAAAATTATTGTGAATTGTTCCAGTACCTATTGTGATTTTTTTCCAGTAAAATTATTGCAATTTGTTCCAACGAAATTATTGTGAATTGTTCCAGCAAAATTACTGTGAATTGTTCCAGCGAAATTATTGTAAACTGTTCCAGCGAACTTATTGTGTATTGTTCTAGTCATGGTATTGCAGTTTTGTGAATTGTTCAGCCTATGGCAAAATATTCTCTGTTTGAAACTAGTTCCAGCCACGGTATTTTTACTGTGCGAATTGTTCCAGCAATGGTATCGTGAATTATTCCAGCCACGGTATTGTAACTATGAATTGTTCCAACCATGGCATCGTAACAATGAATTGTTCCGACCAAGGAATTGTAACAATGAATTGTTCCAGCCACGGTATTGAAACACTGAATTGTTCCAGCCACTGTATTGTAACTGTGAATTGTTCCAACCACGGAACTGTAACTAAGGATTGCTCCTGCCACGGTATTGTAACTGTGAATTGTTCCAGCCACGGTATTGTAACTGTGAATTGTTCCAACTACGGTACTGTAACTAAGAATTGTTCCTGCCACTGTATTGTAACTGTGAATTGTTCCAACTACGGTACTGTAACTAAGAATTGTTCCTACCACGGTACTGTAACTGTGATTTGTTCCAGTCATTGTATTGTAACTGAATTGTTCCAGCAACGCTACTGTGATCACAACATTCTTCTGTAAACCTCCCCACGCCCACGACCACACTCACAACCACGCCCACAATGGGCGTGGAGAGCCAGGTGTCTATTCTTGGATGTGGGAACAGGGGAAACTCCCCCGTGTGTGTATCTGTTGTCCCACGGAACAACGGTAGCGCCTCCTGTTACTGTTGGTACTAATCCTGTAGTCGATAACGTTGCTTGCTCTTAGTGTTATGCTAATTAGGATGGGGACGGTGGTAGTTGTGGTAGTTTTGGTAGTGTTGGTAGAGGTGGTAGTGAGTGTTGGTAGTTGTGGTTATTTTGTGTTGGTAGTTTGTTTTGGTGTGACAGTAGTAGCGGATGTGCTGGTAGTTGTGATTGCGCTGGTACATGTGGAAGTGGGTTTCTTTAATAATTGTGGTAGTGCTGATAGTTGTGGTAATGAGTGCTGGTAGTTGTGGTAGTATTGACAGTTGTGGTAGTGAGTGCTGGTAGTTGTGGTAGTGTTGATAGTAGTGGTAGTGTTGACAGCTCTGGTAATGAGTGCTGGTAGTTGTGGTAGTGTTGACAGTTGTGGTAGTGAGTGCTGGTAGTTGTGGTAGTGTTGATAGTTGTCGGAGTGAGTGCTGGTAGTTGTGGTAGTGAGCGTTGGTAGTTGTGGTAGTGCTGATAGTTGTGGTAGTGAGTGCTGGTAGTTGTGGCAGTGTTGACAGTTGTGGTAGTGATTGCTGGTAGTTGGGATAGTGGTGGTAGTGGTGGTAGCTGTGGTAGTGGTGGTAGTGGTGGTAGTGGTGGTAGTGCAGATAGTTGTGATAGTGCTGGTAGTGCTGGTAGCTGTGGTAGTGCTGGTAGTGCTGGTAGTGCTGGTAGTTGTGGTAGTGCTGGTAGTTGTGGTAGTGCTGGTAGTTGTGGTAGTGCTGGTAGTTGTGGTAGTGCTGGTTGTCGTGGTAGTGCTGGTAGTTGTGGTAGCACAGCTACTAGAGCCACTAACCAGGACTAGCCAAAACAAGAACAAACACCTGCACCAACAAACACAGCAACGGGAAGAACAAACAAACAAACAATTTTAGCAACGGTTCTCACGTCTATAACCGGAAGCCCCTCAAAGAAGGTTCCTTGATGCTGGTGAGGGGCTCTTGATCCAGGGAATTGGATCTGTGCTCCAGTTCCCTGAATTAAGCCTGAATACCTTCCACATCCCCCCACAGGCGCTGTATAATCCTACGGGTTTAGCACTCCCCCTTGATTATAATAATAATAAATAATAATAATAATAATAATATAATAATAATAATAATATAACCGGGTCACGGGAGCACCTGGAGGCATGGGAGGCAAACAGGTTTTGATCCGGGAGAGGGAGTGTTGCTCCGGTCTCTCGGATCAAGAGCCCCTAAGGCAGCGCTTCCACTGAAGCTATGGGAGGGATACCCCTTGGTAGAGGCATACCTTCAATTATGTAATCTCTCCAGGTATTCCTCCTGTTAGGGACACCTCCAGTTTAGGGATACCTCAAGGGATACCTTCAGTTTAGGGATGCCTTCACTTTAGGGATACCTTAATGTAGGGATACTTCGAGTTATATCTTCTGTATAGGGATACTTTCAGTTACGAATCTCTGCAGATATTCCTCGTGTGAGAAATACCTCGAGGGGTTACCTTCAGTTTAGGGATATCTCACAGGTATCCCTCAAATAAAGGTTTCCCACAAATAAAAGTATCCCTCAAATAAAGGTAACCCTCAAATAAAGGTATCCCTCAAATAAAGGTATCCTCAAATAAAGATATCCCTAAAACAGAGATATCCCTCAATAAAGGTATCCCTCAAATAAAGGTATCTCTCAAATAAAGGTATCCCTCAAATAAAGGTATCCCTCAAATAGAGGTATCCCTCAAACAAAGATATCCCTCAAATAAAGGTATCCCTCAAATAAACGTATCCCTCAAACAAAGGTATCCCTCAAATAAAAGTATCCCTCAAATAAAGGTATCCCTCAAACAAAGATATCCCCCAAATAACGGTATCCCTCATTAAAGGTATCCCTCAAATAAAGGTATCTCTCAAATAAAGGTATCCCTCAAATAAAAGTACCCCTCAAATAAAGGTATCCGTCAAACAAAGATATCCCTCAAATAAAGGTATCCCTCAAAGATATCCCTCAAATAAAGCTATCCCTCAAATAAAGGTATCCCTCAAATAAAGGTATCCCTAGATATCTTCTGTGCGGAATATGAAACAACATGAAAAAGGGGAAAAGAATGAGAGGAAAAGTAAGAAAAAGAGGGGAAAAAATAGACAATAGAGGGGAAAGTGGGAAATGGAAGAGGAAGAAAAGGGAGGGAAAATAGCGTTAAAACAGGAAAAATAGAAAAAATTGGAAAAAATGTAGAATAGGGAAATTTGGAAAAAAAAAGAAAAAAAAAGGGGAAAACATGGATGAGGGGAAATAATAGGGGTCTCTCCCCCCAAAAAAGGCATTTGAAATGGGTGCATCCACGACCTACTCTGCTGGCTGGCACTTCCCCCCCTCCTTTTTTTTTTAGCTAATTGCAACTTATGTAATGAGAGGGAATTTTTTTTCAGGTAATATTTTCGTAACTGATGTTGACTTTTATGTGTCAGCCAAATTAATAATAGAATGTCTTTGTGTACATGACGTCTTGAGGAAGTGAAGAATGTAACGTCTGGCTGTTGTGTTGAGTGAGGGAGGGAGTGAGGGAGTGAGGGAGGAGTAGAGGGAGGGAGTGAGGAGGGAGTGAGGGAGTGAGGGAGGAGGGAGTGAGGGAGTGAGGGAGGGAGTGAGTGAGTGAGTGAGGGAGTGAGGGAGGGAGTGAGGGAGTGAGGGAGGGAGGGAGTGAGGGAGTGAGGGAGTGAGGGAGTGAGGAGTGAGGGAGTGAGGGAGTGAGGAGGAGGGAGGGAGTGAGGGAGGGAGGGAGTGAGGGAGGGAGTGGAGGGAGGGAGGGAGTGAGGGAGGGAGTGAGGGAGGGAGTGAGGGAGTGAGGGAGGAGTGAGTGAGTGAGTGAGGATGAGGGAGTGAGGGAGTGAGGGGAGTGAGGGAGTGAGGGAGTGAGGGAGGGAGGAGGGAGTGAGGGAGTGAGGAGTGAGGGATGGGAGTGAGGGAGGGGGGAGGGTGAGGGAGGGAGGGAGTGAGGGAGGGAGGGAGGGAGTGAGGGAGGAGGAGTGAGGGAGTGAGGAGTGAGTGAGTGAGGGAGTGAGGGAGTGAGGAGTGAGGGAGTGAGGGAGTGAGGGAGTGAGGGAGGGAGTGAGGGAGTGAGGAGGAGGAGTGAGGGAGTGAGGAGGGAGTGAGGAGGAGGGAGTGAGGGAGGGAGGGAGGGAGTGAGGGTGAGGGAGGAGAGGGAGGGAGTGAGGGAGTGAGGGAGGGAGGAGGAGTGTGTGAGGGAGTGAGGGAGTGAGGGAGGAGGAGTGGGAGTGAGGGAGTGAGGAGGAGTGAGGGAGTGAGGGAGGTGAGGGAGGTGAGGGAGTGAGGGAGGAGGGAGTGAGGGAGTGAGGGAGTGAGGGAGGGAGTGAGGGAGGGATGAGGGAGGGAGTGAGGAGGAGTGAGGGAGTGAGGGAGGTGAGGGAGGGAGTGAGGAGGAGGGAGTGAGGGAGGAGGGAGTGGAGGTGAGGGAGTGAGGGAGTGAGTGAGAGTGGAGTGAGGGAGTGGAGTGGAGGGAGGAGGTGAGGGAGTGAGGAGTGAGAGGTGAGGGAGTGAGGGAGTGAGGGAGTGAGGTGAGGGAGTGAGGGAGTGAGGGAGGGAGGAGAGGGAGTGAGGGAGTGAGGGAGTGGAATGTGAGGGAGGTGAGGGAGTTGAGTGGAAAGTGAGTGGTGGAGTGTGAGAGTGAAGAGTGAACGATGCAGCAGAGTGAACAGGTGCAGAGAGTGCAGGAGTGCAGGTGAGAGAGTGCAACAGAGTGAAAGAGTGCAGCAGGTGCAGAGTGAGAGTGCAGAGTGCAGGTGACAGAGTGCAACAGAGTGCAACAGAGTGCAGCAGAGTGAACAGAGTGCAGAGCAGAGTGCAAGAGGCAGAGTGCAACAGAGTGCAGCAGAGTGCAACAGATGCAACAGAGTGCAGCAGAGTGCAACAGAGTGCAACAGAGTGCACTGCAGAGTGCAACGAGTGCAACAGGCGAGTGCAACAGAGTGCAGCAGAGTGCAACAGAGTGCCAGAGGCACAGAGTGCACAGAGTGCAACAGAGTGCAGCAGTGCAACAGAGTGCAACAGAGTGCAACAGAGTGCAACAGAGTGCAACAGAGTGCAACAGAGTGCAACAGAGTGCAGCAGAGTGCAACAGAGTGCAACAGAGTGCAACAGAGTGCAACAGAGTGCAACAGAGTGCAACAGAGTGCAACAGAGTGCAGCAGAGTGCAACAGAGTGCAACAGAGTGCAACAGAGTGCAACAGAGTGCAACAGAGTGCAACAGAGTGCAACAGAGTGCAACAGAGTGCAGCAGAGTGCACAGAGTGCAACAGAGTGCAACAGAGTGCAACAGAGTGCAACAGAGTGCAGCAGAGTGCAACAGAGTGCAACAGAGTGCAACAGAGTGCAGCAGTGCAACAGAGTGCAGCAGAATGCAACAGAGTGCAACAGAGTGCAACAGAGTGCAACAGAGTGCAACAGAGTGCAACAGAGAGGCTGACAACAATAATGATAATTACTTTAACAAATCATATTAACCACTAATAACCACCTAAACATCAGAATAACAATTACAGTAATTACTTTAAAGAGATAACAATATCACTAAATCATGATTAACTCTTAAATAATTACCAAGAGTTACTTAACGACGATGTTTCGAACGAAAACTCAGATTGGAATCTGAGAAGTGGAAATACGTCTCAAGAAAGCAGCACAGAGCACTTAATAATACCGACGTTTCGCTCACTAATTAGCCACAATTTTTACGAAGCTTCTGTGTGAGAGAAACGTCGTGTTTCACACTGATGTTTACGTCTTATTGTCCTAAATAAAATTAAAACTACTACAAATGTAGCCCTGGACGAATTTTTTTTTAAGCCGCCAAACTGTGCTAATTTTCGTCCGAAAATTAATAAAAAGGAACACCTACTAATTTCTCATTGCTTTTTCATTAATAATCTTTTCCGAAACGACGACACATTATTTAATTAATTCGCCAAAACCCCACAAAAGGTATATCCGCCTTGGATCATTGTCAAGTCACAAGTGGGGTGAGAGGAATAGAAAAGGCCGGAAGACAATGTCTGCCTTTTTTTTTCTCTCTCAAAATAGGAAGACGGAGAATGAGAAACGTCGCCCTGTCATAATCGACAAGTTGATGAATGAGACATATGTTCAATACTCAAGTGATGAACGTGTTTCTTACGAGTTCTGTCGTGTTTCAAGGATAGGAGACTCTAAGGAAGTGGTGTGTACTCCAACCTTAATTGTAAATACATATATATATATTTTTTTTTTCAAGCATTCAATTTTCTTTGATACTCAGCGAGGTCCTCTTCCTCTCTGAGATGTACGTCAGACGTACAAAATCTCTCTCTCTCTCTCTCTCTCTCTCTCTCTCTCTCTCTCTCTCTCTCTCTCTCTCTCTCTCTCTCTCTCTCACCCGACACTTTTGAAGACTATAGAACCGCACACTTCTCAAGGTTGAGGGACTGATCACCTCACAACTTCAAGACTGATGACAGATCACATCATACTTATTTTTCCACTACTTCTGCTGTCTCCATATTCAGCCACATTTACATCTGACTGAAGAATCCTGCTGTGCAGGCAAAACAATTCAGAGAAAAAGACACTTAAGTGTTACACAAGTGTTTTACTGATCCATCTGTCAGTTCTGAATGCAATCAAGACTAAGACTCGCAGTAATGAATTCCAGCTGGACAAAATTAGACTTAGAAAGAATATAGGGAAGTACTGATTTAGTAACAGCCTGGTTGATCAGGCTCTGGTCCACCAGGAGGCCTGGTCACAGACCGGGCCGCGGGGGCGTTGACCCCCGGAACTCTCTCCAGGTAAACTCCAGGCAGCAGAGGGGGACCTGTCTAGCATGGACCAGTAGGTCTGTTGCAGTGTTCCTTCATTCTTGTGTTCTCTCTCTTCTCTCCTCTCTCTCTGCACACACACCTGTAATGTATTCCAAGAGACAGGCAGGTAAAGGCAGGGTAATGCATGTTGTAGGGGTAATTAACTGGCAGGTGAGGTGTGCCATCCAGTCTGGCTCAGCTGATCGATAAATAATTGATATGCGTGACTCCCGGGTCGGATCCCGCCGCGAGTTATGGCTCTAATTTGCTGTAATGGTTGCTGCTGCTCTGTGTAGAAGATGGAGAGAGAGAGAGAGAGAGAGAGAGAGAGAGAGATAGATAGAGAGAGAGAGAGAGAGAGAGAGAGAGAGAGAGAGAGAGAGAGAGAGAGAGAGAGAAGAAGACAGACAGAGACAGAGACAGAGATGTATTTCATTAGTACAGGAACATCTAAGAGGGACAGTTGGACCCCTGTGTTGTGCTCAGTCGATCAGTCTTTTATTAAGACTGATGAACCCGACACATTATCTCTCTGCTTCAGATTCATCGAGACTACAGTACCGAACGCTGTATGACCCTTGTGGGTTTAGCCCTTGGTAATAATTATAATAATAATACACTATTAAACACTTTCTGCTAGACTGAGGGACTGATCACTCCATCTTAAGTTCTCTGTATACAGGTCTGTACGGCTGAGGGACTGATGACCGCCTCCGTTGCAGACTTCCGTTTATGTCCCTGTATTATACCACTAATATGGAAAAAAGCACTTATATACTGGACTGAAGAAGCCTGCTGTGCAGGCGCAACGTTTCGGAATAAAGATACTTAACTGTTGCACGAGTGTCTTACTAATTAACTTGTAGATATTATAAACCATTATCACACTCACTCATCAGGACATTTATCAGAGGAAACGTTTCGCCACTCGTGGCTTCTTCAGTCTTAATACAGAGAAGACGAGCATTAGGACTGAAGACACTGGTGACGAGACGTGTCCTCTAATAAATGTCCTAATCTGCACATGTCTCTTGTCTGTATCACTATACCAATTTTCAGGTGTACCGATAATACCGCTGGCTGGCGAAACATCTACAAAATAAACATACCTATGTTAGGTAAAACGACACATGTGCAATTAATGCAACAATTTATTGTGGCAAAGTTTCGCTCTCTAGCTTTGCCAAGTCGTTGCCAATAAAATGCCACATAAGTTGTACTTGTGTTCTTTTACCTAACATATTTGCAATGTTTCTACCAACATTAACACATAAACATGCCCAGATGTTGTATAAGAACATAAGAAGAACATAAGAACGAAGGAACACTGCAGAAGGCCTACTGGCCCATGCGAGGCAGGTCCAAGTCTCCTACCGGCTTAAGCCAATGCACCCAACCTAGTCAGGTCAGGTCACATTGACTTAAGGGAGGAACACGGCAACCGACCTGGTAGCACAAGCTATCAGGTCTAACTCACACCCACCCACATCTACTCATTATTTATCCAACCTATTTTTAAAGCTACACAACGTTCTGGCCTCTATAACGGTACTTGGGAGTTTGTTCCACTCATCCACAACTCTATTACCAAACCAGTACTTTCCTATATCCTTCCTGAATCTGAATTTTTCCAACTTAAAACCATTGCTGCGAGTCCTGTATATGAATGGTATACACATCTGGGTATCTTGAATTGAAGATACCCACATAATACCAGATGCATAACAATACCAGATACCCGGTATTATATGCTGTTGATGTTATAACTCAGCATCTCTAAGTTGAGGGACTGATCCCTTCAACCTCCATTTTGATATTCTCCATCATTATTCTCTGTATTGGACTGATGATGCCGCTGATTGTAGGAACGCTTTAATGAAAAGGATACCTGTGTGTGTGTGTGTGTGTGTGTGTGTGTGTGTGTGTGTGTGTGTGTGTGTGTGTGTGTGTGTGTGTGTGTGTGTGTGTGTTGTGTGTGTGTGTGTGTGTGTGTTTTGTTAATTAAAACACAGATATTTGAAGAATAAAAGTCGCAATACAGTGGCTGGAACAATTCACAACTATCTCACAAATTGGAGATGAAATGAAACTGGACTACCTCTCTCTCTCTCTCTCTCTCTCTCTCTCTCTCTCTCTCTCTCTGAATATATTTAGACAGTGTATAGATAGATGTAAGTTGGACTAGCCTAGCATGGGCCAGTAGGCCTGCTGCAGTGCTCCTTCTTTCATATGGTCTTATGTTGTGCAAGAAAGGTATAAAATACCGACAATATGAAAGTTAAGACACATGTGCAACATCTGGATATCTTTATTGTAGACGTTTCGCCACTGGATGGCGAAACGTCTACAATAAAGATATCCAGATGTTGCACATACGTCTTAACTTTCATGGTCTTACGTTATCAAGAGCTGAGCTGAGAATCACGACCTAAAACACTCGTCATTATTTCGGTCAGAGACTTAATAGTGAGCAAAATAATTTTTGCTCACTATTAACCCACAACTTAGACGACGTTTCGGCCATGCCTGAACTGCAATTCAGTTCATTATATGGTTGATAAATTAGACACATGTGCAACATTTGGGTATCATCAGTCTTGGGTATCATCAGTCTTGGGTATCATCGGGCTTATCATTCCATACAAAGGAGAATGGTAAAGAACCGTTCTTCGTCATTCTCCTTTGTATGGAGTGATGAAGCCACTGTGTGGCGAAACGTTTCCTCATTAAAGATACCCAAGTGTTGCCCATGTGTTTAATTTATGAACTTGTCGGTTCTCTGAACCAATCATCTACATTATATGGTCTAGGTCGGACCGACACAACTGTAGCTTTGGTAGCGACCTTTACTTCCTAGTTTCATATTTTTTTTTTCAAATTGTATCCAGTATTGATTAAGGACTGAAACTGTTATTATTATTATTATTATTATATATATATATATATATATATATATATATATATATATATATATATATATATATATATATATATATATATATATATATATATATATATATATATATATATATATATAATTATAATAATTATATAATAATAATAATAATAATAATAATAATAATAATAATAATAATAATAATAATAATATTTCAGTAAATTGTAAATTTTTACATAAACATTAATGGAAAAAATATATCTTTAAACGTATAAGAGAAAATTTTAGAAATGACTTAATTTTAAATGAGTTCTTGTTAACTGACCTGTTTTACCTATTCGGCACGAGACAGACAGACACACACATGCACACATATGTATATATATATATATATATATATATATATATATATATATATATATATATATATATATATATATATATATATATATATATATATATATATATATATATATATATATATATATATATATTCCTAAAACAGAGTTTAGGAAATTATCACGTTCAGAATATGAACGTACGAATAAAATGAATACGGAATAAGAACCTACGCATGAAGTCCAGTACGAAAGAGTCGCACACGAACTCATTACATACGAACTCAAGGTCACGAACAAAATTCTCACATACGACACAAAGAAGCCATCAGTTACACACGGAAAACAAACACTTCCGAACAGCATTCGAAACCACCAACTGAACAACAACAAAAACAACAACAACATCCATTTCAACTGCGCCATCAATCACCGCAGAATCGCCGCCGCCGCAGCCCGCAGGGCCCCCGCCCGACACACGCGCCGTGATTTACGACGATTGACTAAATTACCGAAAATCAGAACGGCAGCCTTCAATTAACGATAACCAGCCGCGCCCCTTGACATATGCGGTCATTCGCATAGATCATTAGGGGGTAATTGATATGTGGTCTAGGGAGAGGTGGCAAATAAGTAGAATCAATTGCTTAGTTGCAGATAGTGACGGGTTAAGCGAAGTTTAAACTGGGAATATTGCAGTAGGCCTGTTGCTCCATCCCAGGAGCTGGCAGTGTGTGTGTGTGAGTTGGGAATGTGTGAGTGGGTTGGAAGAGTGTGTGAGTGAGTTGGGAGAGTGTGTGAGTGGGTTGGAAGAGTGTGTGAGTGGGTTGGGAGAGTGTGTGAGCGGGTTGGAAGAGTGTGTGAGTGGGTTGGGAGTGTGTGAGTGAGTTGGAAGTGTGTGAGTGGGTTGGGAGAGTGTGTGAGTGGGTTGGAAGAGTGTGTGAGTGGGTTGGAAGAGTGTGTGAGCGGGTTGGAAGTGTGTGAGTGGGTTGGGAGTGTGTGAGTGAGTTGGAAGAGTGTGTGAGTGGGTTGGGAGAGTGTGTGAGCGGGTTGGAAGAGTGTGTGAGTGGGTTGGGAGAGTGTGTGAGTGGGTTGGAAGAGTGTGTGAGTGGGTTGGGAGAGTGTGTGACGGGTTGAAAGAGTGTTGAGTGGGTTGGGAAAGTGTGTGAGCGGGTTGGAAGAGTGTGTGAGTGGGTTGGAAGAGTGTGTGAGCGGGTTGGAAGTGTGTGAGTGGGTTGGAGAGTGTGTGAGTGAGTTGGAAGAGTGTGTGAGTGGGTTGGGAGAGTGTGTGAGTGCGTTGGAAGTGTGTGAGTGGGTTGGAAGAGTGTGTGAATGAGCTGGAAGAGTGTGTGAGTTGGAAGAGTGTGTGAGTGAGTTGGAAGAGTGTGTGAGTGAGTTGGAAGAGTGTGTGAGTGAGTTGGAAGAGTGTGTGAGTGAGTTGGAGGTATTGAACATTTTTTCTGGTTATTATTTCTCCATCTGTTTATTACACATAGTTGTCCTCTTTTGAGTTCATCTCAGCTTTCCTACAGTCACGTCGAGAGCGCACACGAATGTACGTATCCATGTGTACACACCCGTGCCTGATTCCTCATAATACACATACAAGGCACCTCTGCCGCTCCTACCATCCCCCCTAATACACTAATTTTCAATCTCGTACCTAACCTATTTATAAAACTAACCGATGCATTTCCAAGGCTGACACATGCATGGTAACACTCGCCAACACCAGCAGGAGTTCAGTCGACCCAACATGAACTATAACAGTTTACTGACAATATATAGTATAATAGCGGCGAGTCAGTGGTGTGCTGAATAATTAACACACACAAAGATCATTCCTGAATAACACATTACCCGTCGGGATCATTCAATGCCCAGCTATTTCGCATATATATATATATATATATATATATATATATATATATATATATATATATATATATAATATATATATATATATATATATATATATATATATATATATATATATATATATATATATATATATATTTATATAATATATATCGTGCCGAATAGGTAAAACTTGCGATTTTGGCTTAAACAGTAACGCTCTTCTTGCCGAATAAGGCAAGCAAAAATTTGCGTATGTAATAATTTCGCAAAAATCATTCCGAACCTAACAAAAAAAATATATTTCATTGTGTTTGTTTATTATTATATTATTGTAAACTTATCTAAACTATATTTAGTTCGATTAGTTGGATTAGATTCTTTTGGTACAAAATTATTAATTTTTACATTAATATAAATGAAAAAACCTTTAAACGTATATGATTTTTTTAAAAAAGGACTTAATTTTAAATGAGTTCTTGCTAATTGACCAATTTAACTATTCGGCACGACATATATATATATATATATTTAAGTATATATAAACTATCGTTCCGAGTTGTCCGAAACAAAATCCACCCAACAAAATATTTCCTGTCAGCAGGTTATATAAAATATGCATGTGTGCCAGTACACACCAGCAGTAGAGAGAGAGTAATGGAGCCAGGAGAATGCCATCTCTCCATAAGGAAGCCATATGACGCTGGGGAGCAGAAATAACCTGCCGGGTGTAGGTACTGGTAACACAAGACCCCCAGTGTCAATACCTCGCTCAGATAGAAATTTGGCTTCTTGGAGGTTCATTCTTGTGAGGAATCCTCGTGGTTTGCGTCGTGAAATAGAGTTGTTATCAGCATCACTGTCACGTCAATAATTGCTACTCTGTTTATGTTCTTCAGTTAACAATAAATGGTCCGAGTCAGACCGAAACGTCGTCATAAGTTTTGTCTCCCATGTGCGAGTTACTTGTATATTGTTCCAGTCACGGTATTGTGTCTTGTTGTTCTTGATTTTATATTCCTCTGTGCCCCTGTATTGACAAAGCTCCTGGAGACCGAAACGTCGTCACAGTAAAATGTCGCATTAGTTGCACATGTGCCCTTTTACCTAACATATTGTAATAGACCCCGGGTACAACGCATCCGGTTATTACAGACGAAGGACAATTGTTAGAAGTATATACTTCAAGGGTTAAATCTTATTAAGTTATTATGCTCTTATTGCATCACCTCACTTAGTGTCTTAAGCAACGCACAGTTGCCTCTTCGACATAATTCGATGTAGATTTAGCAGACACGGTCATCTACATCGCCCACTTGTCCTCGACGCTATTTATAACAAAGTTTGGTATCTTTCGGAAGCACACATTCCTTGAGGCTGTCTTGTGAAATTTACCTGTCGCTGGAGCCACGCTAAAAGTTCTCGCCTTGCAATTCTGTTGCTAAAGTTTCCACGTATTGACGAGCCATTCGAAGGCCATTTTGTTTCTCATTCCCAAGCCATTTATTATTACGTTCTAAATTCATTTCGTGTCTTGTTATGAACGTGTTTCGTTTAGGCTCCTCGTGTTTATTGTTTTATCGACGTAATAAGAATACCGACCTAAGTTCCAGTTTTATATCTTTTTCTCTTTATTTCCTGCCCAAGATATTCCTCTCTTTGTCTGTCTTTTCAGTCTTCTCGTTAACATTTTCAGAAAAAATCTATCTTTCTCTTGATTCGGAATTTTCTGTGCCTCGTTGTCAGTACAAATTTGTCATACATCGATTGGAAGTCCTCTTATTTCTTTCGTTTTGAAGCTAAGTCCAGTCCTTCCCTCTGAATCTGCCAGGTTCTCGCTGTAAGTCCAAATTTCGCTCTCCTGGCTTGGTTGTCTGTCACAAAGATTTCTACTCCGGACTCGACGCTCCCAGGTAGGCGTCCTGCTCCCGTGTCTCCCAGGTGGGCGTCCTGCTCCCGTGTCCTCTCCCAGAAGTAACTAGATTGTTTGCCCGTTTTTATCATGTATTTGACGTGGGATCTGCCAGTTGCAGCCTCGCGCAAGAGAAAAATTGCACGAGTCTCGCTATAGAGAGGCTGGAACAATTCACAAATTGTAAGTCTCTCTGTACAATAGATGGAACAATTCAAAACTAAACCACACTTTGAAGAGAAAAACTTAAACTGCGTTTCGGTCTATCCTTGACATTCTGAGGTCCAGGGCTGGCCGAAACGTCGTCTAAATTTCCACTCTCCAAAGTTTGAATTATTTGTGAATTGCTCCAATACAGTCTTGTAGAAACGACGTAGTCTGAGAGTTATGTTAGACTCCAACAACACTGTGATACTGAACTCACGTGAACAGTAAATAACAATATCGTGGATGAAACATATTAAAACAAAATAATTCCAACTACTGGAAGTGAAAAACTAAGACGTTTCTGTTAGGCAAAATGACACAAGTGGCAACGTTTCACTCTCCAGGAGCTTTGTTAAGCCGTTACGGCTTAATATTGTCGGTAATTCTACAAACATTATTACAAGACGTTTCTGTCCGTCCTGGAGAAAAGTCGCAAATGAGAAAGACGAATTAGACTTTACTCAAAGATGAACAGAAATGTCGCCCGATTTTCGTAATGAATTATTGAATAAAATAGCAATACGTTTCGCTCCTTCATCAGCGAAACGTACCAGTGTTTAAGCGCCTCTAAGCCATTCTTCAGATATTGATGAACGTTTGGTGAACGTAAATAAAAAGCATTGAGCCTACTAGCCATTATTAAGCGGGTCCAGTGAACATCACGCTAGCCTGTGTTCAGGCACGCCAACCTATATCCCCCCCCCAAAAAAAAGCCTTAGGCCTCCTTCATAGGCCTTGAACTGCTAGGCAAACAGAATGGGACCAAAACCAGGTCATGAGAACCCTCGGAAATGTGACTTAAATATTACTGGTATTGGCGGGTTTTAAAAGATCTTTGCTGAGGTTTTTAGTATCCAAAGCAACTGTGAAGTCACGGCTATGACCGCAAGTTAAACCAAAGTTGCGGCTATGACTGCAGGTTTAGAGTTGCGACGCCTATGACCGCAGGCTAAGCCAGAGTTGCGGCAGCCATGCCCGCATTCTGAGTCAATGTCTCGGCGGCCATATCCATAGGATAAGACAGCTGCGGCGGTCATGTCCGAATAAATTAGTGTCACTGGCAGCGCTGCAATTTAGGCGAGACGTCGCCGACGGTGAAGCAATTCGGGCAAAAAGTCGCTAGAGTTAAAGCAATGTAGACGAAAAGCCGCAGGCAATGTTGAGTTAAAAAATATGTCGCAGCCAGTGCCGCAAGTAAAGCGAAAAGTCGCGGATAATATCGCAAATTATGCGAAAGTTTTGGAGAATGCCGCATATTGGGTGAAAAGTCGTGGATAATGCCGCAAATTAAACGAAAGGTGGCGGATAATACCGTAAGTTAGGAGAAAAGTCGCGGGTAATGCCGCAAGTTAAGCAGTAAGTGGCGGACAATTAACCGCATTCCAGTAGAAGTTGGAGCGATAAGAGACGCATCTATAATAATAACAATAATAATAATAATAATAATAATAATAATAATAATAATAAAATAATAATAATAATAATAATTTATTAAAAAATACTGGGAATGAAAATAAAAAAAATGCCGATGAACAAACTGACAGAATCGAAACGTTTCGCGAGACGTCACGCCTTTAGTTCAAGCTTTTGTTTCACGCCTTAGTCTCTCAAGTAACGTCAATGTGACGAGAACTTCGAAACGTTGTTAAAATAGGTTGGACAGGTTTATGACAGGATATGGATAAGTTGGACATGCTTAGCATGGACCAGTAGTAGATGGATGGTTCAGAGAACCGACATGTTGATAAATTAGACACATGTGCAACTCTTGGGTATCCTCAACAAAGATACCCAAGAGTTGCACATGTCTAATTTATCAATGGACCAGTAGGCCTGCTGCAGTGCTGCGTGTACGTGTGTTGATAACAAAAAGGTACAATACATTGACTGGAACAATACACAAATAACCCGCACATAGTGCGGGTTATTTGTGTATTGTTTGTGTGCCGATAATTTCAAGAAAGAGTACAGAATGAGAAGCTGTAACCGATCTACCTAAACATGCTGGAGGTCATATAAGTACAGCTTAAGGGGCTGTAACCACTCTACCTAAACACGCGAAAGGTCACAGAAGTACAGCTTAAAGGGTTATAACCGCTCCACCTAAACACGCGGAAGTTCACAGAAATACTGAGTAAGAGGCCGCAACCCTCTGTACCCAATGAGACGTTTGTATTCTCAGCGTGTATAGACAAAGCAAGTCTGGCAGAGCCTGATGCTCAGCAAATCAGCTTAAAAACAATTGTTCTCACTCATGGAAGTCTTAACTTATTATGCTAAGTCGACAAAGTATTTGCTTCAAACTTTTCCATGCACATAAAAAATGTAAACAAAGGATTAGCTAGATACTAAAATATTCAACCTGTCTTCCCAAGGACGAACGCGAGGATCTGGACGAAACTGAACGTACGGAAGGGACCGTTGCCGTGTTTTCCAAAGTTTTACGGACTCGAAAACTTTGTTTTGTACATAATTTAACGTTAAAGTAAATTCGACAGATTATCAGTATCATGGCTGGGGGACGGAGCACCTCCTGTCAAGACTGGGGGGGACGGAGAACCTCTATGGAAGTTTAGGGACGAAGAACCTATCAAGGCTGAGGGACAGGAGCACCTATCAACGCTGGGCAACGGAGAACCTACGAAAGCTCAGGGACGGAGAACCTCCTATGACAGCTCAGGTTCTGATCACCTCAAATTACTTCGCCAATTGGTCCACTGCCTCCAGTAATGATTCTCTGTATTGAATTGAAAAAAACAACAACAACAAAAAAAACACTGGCTGGCGAAACGTCTATAACATTAAAAATACTCAGGTGTTACATACGTGGCTTATTCATTACAGGAAAGACGTATATGCTAGACCAACGAGTACGTTAGTTTCGTTGTAATCACGGCGACGCTCATGCCGGTGAACGTCGGAAAACCAAGCGCATCGTCGTTAACGAACGTTACTTTTTTTTCGCACCTGTAGATGCCAGCATCTTTCTAGACGAGAGGGATTATACTGTAGAGAACAAATGGCTCCTCTGTTTATCCGACAGGTCAAAAGGGGCAGGAAAGAACACCTTCTTCACACGTTACTGAGCTCGGATATACTTTACCGGGCATATATTCGTTGTGGAGTGTAGCTTAAACACTGTATGCAGGTGTAGAGGTCAGCACACTAAGCGGCCATGTTGTGTAGTGTGGGCGGTCCAGCGAGGCCCGACCCACCGCTGCCATTCTACACAGCGTTGGTAGCCCACACTCTCGTTACTCCTGGCATCTCCCTGGCACCTTGTGGGCTTGCCAGTGCCTCTATAGGTCTACCAGTGCCTCTATGGACATACTAGCCCCTCCCCCCGCCCCTATATCCACCAGATAACCAAGCCGTAGGTTGCAGGCTGTTGCAAACCGGTTTTCATCGTCCCCCCTTTCTTTGTTTTCCGTTTTATGCAACATTATGTCACTCTAAAACAACAATGGCTGGCACACTTGTGTCTCTTACGGCTTACCTGTGACTGGTGATCTGCTGGAGGAGTGGCCGAGGGCCTCGCTGGGATATCCTACAGTAGACAGTCTTCTACGGCGTCGCCGCCACTAGATCACCCACTTAAAAAAAATCTTATACACAAGTCACTGGTGTAAGCACCACAGGGTGTGAGAGAGCAGCAGGTGTGAGGTACCGGGACCAGGTGTGAGATACCGGGGGTCTGCTATCAGTTAGTTAGGGGCCAGCACGTGGTTTTTAAGCGAGGCCTCGTTGGAGTGTAGGCTCGGGGAGGGTGCGACAAGCGCAGTGTCCGTCGGTAGACTGTGTGCGAGGCAGCGGCGAGTGCGTGTGAGTGTGTGCGTGTGGGGCAGGCTCCGCCCACCACACACACACACCCGCACACACGTACACACTCACGCACAGGCCCCGCCCTCACGCCTTCCACCAACCCTCCAACCCCCAACCACCAGCGACCAGCACCCCCACTAACACAACCCACCAGCCCCACTCCCTGCCAGCCCCAGGCTACACACACACACACACACACACACACACACACACACACACACACACACACACACACACACACACACACACACACACACACACACCGCACAGACACACACACACACACACACAGACACAGACACAGACAGACACAGACAGACACACACACACACACACACACACACACACACACACACACACACACACACACACACACACAACACTCACCCAGACACGACAACAGACATCGACACACACCACAAAACACACATCACCACACACAACACACACACACAACACACATACACAAACTACACACCAAACACACACAACTGTGACTGACCCTGTGTACGACAACTGGGGAGTGTTCTGTACACGTACATCCAGGTAAACACACATCTTACAAGATACACACAAGTAAACACTTCCATGAATTTCTAAATACACACCAAACACCTCCCCACTCATGTACGTGTGTACAGTACGTGACTGTTTTGAGATAACGAGTGTGTGCATGTCTGTATATGAATGAAACACACACACACACACACACACACACACACACACACACACACACACACACACACACACACACACACACACACACACACACACACAAGCTGTGACTCGACCCTTGTAACGACAACTAGGGGAGTATTCGTACACGTACATCCAGGTAAACACACATCTGTACCAAGATACACACAAGTAAACACTTCCATGAATTTCTAAATACACACCAAACACCTCCCCACTCATGTACGTGTGTACAGTACGTGACTGTTTTGAGATAACGAGTGTGTGCATGTCTGTATATGAATGAAACACACACACACACACACACACACACACACACACACACACCACACACACACACACACACACACACACACACACACACACACACACACACACACACACAACACACACACACACACACACCACACACACACACACACACACACACACACACACACACACACACACAAACATAAACTTATTATATGTTAAGCGCATTTTACGTAGATTCTAGATTGTTAAGTACATAGTTTTGTTTAATAAAAATAACGATTTATAATAATAATAATAATAATAATAATAATAATAATAATAATAATAATAATAATAATAATAATAATAATATTATCATTATTATTATTATTATTATTATTATTATTATTATTATTATTACTGGTGATGGTATTAGTGTGTTTTCTTACTAATGGCATTAATATTATAGTATTATTTTAACCATTCTATTGTGACATATGATTTTGCAAATATTTTTTCTAAATATTATGGTATTCTTAAATCGTGTCAGAACTACCCCCCTCGTGATATATCCACCCCCCACACACACACGACGTTCACAGTGGCCTCTCCAACATCCTCCTCGCGCTTGTCATAAATTAAACACCTGCAACACCTGGGTATCATTCTTACGAAGACGTTTCGCCCACCAGTGGGTTTGTCAGTAAGAGATGAAACAGTCAGTCTCCTCAGTCTTGGAGGTGTTTGGTACCTTAGTCTTGTTAAGGTTCATGATGGTGGTACCGACAACATTCTGATATCAACAGTTGATAACCTTTGTGTTTGAATACATAAATCCGATCACTTCTAATATTTACGTCCTCTCTTGTAGCAGCAGAAGTAGTGACTGTAGTAAAAGTGGTGGCAGTAGTAGTAGTAGTAGTAGCTAGAAGTGACAGTAGTAGTAGTGGCAGTGGCAGGAGTAGTGGTAGTACTAGTTGTGGCAGTATAGTGGTGGCAGTAGTAGTAGTGGTGCAGTGTAGTGGTGGCAGTAGTAGTAGTGGCAGTAGCAGTGGTGGCAGTAGTTATAGTGGCAGTAGTAGTGATGCCAGCAGTAGTGGTAGCAGTAGTAATGGTGGCAATAGTAGTAGTAGCAGTAGTAGTGATGGCAGTAGTTTTAGTGGCAGTAGTAGTGGTGGCAGCAGTAATGGTAGCAATAGTAATGGTGGCAGTAGTAATAGTATTGGGGTAGTAGTGGTAGCAGTAGTAATGGTGGCAATAGTAGTAGTGGCAGTAGTAGTGATGACAGTAGTAGTGTTGGCATTAGTAGTGATGCCAGTAGTAGTGATGGCAGTAGCAGTTGTGATGGTAGTAGTAGTGATGACAGAAGTAGTGATGGCATTAGTAGTGATGGCTGTAATAGTGATGGCACTAGTACTGATGACAGTCGTAGTGATGACAATAGAAGTGATGGCAGTAGTAGTGATGACAGTAGAAGTGATGGCAGTAGTAGCGATGGCAGTAATACTGATGGCATTAGTAGTGATGACAGTAGTAGTGGTGGCAGTAGTAGTAGTGATGGCAGTAGTAGCTGGTGGCAATAGTAGTGGTGGCAGTAGTAGTGGTGGCAGTAGTAGCAGTGGCAGTAGTAGTGATGGCAGTAGTTTTGGTGGCAGTAGTAGTGGTGGCAGCAGTAAAGGTAACAAGTAGTAATGGTGGCAGTAGTAATAGTGACAGTAATAGGGTTGGAGTAATAGTGGTAGCAGTAGCAATGGTGGCAATAGTAGTAGTGGCAGTAGTAGTGATGGCAGAAGTAGTGGTGGCGGTAGTAGTGGTGGCAGTAGTAGTGGTGGCAGTAGTAGTGGTGCAAGTAGTAGTGGTGGTAGTAGTAGTGGTGGCAGTAGTAGTGGTGATAGTAGTAGTGGTGGCAGGAGTAGTGATGACAGTAGTAATAGTGATGCAGTAGAAGTGATGACAGTAGTAGTGATGGCAGTAGCAGTTGTGATGGTAGTAGTAGTAGATGGCAGTAGCAGTTGTGATGGTAGTAGTAGTGATTGATGATAGTAGTAGTGATGGCAGTAGTAGTGAGCAGTAGTAGTGGTGATGGCAGTAGAGTAGTGATGGACATATAGTTGATGACATAGTAGTGATGACATAGTAGTATGTGTAGTAGGATGGCAGTAGTAGTGGTGATGGTAGTAGTAGTAGTAGTAGTGGTGGTAGTGAGTGATGGCAGTAGGTAGTGTGGCAGTTGTAGTAGTGATTCAGTAGCTAGTAGTGATGGCAGTAGTAGTGTGATGGCTGTAGTAGTAGTGGAGGGTGTGATGGCGTAGGAGTGGTGGTAGGCAGTAGGTGATGGCAGTAGTAGTAGTGATGGCGGTAGTAGCAGTGATGGCAGTAGTAGTGGTGGCAGTAGTAGTAGTGTGGCGTAGTAGTAGTGCAGTGATGGCAGTAGTAGTAGTGTTGGCAGTAGTAGTGTGGCAGTAGTATGTGTGAGTGGGCAGTAGTATGTGGTGGCAGTAGCAGTAGTGATGGCAGTAGTAGTGTGATGGCAGTAGTAGTGTGGCAGTAGTAGTAGTGGTGGCAGTAGTAGTAGTGATGGCAGTAGTAGTGTGGCAGTAGTAGTGGTGGCAGTAGTAGTAGTGGTGGCAGTAGTGTGGTATAGTGTGTGGCAGTAGTAGTATTAATGGCATAATAGTAGTGAGTGGTGGCAGTAGTAGTGTGCAGTTGGTGGCAGTAGTAGTGGTGGCAGTAGTAGTGGTGCAGTAGTCAGTGATGGCAGTAGTAGTGGTAGCAATAATAGTAGTGGCAGTAGTAGTAGTGGCAGTAGCAGTGGTAGCAGTAATGGTAGTGATAGCAGTAGTAGTAGCGGCAGTAGTTGTAGTGGCAGTGGCAGTGGCAGTGGCAGTGGCAGTGGCATTGGCAGTGGTGGCAGTAATAGTAGTGATAGCAGTAGTAGTAGTGGCAGTAATAGTGGTGACAGTAATAGTAGTAGCAGTATAGTAGTAGTGACAGTAATAATAGTGGCAGTAGTAGTCTGCTGTGGCAGCCCGCCGGCCCTCACATCCATCACAACCTAGTTGATTTGGCACTCAGAAGTAGTGATCCAATTTTCCGGCACTGTTTCTGATATTTCCTGGTATCAGACTGAATGCTTTCAGACCATGTATTTTAACATGGTGCCCTCTGGTTTCCACTGGGTCTGTTTTAGGCTTCCTCTATTACATCTTACTTCTGTATGTTATTAAAGTAATGTGTAGATTTGGACCCTGGAGCTTAAGTATCTTCTATGCTTATATTTTCATGTATGTCTCCACCGTTCCAGAGTACATTCCTAGTTCTCTGAGTTGTTCAAAAGAACTGAAATTTGTTCTATACGGACTGTAAATGTTTTCTGTCTTTTTCGGTGTAAGTCTGTCTCTTGCTTTTTCTTTTCATGAGAGCGAAAGTAATTTGAAAAGTGTCGCCGGTGGCAATATTTATCTTGTTTTGAGAGTTCTCGTTATTCATTTTTCTTTCTTTTGTAACATTTACATTGTTGTATTCTTTCAGTGATGGGTCATTTGAAATTATGCTGAAGTTTTCAATATATTTTTTGTTCTCTGAAATAGTCCTCCAGTATTTTGTATACATTGCTCTCCTCCATTCAATTTTAATTCTTTCCATATCCCGGCAGCTGGAAGTTGTCACCAGTGACCATCACGTTATTCTCTCATGCCTCATTAAAGGCATTTTCATCTCTGTTTTTTACGTCTTCTACCGTTGTGATTTTCATGATTATTTTCGTATTGTCTGTAAATGATGACACGAAGCTGTGGTGAGCGTGTTGAACAATACTGTGAGGATGAGAAACAGTAAGGACGCCAGCACCGCGCCTTGGAGTATTGAACACTACTTTTTGAGTTCCGTTCGTCAAAACTAATTATCTATGTTTTTACTCTTCCTAATATACTTATTGAGTTTTTATGAGCTATCATTCCACAATCGCATTTGTTAAATGCCTTCTCGAAGGCGATGGACGTAATATTTGCATTTTATTTCTTCCAATGCCTCCATAATTTTGTCACAATGTTCTAGTAGCTGTGAGAAGCATGATCTTCTAAGACCATGTTTACTCTGGTGGTGCACATTATGCTTTTCCATAAAGTTTGCAATCTAACATCTCACCATTCTTTTACAAAAAAAAAAATATGTGTGACGTTAGTTCTTTCTACCGGTCGGTAATTCTTATCCGGTGTTCTGCTGACTGTTGTACAGAGGAGCCATGTCAGTATTTTTAAGGCCTCTGAGGTTTCTTCTAGATCTAAACTTTGTCTTCAGAAAATACTGGGCGCTCGTCCTAGTGGTATTTTGGAATGCTTTATAAATAAGGAAAACCAAGTTTTCCGATGGGCAACAGAGAACAATATGATGTTCATTGAAGACAAATTCCAACTACGTCGTTATGGAAAACTGGAGGAAATAATAACTAGAACTGAGTATACTACAAACTCCAATCACACAATGGAGCGAAAAAGTAATGTGAAGGACCTGGGAGTGGTAATGTCCGAAGACCTCACCTTCAAAGACCACAACAATGCCACTATCACATCTGCGAGGAAACTGATAGGATGGATAATGAGAACATTCAAAACAAGAGATGTTAAGCCAGTGATGATCCTTTTTAAGAGCTAAGAAGGAACACTGCAACAGGCCTACTGACCCATGCAGAGCAGGTTCATGTCCCCCCGGTTTAGCCCAGCAGCACAAGCTAGTCAGGTCCAACTTAAATCACTTATTCTCTCTAGGCTGGAATACTGCTGTACATTAACATCCCCATTCAAGGCAGGTGAAATTGCAGAACTAGAGAATGTGCAGAGAACCTTTACTGCACGTATAAGTTCCATCAAACACCTTAACTACTGGGAGCGCCTGGAAGCACTTGACTTGTACTCACTAGAGCGCAGGCGAGAGAGATATATCATAATCTACACCTGGAAGATTCTAGAGGGACTGGTCCCTAATATGCACACAGCAGTCACTCCATACGAAAGCAATTGGCAGGCGATGCAACATACCCCCAGTGAAAAGTAGGGGCGTCACTGGCACACTAAGAGAAAACGCAATAAGTGTCCAGGGCCCAAGACTGTTCAACAGCCTCCCACCAGCAATAAGGGGCATTACGGGAAGACCCCTGGTTGTCTTCAAGAGGGAGCTGGACAGATACCTAAAGACGGTGCTGGATCAGCCGGGCTCTGGTTCGTACGTTGGATTGCGCGCGGCCAGCAGTAACAGCCTCGTTGATTAGGCCCTGATCCACCGGGCCGCGGGGGCGTTGATCCCCGGAATGCCCTCCAGGTAGACCATGAATCCTGGTCAGGTGCTGCATATGTTTCTTTCTGTTTCTTACCCAAATTTGTGGGATTTGTGTTTATGTCTACTATATGGTTTGAAAGGCAGGGGAAGATAGTGGTAAAAATATTTGGATCATTCTATCTGCTTTCGTTTATTAGGCTGCTGAACATTCATTCATATTGGTCTTCAAAAAAAATACTGTTCATTTTTTTTTATCATCAGTATGGGAACTTCTTGTAAAAATTGGATCTATGCTAGAGGTGCTTCTTGGGTTTTGCGTATGTGTAGAAATGCTTGGGAGTTTTATATATATATATTTTTTAATTTCCTGGAGGACTGTGTTGTTCCGTCTGGTACGTACGAATGTTTGGGCTTTTGCTCTATATCGGTAATGTCTGTGTAGCTTATCTTTCCTTCGTTTCGATATATTCTTATTTATAAACAATTTTAGCAATCCCTTCTGCACATCTACATTCTCTTTCACTGTCTGGTAATCTTTCAGGATCTCACAGCAGAACATACAAATTTTGTATGATTCTGTATTTAACATTTCCAAGGAGAAGGTGAGGGTTTAGGGTGGTCAGGATTTTTCCCCAGGGTATGTCTTATAGTTCCTGGTTTATTGTATCCCAGTGAGTAGTCTGTTGAAATTAAATATACTGAAGATTCCTTGACGTTGGTTATTTCTGAGGTTCTCTCCATTTGAATTTATGCATATTTGTACTTCAATGATACAGTGATAGGAGGACATTGTATTTGAGATCATATTTCAGATTAGTTCTTCAATATCAGTGAAGATTCAATCTAGAATGTTCCTTATTTCTAAGAGACTCTGTTTCTGGTATATGTAAATCAAATAACAGAAGAGACAGCTAGATGGATGTCTGTGTTTTACATTCTCGCTAGTTTTGGATCTCTTGCAGTTGTAAAACTAGCGAGGAGAATAATGACTGATGAGGATAAGACTGGACAGGTAAGTGGTCACTGGAATTCAACCCCAACAAATGCAAGGTTAAAAAATTTAGAGAAGGGGCCAGGAGGCTGCACACTGAGTGTAGACTCTGGGGACAGAGACTGCAGAACTCACTCAAACAGAAAGACCTTGGAGTAGATATTGCACGGAGCACATTGCCAGTCACTCATCAACCGAACAACCTCTGCAGCCAAAGTTCGTTCGGCAAATACAAGAGTAACTTTCTGGAATGTCGACAAGGAGTTATTCCAGACCCTTTACACACCATATGTCAAGACCATCTTGGAGTATTCAGCACCAGCATGGAGCCCACGCCTGATAAAGCATTCTAAGAGGCTTGTTGCAGAGCTAATGGGACGGAGCAGTGAGGAGAGGCTCAGGGAATTAAACCTGGAGACGCTGGGGGACAAAAGAACCAGGAAAAACGTGATTACAACTTGCAAAATACTCAAAGGAATTGATAGAAGAGACAGGAATAGCCAGTTTCAGAGAAGGACAGCAGGTGTATGAGGGCACAGTTGAAAATTATATACAATCGAGTCATTGGAATGTCAGGAAGTATTTTTTAAGCATCAGGAAGGTCAAGAAGTGGAATGATTTGGACGAAGAGTAGTGGAGGCAGGCTCCATACAGAGTTTTAAGAATAGGTATGCCAGAAACCCTGAAACATGTAGCAAGAATCAGAGTCAGGATGTACAGTGCGACTCCTGTAAACTTAAATGAGTACTAATAGGTGCATACGCAGCGAATAGGAGGGGCCCAGGAGATACGAATCGACCTCTGCAATCACAAATAGGTGAACACACACACACACACACACACAGTGAAGAGGCGGGGCCAGGAGCTAGGACTCGATCCCTGCAACCTCAACTAGGTGAGTACAACTAGGTGAGTACGTACACACACACACACACACACACACATGAGTCAAAGGGATGTTAGGAAGTATTTCTTCAGTCATAGAGTAGTTAGGAAGTGCAATAGTCTGGCAAGCGATGTAGTGGAGGCAGGAAGCATACATACTTTTAAGATGAGGTATGATAAAGCTCACTGAGCAGGGGGAGAGAGGACCTAGTAGCGGTCGGTGAAGAGGCGGGGCCAGGATCTGAGTCTCGACCCCTGCAACTACAATTAGGTGAATTAGGTGAGGTGAATACACACAACACACACACACACACACACACACACACACACACACACCACACACACACACACACACACACACACACACGCATAAACACACGCACGCACTTAGGCACGCACACACACGCACACACACACACACACACACACATACATACATACATATACACACACACACACACACACACACACACACACACACACACACACACACACACACACATCACACACAAACGCACACACAGCTTGCCTAACCGTCCGGAATAAATCAGTTTTGAATACATTACCCAGTGATCACATTGACCACGGAAGTGGCTGTAATGAGACAATTACCCTCACTAACTGCCTTCCCTGACACTGTTCTGACTTCCTGTACGCTAGCCAAGCCTGGCGTCGGTACAATCTTGGCGTCGGTGCATCCCTGGTGTCGGAATATCCCTAGCGTCGGTACACCCCTGGCGTCAGTACAACCCTGACGTCGGTGCACCCCTGGTGCCGATACATCCCTAGGGTCGGTACACCCCTGGTGTCAGTACACCCCTAGCGTCGGTGCATCCCTGGTGTCGGTACAATCTTGGCGTCGGTGCATCCCTGACGTCGGTACACCCCTGGCGTCGGTGCATTCCTGTTGTCGGTGCGTCCCTGGCGTCGGTACGCCCCTGGCGTCGGTACACCCCAGTCGTTGGTACAACCCTGGTGTCGGTACACCTCTGACGTTATTACGTCCCTGGTGTCGGTACACCCCTAGCGTCGTTAAACCCCTGGTGTCGGTAATCTCCTGTCGTCCACTATACACTCCTGGTATGGACCACTATATAACCCTGTTGTCTACCATCCCTGGTTGTTTGCCTTGTACTCAACAAGTTGTCATTGCCTTGTACTCACTTATTGTACTCACCTTGCATTCAGTTGTAATCACTTAGTTATACTCACATGTTATTCAAATAGTTACACCCGCCTAGTCGTACTCAACTAGGTGACTTGTTCCACGGGATTATCGTGCGTAAATGTTGTTAGCTGGGTTGTTCCACGAGGGTATCATGTGTACTTGTTGCTAGCTGGCTTGTTCCATAAGGGTGCAATGTGTACCTGATGTTAATTGGCTTGTTCCACGAGGGTATTATATACACCTCCTATCTTGCTTTTTCCACGAGGTTGTCATGTATACTTATTAGCTGGCTTGTTCCACGAGCGTGTAATGTTTACATATTAGCTGGTTTGTTCTACGAGGATGCTAAGTGTACCTGTTGTTAGCTGACTTGTTTCACGAGGATGTCAAATGTGACAGCACATTGGTTCCCGACTTCTATTCCCAAACAGTAAAGGTTATAAAAACCTACAAAAGACGATGCCTTCCAGTGGTGTCTTCCAGTGTTATCAAACAAGTCTTCCAGCAGACAGCAACTGGGGCTGAGGGTCGCAGACTCCTCATTGCTCAGGTAACAAAAAGATATTTCTTAGTTTAAAGTAGTTATATGTTATGTTGCAAATACAATTACTCGTACATTCGGCATACATCAGGCTACCCAACTGATGCTGCAGTCTTGGTGGAGGAGAGTGGGTTGGGAAGTATCTAGGTCGTCGTTCAAGTCTCCTCGTTTCGTAATCTGTTTGGATGCTGGTCGCTGTCCTGGGTTATGGTTTTGATGTGTTTGCAATCAGGAAGGGTTCGCCTTTTTCCTCATATCTTCCATGGACATTGCCTGAAGCTCGTCATCGCAGGCAGTGTATGGGGGCCCCAAAGTGTGATGTCCTGGGAATGATCTTGACTGCTTTCCCAGTGAATATGATGGTATACGATACCGACAACTTGATAAGTAAGATATTTCTGCAGCAGTTAGGTATATTTATTCCAAAGCTTTTCGCCTATACAGTAGGTTTCATCAGTCGAATACAGAGGAGAGAGAAGAGGCAGTAGAGATATGAAGACGATGTAATCAGTCCATCACCCTTACGCCTGTAAGGGTGATGGTGAAGAGTTTTGCTGGAACAATGTGAAGCTGAAGTAACAGTGTGGAGACATATTTTAATTCCCTAGTGCACGATTTTGTCCTTTCTTCAAGAATAAAAGTCTTCACCGACGGCTCGAAGAGCGAAGGTGGTGATGGCTGTGTTGTGACTGCCGGGAAAGACTCATTGTGCGCGGTTACCAAGAGTGTTATCTGTGCTCACTGTCTAGGCCTTTTCGGTATCATCATGATTTTATAATTACCGTGGTGACTATAGGGATCTCGAAGAACTTGTAGAAGTCTTTTAATATTAATAATTGAGTGAGTTTTTTTTTAACTGTGTGTTTTATTCTTGTTGGTAGTCACAAGTGGTCAGAAGCACAGGAGACGAAGTCAGGAGCTGACACTTGACCATTATTATAAACGAATAGATGTCTATAAACTTAATACGTGTGTGTGTTGTGTGTGTGTGTGTGTGTGTGTGTGTTGTGGTGTGTGTGTGTGTGTGTGTGGTGTGTGTGTGTGTGTGTGTGTGTGTGTGTGTGGGTGTGTTGTGTGTGTGTGTGTGTGTGGTGTGTGTGTGCGTGTGTGCGTACTTACCTATATGTGACTGCAGGGGTCGAATCACAGCTCCTGACTTCGCCTCTTCGCTGCTTGCTACTAGGTCCACTGTCTCCCGGGTCCAAGAGCCGTATCGTGTGTGTGTACTCACCTAGTTGTACTCACCTAGTTGAGGTTGCAGGGGTCGAGTCCTAGCTCCTGGTCCCGCTTCTTTACTGGTCGCTACTAGGTCACTCTCCCTGAACCGTGAGCTTTATCATACCTCTGCTTAAAGCTATGTATCGATCCTGCCTCCACTACATCGCTTCCCAAACTATTCCACTTCCTGAATACTCTGTGTGTATGTGTGTGTGTGTGTGTGTGTGTTGCTTCTTAGCCACCCTATAAGGATCTGCCATGACTCACTATGTTTGTACATGTATGCATCGCCCATGACACACTGTAGCCTTCCATGTGCACACCTGCCATCACAGAGTCCGAGAGTGTGTACATGGGCTTTCTCATGACTAATAATGTACATACTCTAAACAAATAATATTTTTCATATATTATTAAATAAAGGCTCTAGTGTAAATCAAGTCTTTATATATCGGCGTCTTACTCTGTATACAGCTTTCGGAAATGATCTAAATTGTTTTTGTATCATATTTCTTGGCACTATAAATTATCGTCATCAGTGTAAATACACAAAATTGTCAGTGTATATACACAGAATTGTCACTGTAGTATATACACTGAGAGAAGCGTCAGTGTCTATACGCTGAGGGTAGTGTCAGTGCTTCCATGGGCAAAGTTTTTTGTCTCCACAGACTCCTCAGTGCACCACTCACCCTTTTCCCCTCGTCAGTACTATGATTCACCTCATCTTTCATAGAACCATCTGCTGACACGTCCACTCCTAAATATCTGAATACATTCACCTCTCCCATACTCTCTCCCTCCCATTTGATATCCAATCTTTCATTACCTAATTTTTTTATCCTCATCACCTTACCCTTTCCTATATTCACTTTCAATTTTCTTCTTTTACATACCCTACCAAACTCATCAACCAACCTCTGCAACTTCTCTTCAGAATCTCCCAAAAGCACAGTATCATCAGCAAAGAGCAACTGTGTCAACTCCCACTTTGTGTTAGATTCTTTATCTTTTAACTCCACACCTCTTACCAACACCCGAGCGTTCACTTCTCTTACAACTCCATCTATACATACATTGAACAACCATGGTGACATCACACATCCTTGTCTAAGGACTTCTTTTACTGGGAAATAAACTCCTTCTCTCCTACATGCTCTAACCTGAGCCTCACTATCCTCTTAAAAACTCTTCACTGCTTTCAATAACCTACCTTCTATTCCATGAATTTGCAACATCTGCCACATTGCTCCCATATCCACCCTGTCACGCGCCTTTTCTTAATCCATAAATGCCACAAAAGCATCTTTACCCTTATCTAAATACTGTTCACTGAAATGTTTCACTGTAAACACTTGGTCTACACACCCTCTACCCTTCCTAAAGTCTCCTCTCTCTCATAATATATATATATATATATATATATATATATATATATATATATATATATATATATTATATATATATATATATATATATTATATATATATTTATTAATATCACACTGGCCGATTCCCACCAAGGCAGGGTGGCCCGAAAAAAAAAAAACTTCACTATC